>CM031242.1:864471466-864866466 GCA_018340775.1 Taxus wallichiana var. yunnanensis
GCCTCATTCTCGTCGTAGCCGCTCACACAGTCTCGAGGGACCATTTGAGGATAGGCGACTCCCTTCGCCTGTTGGACTACATCACCAGGATCGAGATACAGGTAGTGTGATCAGGGATCTTCTTTGTTTGCAGCCGCCCACCTACACCGGCTCTACAGATGGCTTTGGGGCTGAGTCATGGCTCCTTAGTTTGGATAGTTGCTTTGGCTTGCACTCTTACGAGAGCAACATCAAGGCAAGGTTCACCATACACCTCCTCCGAGATGCAGCAGCGTTTGGTGGAGGAATGAGGAGCGGAAGATCCATCTGACTCGAGAGACAGTGACTTGGGAGATGTTTGAGGAGCGTTTCAGGGTGCGTTATATGTCAGAGCATTTTGTGCAGAAGAGGATTGATGAGTTTCACGACTTACAATAGGGATCTGACACAGTAGCACAGTATGAGAGCAGGTTCCTAGATCTCCGCAGTATGTGGACTACCTGCAAGATGAGAAATTGTAGGTTAACAGGTTTATTTGAGGGCTTAATGTAGACATAGCAGGAGTAGTTAGGATGTTATCTCCTCCCACACTTGAGAAGGCCGTTGAGAAGGCCTACTTAGCTGAGGAGAACAGGACCAAGGCACAGGAGCATCGTGATAGAAACAAGAGCAAGTTTTAGGAGAGGATACAGGCCTTCCAGAGTCAGAGGTCACAAGGTACTGCACCACCCCCTAGAGGAGGATTTTGGCCCTGGGGCGAGCCATGAGGGCTCCACCGCACCCGCAGCGATAGACACTACAAAACGGGGCCACTTGGAGCAGGGAGTCGGACAAATACAGGGATTCCAGAGAGGTGTTTCTAGAGGTGGTTTTAGTGGGGCCAGAGATAGGAGGCAAGGCACTCGGCGAGGCACGGCCCAGCTCGCACACAAACGTCTCTGCAAGGATTGGACCAGCAGGATTAGTACACCAGAGTACAGGAGGGACCCCATCTCAGAGGGGTATAAGGGGTTGTTTTATTTTTGGATCTCTATATCACTATGTGTGCATTTTCCCGCACAAACCCAATACCATGGATGCATAGAGAGCTGCTAGATCTGAGTAGATAGTGGGTGATGTAGGGCACGCTCATCGTGTATATGCAGTGGTTGACAACCGCCAGGCTAAGCATCAGGCCACAGTCATTGAGACGATAGGTACTATCAGGGGTATTTCTATCTCAATACTTTTTGATTCAGGTGCTTCATATTCCTTTGTATCACCTTCTATAGTGGACCAAAGTTGTTGGCTAGTAGTGGCTAGGCAACTGAGATAATGGCAGGTTGAGTTGGCCTCTGGGGCCAAACTCACCATGGACTCATATGTGGAGAGTTGTGTACTTGATTTAGGAGCCTTCTCCACTACTCTTGACCTCTCGAGTTATCCCTCTAGGTTCCTATCAGGTAGTTTTGGGTATGGATTGGCTCAAGGCTCATCGAGCTAAGGTGGATTGTAGAAATAAGGTCATTGAGTGTCAAGATGATCTTGGGAGTGCAATTGTGATATCAGGGATGCAGAGACCTATCTCCTTGCGCATGATATCGGCTAAGCAACTCAAGCAGAGCATGCATAAGGGGTGTCAGTTGTTTTCTATCACCATCAGTGATCGATCTGAGAGAATTCCAGAGCATTCACCCTTAGATGATCATGTAGTTTTGAGGGAGTATACAGATGTTTTTCTAGGCAAGCTTCCAGGGTTACCACCCCGCAGAGAGGTGGATTTCACCATTGATTTAGTACCTGGATCAACACCAGTTTCTAGGGAACCTTATCGGATGATGACCCCAGAGCTTCATGAGCTCAAGATTCAGTTAGAGGAATTGTTGGATAAGGGTCTCATTCACCCTAGTGTATCTCCTTGGGGAGTGCCAGTCATATTTGTGAAGGACGGTTCTCTCAGACTTTGTGTAGACTTCAGGTAGCTCAACAAAGTCACAATAAAGAACCGTTATCCACTCCCTAGGATTGATGACTTGTTTGATCAGATGCGGGGAGCGAGAGTATTCTCCAAAATCAATCTCAAGTTAGGGTATCATCAGTTGCACATTTCAGATGCAGACATTCATAAGATAGCTTTTCGCACACGTTATGGGCATTATGAGTTCACAGTGGTTTCATTTGGTTTGACCAATGCCCCACCACTATCTTCATGAGCCTCATGAATGGAGTGTTCAGGACATTTCTGGATCACTTTGTCTTGGTGTTCCTTGATTACATATTGATTTATTCTCGTTCCAAGGAGGAACACGAGCAGCATTTGAGGCAGTACTTCAGATTTTGCAAGAGCAGAAGTTGTATGGGAACTTGGAAAATGTAGCTTCTTTCAGACAGAGATTCAAGAGACTTGGGTCATATCATTTCAAGGCGAGGGTATCTCTATAGATCCCTCTAAGATACAAAGCTATCTTGGATCAAGCAAGACCCACATCGCCATCGAGGTGAGGAGTTTCATGGGTTTGGCGGGGGTACTACTGCAGGTTCCTACAAGACTTTTGTAGGATTGCTCACCCTATCACTTCTCTTCAGAGGAAAGGGAAGAAGTTTGATTGGTTAGAGAAATGTGAGAAATCCTTTCGATTGCTTAAGGAAAGGTTAACCATGGCACCCATATTAGTAGTTCTAGACCTGACAGAGGATTTTTTTGTTTTCACTGATGCATCACTAGAGGGTTTGGGAGCAGTTCTTATGCGGGAGCGTCAGGTTATTACTTTTGAGTCTCGTAGGCTCAAGGACTATGAGCTTAATTATCCTACTCATGACTTGGAGCTTGTAGCAGTTGTACATGCTCTAGTGATTTGGTGACATTTCCTTTTGGGTAGGCCTTTCATTTTGAGGATAGACCATCGTAGCTTGCAACATATTTTCTCTCAGCCGAACCTCAACGCTCATCAAAGGTGTTGGATGGAGTTTCTATGTGAGTATGACATGGAGGTTCAGTACATCAAAGGGAAGGAAAATGTGGTTGTAGATGCTCTTAGTAGATGATGACATGTGCTTGCTTCTTTGACACTTCAGTCAGATTTGAGAGGTAGGATTCTCAAGCACCTTTGTAAGACAGATTCTATGAGGAGGAGCTAGACAGATGTTAGAGTCACAGGGTTCTTTAGAGGGTAGATATTCTGGGTGTGTTTTAGAGGTAGATGGTTTTCTTCAGTTCCACAGGCGCATCTACGTGCCTAAGTCAGGTGATCAGCATAGCTTCATCCTCATAGAGGCTCATCGAGCCCCATATGCGGCACATCTAGGAGTGAAGAAAATGCATGCTGATCTGAGAGAGCTATATTATTGGCCAGGACTTCGAAAGGACATAGCAGATTTTGTTGCATGTTGCTTTGAGTGTCAAAGGGTCCTGGCAGAGCATTCACATCCCGCAGGACTGTTACACCCTCATGATATTCCCGAGTGGAAATGGGATGTGATTTCCATGGATTTCATAGTCAGACTTCCTATGTCTTCTTATCGTCATGACGCCATTATTGTCACCGTGGATAAATTAACCAAGGTTGCGCACTTTTCACCAACCAAGGTCACCTATAATGCACAGGCCATTGCTAAAGTATTTATGGAGGACATTTTTAGGTTGCATGGGATTCCGAAGACCATCATTAATGACAGGGATACTATCTACACTTCAGTTTTTTGGACTTCTTTTCAGGCCGCTCTGGGTACTCAGATCAATTTCAGTTCAGCTTATCATCCAGAGACAGATGGACAGACAGAGAGGGTTAATCAGGTGTTAGAGGACATGTTGAGGATGTATGTCATGGATCATCAGAGGAAATGGGAAGATTATTTACACTTAGTTGAGTTTGCCTACAACAACAGCTATCATAGTTCCATTGGTATGGCTCCTTACCAAGCTCGTATGGACGACCTTACAGGACACCTTTGATTTGGGATAGACTAGATGATAGCATTATTCTGGGACCAACCTACCTTCAGGAGTTAGAGCAGTAGGTTGTGTTGATTAGACAGCGTCTTGAGCAGGCCAGAGCACACCAAAAGGCGTATGTAGACACCAAGAGGATTGATCGTCACTTCTCAGTGGGTGACAAAGTCTTCTTGAGGGTTCGTCTCGCATAAGAGTCCTATCCATTATGGAAAGGGTTCTAAGATATCACCTCGTTTTGTGGGGCCTTTTGATATTTTAGAGGTCATCGGTCTAGTTACCTATCGCCTAGATTTTCCACCATGCCTTGCATGGGCCCATGATGTTTTTCATGTTTCTGTACTACGTAGATATGTACCTGATGCTTCTCATGTCTTGGATTAGTCGGCATTATAGGTAGAGGATGGAGGACAAAGTGGAGATTGGAGCCCATACACATACTAGAGCACTGGAGGTTGGCCCTTTGGGGTCGAGACTTGGACCAGGTTAGAGTACAGTGGGACCGGTACGACGAGACAACAGCTACCTGGGAGGATGCGATACCTTTGAGGGCTAGATATCCCTATCTCTTTCAGTGACTTCCAGGAGGAAGTCTAATTTTAGTAGAGGGGGATGTAGTGCCCACACTTTTTATAGCTCAGTAGCTTGTTGTTTCTTTTCTCATAAACATGTTTTGTGGTGATTGGCTATATCTTAGACTTTATATTTAGATATTTGATCTTATTAGAATTGTGTGTGAACATTTAGGCGTATAATGCCAATTTAGCTTGATTTCTATATTGTCACATTTTCTTGTTATGTCATGGAAACTAATGAATATGATGATGTGTTTGGAACCTAATTACATTTACGGATAGTTGTTGCATGGTGGGATTATATGTCACTTTATCATCTTGTCTAACTTTTGGAATATGGAATATAATTGTGCACGTTGTTGCATCTTGATTTCAGTAGGATTTTAGGTTAGTTTAGAATGCATTAATATATTACTATGTCATTGAATTATATTGTATCGGATAGGTGCGGTTAATATGTGCAATGAGTGTGTAGGTCACGAGTTTGTGGAGAACGTGGGATTCGTGGCAAATACTCAATCTTGCACAAGTTGACCCTCTACGTGAGCCCTAGCCATGTTCTTTGTGTGAAGCCTTAGTATAGGTGATTATTATTTTGGGCACTATGAGTGACCCCAATGTATGTAATGTATTGTGCTTTGAATTATTAATTTTGGTTAGGGTAGTTGGTTATGATGTAAACTTGTTTTGGGAGTTAATAACTCCTCTTTCATTTAAATTGTTGATTATGTTTAATGTGTCACTTAATCACAAGGGTTTAGGGTCACATGTGAGACCCTTGGGTGGTCCCCACACCCTCTACCCTTGTGCCAAAAATGCAAAACCCGAAATTAGGGTATTTTGGGCATTTTTGGGGACCCCTTTGTAGCTTGGGAGTCCCCCTAACATAAAAATGAGCCCTTGGACCCTACCTAATGGGTAGGGGGCTTGTTTTCAAGGCTAGAGGGAGTTTTCCCTCCCTTTTTACCTCTTGTTTGGTCACATCCATGTAAGGGATGTGGATTTGAGTGTTTATCAAAAGTTTCACTTGTTTTGTCTTGCTAACATTTAAGGGAATTTGGGAGAAGAGGGAAAAAGATAATTTTACCCTTTCTCTCAATTGTTTTGGCATCTTTGACCTTGATGAGGGAAAGGGGTGACACATGTCACCCCCTCATTTGTGAGGATGCTTGCTTGCTCCTCTTCAAATTCTCATTCATGGGAAAAGAGAGGGACTTTTCTTTGGAATTTCTTGCTTGGATGCTTGGGTGATTTGGAGCTTGTGTTTTGCTTGGAGTCAAGAGTGGAAAAACTTGAAGTTGGAAAGATTTTTGGAGAGCTTTCCTTGAGGTAGGCTCTCATGTCTTTTGTTGTGTTGTTGCCTTTTAGTTGCTAGATTGGTTGCTTAAAATTGTTATTTGTTGTATGTGGATTTTGGTTGCTTGCTTGTTTTCTTTAACTCCCTCCATCATATGGCATGATGGAGTTTTGGAGTGTGGGGGAAGAGAGAGGGAATTTTCCATCTCAATCCTCAAGGCTTGATAGACAAGCCTTGTAGGGTCTTATTTTTTCCCCTCAAATGGTTGAGGTGGGGAAGTTGATTCATTTGGCTTCAATCTCTTTCCCCATTCTTGGTAAGGAAACCCTTGGAGTTTGAAAATCCTTCCAAGGAGGACTTGGAGAAAGGGGGAGGAATAAGGAGGGTTTGGATTGAATTAGGAGCAATAAGGAGGATATGGAGATGTGTATTTTGTGCATATAATTTTGATGGATAAATTTGGAGAACTTTTCTCCTCTCTTCCCCATTTTTGACGATGAACATGGGTTCTCCTCCTTGTAAATTGGGAGTCTTGTGTTGTTGTGAACTATTTTGAGTGCTTGTATCATTGTTGGTTTACCCTCCATCTTGTGCAAGTTTTGGTAGTTATCCTCTTTCCAATGGGCTTGGGGGAGGCTAGCATGCATCCCAACCTTGGGATAGGCATGTGATGATGCTTATGTTTGGGTGGAAAACAAGCTCTCTCTCCTTTTGATTCTCTCAAGGAAATGTACATGGGAATCTCTTGTTGAAAGTGGGTTGTTGGTTTGGAGCTCTTCATCTCTTACACTCTGTTGTGATCATTGTTTCTTGTCTCTTGCAAGGAATGATTAGTAGAACCTCCATTGTTGTAAGTCTCTTTTTTGTGTTTGTAAATTTCTCTAGACAAGTGTAAGCTACTCTTGAGAAAACTCTTTCTTCCTAAGCTTGTAAGAAGCCTTGTAATTAATTTGAGTAGTTAGGTATTGATGTATATTGTACTTGGAACTTCAAATCATGGAAAGAAGTTGGTAGTTTATCCCTTTGTGTATTTAAACATAAGATGAAATATGATGTATTGAGTTATGGAAGCCGCATAAAAAGAAGACTTGTCAAATAATGTGTCTCTCTTGTTTATAAAGCATATAATAGAAGCACTACTTTTACATTCTCTTATCATGCTTGTAGTTGGAACATTTTATGTAAAAAAGTATATATATAATAATAATGAATAAATCTCTCTTGTTTTGCATTTGAAAGGCATAAAAATTCCTAGTTGAGAGCTTTATAAATCATATACTCCTTTGCAAAAATTTAATAGTAATTAGGATTTTTTTAATGTTTTTCCCTTATAACAAATCAAAAAAAAATCATGAAATGTGAATAGTGGATGCATATTGTTCATTTTTTTTTTATATTAGGAATGAGACTAAAATCAATAATTATTTTAAATTTGAAATTAACTTTGTTATCTTAGTTGCAAAAAAAATAATAATAATAATAAAATAAATACTTGATTTATACACATGTAGGTGTGAGTGCTTGTGTAGATTGTATATAAAATGAAACTTTCATATTCGTAAGCTTGTTTTATATATATATATAATTTTGTATTAATTTTACACACAATAAAAAAAAATAAAAGTATCGTAGACGGGGGAGGGTTGGCCCCCTCCCCTAGCCGATCTGTCCGTATTTTTGTTTTAAATGTAATATGGGGGGGTGAACCCCCGCACCCCTATAACTTCCGTGGGGACGCTGCCCCAAAAACACACCCCCATTATCCTAAACCGTTGCCACCCCCACTACACAGTCCCTCCGCCCGCGCGCCCCTCCTCACCCACCAGCCTCTTTCTTTCCCATGCGCGTCGTGCCCCCTCCACCTGTCCCCGAGGCCACTCCAAAGCACCGCCACCTTCCCACATAAACCCTTCCTCCTCCAATCCCCCCTTCCTTTCAATTTTTCATAGTAAAAGGAAATACTTTTATTTATTTACTCCATAAGAAAAAATGATACAACAAGAGTATTACAAAAAACAATAATAATAAAAAAATAGTTTCCATAGTTCTCTCCAAACACCTGCACAAGGGAAAAGAAAGCAAATGAGAGAAAGAAATAAGAGAAAGAGAAGAAAAATCCATTAGAGGATTAGGGCAAAATTTTTAGGGCTTGTCCAAATCCAATGGCCAAGATGCATTTGATCCTAGGGTTCCAATAAAAACTCTACTTACTTTTGAAAATGAGTAATATTGTGGGGTTATACTTTTGAAGGGGGAATGAAATTTTTAATTTAAAAAGGGTATTTATTTTCTCTTGTAGGTGGAATTAGTCAATGAGTTATATTTTGTTAAAAATGTATGAAAATTATTAGAAGCAAAATAAATTAAATTAAATAGAAATCAATGTTTAGCGTATTGGTTAAAAGTGTTATCGCTAAGAATCAAATCTTTTAATGAGAATGTTTATGCAAACTATTAGTTCACACTCAAAAAAAAAAATCCCCAAATTCTTAGTTAGTGCGGGTTTGGTTCGTTGCCCGGGAATGGGCATTACATTATACAACCAAAGAGATGGTGGTATATCTTATGGCCTGTACCCATCATCTCTCATAGTTTTGGATGTGAACTAAATTAGGATTCTTCCCATCATGCTCATGTATAAGAGAGCGTACATTATTATGAGTAAACCTTCAAAAAGGATACATTCACCTCACGTCATCCCAACATGTTATCTATGTGTGTCACCCACCAATGCAATGTTGTCCCACACAAGGTATAAAGCATCATATTCTATCTATCTCCCTCATTCTTCCACTGATCCTCCATGGCGCATAAGAAAGAATTAGGTTTTTATGCTCTAGTATACTTGGGTAACTGATTTTTTCCCAAGTGCCTAACCATGTGCGGTATGATCATTTGAGTGACTCTTCCCTTGAATTCATGTCTGACCATTTCATATGTGTCATGGACCTAATTGTCACAAGCATCACTAGTAGTTTCACCGGTAGATTGCGTATATTCCCACTAAAAGATGCCTTCTTTGGATGGTTCTACATTCTCGAGGATCACGCATCATATCCACAAAAATCCCATTGAGTTATTATTTTCTCATAGGATCAATGTATGTTGCATCCTTCACATCATCTAGGGGTATGCTTTGACATGATCCTCCTTATTCTCAATACTGATATATCTTTTGTTGAAGTGCAAGTCTACATTGTTTGCATAGTACAAAGGAAACCCGAGAAATTCTCGGGAAATTATCTTCCTCGGTAAGCTCCAATACTTCAAAATCACCTGTAAATGTTTTTCCTTGTAGTGATTGAAGCATATTTGAGTACTCCAATAGGCATGGCCCTTGTTTTATTTTCCATATTTAACACATTAGAAGATGGTTGTAATAATTTCCTTCCCATTCGATTCTAGACATCCAAAGTGAGAACAATTACCTCTGCATCTCGTGTTAATCAAAATATTACTTACCGACTAGCCAATAATCACTTTGCATCCAGTTGTAATATATTTATCATACTCATGGTCATGGGGTGGTAAATTTGTGTGAAGTATCTAGCATTCTCATTCTACTCCTAGGCATGGTACCTTCTCATGCAACCATTCTCCTAGTAATAATATGATGTTCTCTTTAGAGCATCATCGACATACCTCTTTTAAGTCATCTACATCCTTTAATGGAAGCTCAATGTTATTTGTGTGTCCCCTTTCATGCACCTATTCCTTTAGGCACTAGATCTCACCTTGAAAATATTAGATTACCTCATGTTCGCTTAGTGAATTCCTTCTTATGAGCATCATCTATGTAATTAACACGTATAATATTCTCACTCCTAAAAAGGGGTTTTGCTTTAAGAGGATCACGCTTGCTCACTCCTTCTGCACATGTAATGAATAATACAAGCCAAAGTTCCAGATCGGACATCTTTTTAGGTGTCCATTATTCATTCTTATTGCACTACACCTTGATCATCCCTATGCCTTTGTCCTTATTTTTGTTTTTACACATATTTTTATAGAGGTGTGGGAAATCCTCAACCTTGTGCATTTTTCCACGATGACGCGTAGACCTAATTCTTGGTACACTCACTGGTAAGGATCTATGGACCCACAAGTATAGAAATTCCTACATGTGAACCTTCCTCTACCACCACTTTGCTGATGTTCATATATCCACCTTGAAACCCACCATCTCCATTGTTACACCCTTTAATAGGATAGGGTTCCTACACATGAGAGCTACATTCCAAATTTGTCTATTGTAATTCAATCTCACAAGCCTCATGAATGTGGTTGATCAAGAGAAAATCAGCTGTATAGTGGGTATGTGCATCAAAATTATTGATTCATGCTTCAAGAAGGGGAAACTCGAACATCATGATTCTTTTGGAAAATCTCACAACATTGTAGCAATGTGCGAATATTCCTTTGTGGAAAACTATCCTTAGTATTCTCTTCTACATTGTAATTGGTACACTATAACCCACCGCATGTCTCATTTGTTGAATTAGGATATAAAATTTCCAACTATTTAGCCATAGCTATTATTTGTGCCTCAAGAAAAGGAATCACTCCAGTGTCTACACTCCCAAATTCTTGAAGACACGGAGATCCTTCCAAATCCTTGTGCAAATCGGTAAATGTTTTATGTGATAATGCCCTTAAAAATGAAGTCAACAATCCTCCAAATAATCCTTATATATGTTGGATCGAATGAATATCATAAGAAAATTTAGACAAGAGAGTCTTAAACCACACATCATACTCCCTCACACTTTCAGATAAGCCATGCTTGATGTCCTTGAGTGCGCTAATACTCTATTTCTCAAACTCAGGAATGTGAAATTCAGCCAAGAAGATAGTGTGCGGCACATCAAAATCCATTACTGATCTGGTGAGGATCATACTTTCTATATCAAATGTGTGCATGACCTTGAAGTGTGGTGGAAAAATGACTTTCCTTCCTATCAAAATTTTTATTCCCTTATCTCTCCATAACAATTCACACTTGTATACATGCTCTCACAGCATCCTCCACACCTCTATACTCTAACAAGTAAAGAGGCATCTCAAAGAAAACTTGAGGTGGTTTTTGTGATGGCTAATGTGATGGTTATG
Source organism: Taxus wallichiana var. yunnanensis (assembly GCA_018340775.1). Classification (NCBI taxonomy): domain Eukaryota; kingdom Viridiplantae; phylum Streptophyta; class Pinopsida; order Cupressales; family Taxaceae; genus Taxus; species Taxus wallichiana. The sequence goes on from CM031242.1 coordinate 864,482,355, forward strand.
GTCCTTATCCCAGGACAAGGCTAGATCCTTAACCTAAACCTCCACCAGGATTTCCTCAGTGTCGTGGCTTACCTGAGCCCTTTGAGCCTCCCATCATGACTTGTGATCCAATAGATTAACTTCCTTGTGTCCCAGTTGTTGTGTTGAGTTGGACACCAGTTGTTTGTACTATAACAACACCTATAGGATTAATTCTATGGGTTTTCATGCCAACACACTATCTTGATGATGCACTTATAAAAATAACTCTAAAAGTACTTGTTCCAAAAAAATAGTGCTTGTTGCACTTCCATGTGCACATCCTTGATCTATTTTTCTTCTTAGGTAGTAACTAAAATATGCCTACTTGTATTTCCTTCTGAAGGTGGAGATATTTCTTTCTCACCTTCACTATAATGATCTTCAACAACTTCCTCTAGATTTATAACACCTTATGCAATGGCTAAGAGACCAAGGTTGGGTCGGATGTGCACCCACGATTCTCATTCTCTCCTCGGGATCACTCTCATATGATGTCAATGGGGTCTCTCTACTACGTTTTCCCAATGTCGAAAGGACATGATACTATTTTCCCTCACCTTCTACTGGGTCCTCATTACTTTCGCTAGTCATCATTCCTCTTGACCTCAAACCTTTGCATCCACCACCCTCTATCATGCATCATTATACCCGATTAGTCTTTCCTATCTTTGTCTTTCTTCCATCAAGGCGACCAACATCCTTCCCAAACCTACTCCTGCACCTACACGTGGTGGGGTTTTAGCTCACCATAGGTAATTTCTCCATTCCCAATTCCACCATTAGGATCTTGATAGTTAAAGGTATTACATGCAAATAAGATCCTCTTGGCTCACGCAAAACCATAGGGAAAAATGCATCTTAAAAGTCTAGATCATATTTTCATTGGCTATAGTGATGAAATAAAAGCATACAAGTTGTCTAATCCTACTAGTAAAAATTCAATTGTTTCAAGGGATTGTAATTTTTTTGAGAATGATATGTATGTTAATCTTGATCATGTATCTAAGATGAAAAAATGTGAAGGGGGAGATACTTAAATAATTTTTGATGACTTACAAAGTTCCTACACAAGTTTCTATGCTACAAGAAATAATACTAGAACTTTACAAGATGTTATTCATCCATCTTAAACAAATCCAAGTAAGCACAAATAGTTGTTAAATCCAATCAAAAAATAATTTTTTAATTAGAATTATGAGATAATTATTACAATGCCACAATATAAACAAGGTAATTAATTGATGATGCATATAATAATATTATGTTTGCATTGTCTTTTATGGTTAGTGAACCCTAGAAATTTTGAAGAATCTAGTCAAAGGAAAGAGTGGGTTGATGCTATGAAAATTAGGATGGATTCCATTGAGAGGAATGATACTAGAACACTTATTCGGATGCCTGCTAATAAGGATGTCACTTTGGTACCAAGTGGGTCTACAAGACAAAAGTAAACTTGATGATGGCACAATTTATAAGATAAAATCTAGACTTGTTGACTGAATCTCATGATCCGAACTTGTTGACCTCTCACAGACTCATTAAAACCTTTGAATCATCATATTTACCATTATTGACCTCATAAATACCTCATAAAACCTCTAGAGAACACTCACTAGACCATACCGAACTTGATCATGCCTAAAACCATGTAGATGCACTAAGATAACATATGGAAGACCAAAAAAATTGACACTACCAATAAAAATTCCTTCTTTACTTTGATTGACACCTCATGGAGAGACTTAAAATCCCTTTTTGTCAATGAAAACTATATAGACACAATTCCCAACAATCTCCCCTTTTTTCATTGATGACAACCACCTTCAAAAACATTGATGGTGATCACACAAGTAAGCACCTAAAAATCTCAAACTTCTTGTTTCGATCATAATCTCCCCTTTGACATCTATTAAAAAGGTAAATATGACAACTTGACATGAAATTAATTGGACAAGAAATACAAAACAATGTAGTATTTTGATTTATAACACTAGTTATGCGCATTGGCACTTCATCCAAACAAGTTTGGAATATCACCCAAAGCGCTTGCAACCACCAAGTCCCTCATTTATTATGTTTAGAAATATTTTAGGATGCATGTTTATCATTTTCATAACCAAAACAACCATTTATGCATAGAGAAACATCATAATCATGACAATTTAGCAACACATATAATAAGGAAAATAATCCACATACACAATAATCAATAATACTTGAATAACTAGTATATCATACTCGAGATCTAGTCACTTTGGTAACACATGCATAATTATCCATTACAAAAAACCATTAATTACATAACATATAAGTTGATTACAATAATATATAGTACATTCATGCATTAGACCATGCATGTAGACACCAAAACACACAAAGAAGATCATTCAAGAACTATAGATCTTGTACTTCACTCGCGAACTAGAACTAAAAGTATAACTCTCTAAAACAAAGGTACACCACCTATATATATATATATACGGTGGGAAATTTCCCTTCACCAATTTCTTTCACATTCCTAATAATAGGTGTGCTTACAATATCTTACATGTTTTTACTCGTGTTAATAATAGATTAAGCTAAATATACAACATGTTTTAATCCACTTTAATCCTATTATTAGACTTCTTCCATGTGTGATATTTATCTCTCTTTGCATGTGATTTTACCAATTATAGATCCTTTGTGTGCATCTAAATCCATCATGCCTTTTTCTATTTTAATACCTTACTTGGATGCCACTCCAACTCTGTTTTTCTATTTTTAGTTGTAACTTGGAAATTTGGCTAAGTCTTAATTTTTGTCTACTTATTCTTGAACCTTCACATGTTGATCCTTCATGTATGTGTTTTCCCCTTTTCACACCCATTGTGTGTGGTCCCTAAGCCTTGTGTTGTTATGTTTGTGGAACCTATTTTCATGTTAGAGTGTGGTACACCTTCTATGTGTTACACTCGGGTATTTTTACGGTGGTCCCACTCGCCGCTGAGCGGGTCAGGGGGGTTCGGGCGAAGCCCCCGAAGAAAATTTTCATGGGTGGTTTATTAACCCATGGGTAATGGGTAACCGTTATGGGCTGTTTTTGGGCCCATGATTTTTTTTCGGTCTTTTGCCCATTGTTTTGATACCCACGGTTTTTTGCCCTTGGTTTTGATACCCACGGTTTTGTATCAAACTGCTTAAGCAATTGTCTATTTATATGGTCTTATGCATATGATAGATGTACAAGCAAATGTATTACAGATGTGTTTTGAATTCGGGTGTGAATTCTGTAGAGTTTGTTGAGCATAGCTCCAAACGGATTTGGGTATTGTATTGAGAGAGTGGAGGCTTGTAATAAAATCTAAGCAAGTGATTCTTGGTGGACGTAGCCCAAATTGGGTGAACCACGTTAAATCTTGTCTCTCTGTGTTGTGTTATTTATTCTACACTTTTATTTGCGATCGTAATATTTTACGCATATTAGTTTCTACTATTGCGATTCCGTAAGGGATTATTCTCGCATATTTTATCTCTTATTTCCTAACATGTGTGTGGCTAGTACTTATCCATTTTCCTCGATCAACAATTAATAATGTACTCAACTTACTTTCTCCTCCCCGGTATGTGATCACTCTCTTGACCGAGGAAAACATTTTAAATCATTTCCTCTAACACTCATGCTTCTTGTACCTCTATTTCATATCTTCAAATGTTGTTGAGAATATATGGACCTATTATGAACCTCCTTTTATGCTCCCCCGAACATATGTATACCAATCAGGGGATGTTTCCTTGTTGTAGACTTCTTTCACTTTGACTCATCCTAGATCAACTAATAACCGTGATATTGAGATTGTCATTCTTCTTTTTTCATCTCAACCTCTTATACCCAAATCACCTATACTATGAAAAACAACATGATGATCTCCTTTAGTCTTATGAGACACCACTTGATAACCAAAAACTCCAAACATATTTGTTCAAAACCTTGTCCTCTACTCTCAAGGATTCAATACATCACTCCTACCTAGGTTTTAATCTTTCAAACATAGAAAAATCTGATATTATACTTATCAAGAGAAGCTGTCTTGGTCTTATAACCAATATTAAATTAATTCACACACCTTAAAACTTCTTATGGATATTAAGATACCTTCTCATCCCTGATATGCACTCCTTACCTTAGTAAACTAGTTCCAAAATCTCTACTCGGGACTGCAAGCTTGTCCCTTATTCCAATCAATATTGTAGCATTGTTTGAATATCATATAAATTCATATACCACTATCCCTGGAATAAGAAATATTTTCCCCTTGACCATACTTACAACTTGAGATACAAATACAACAAACTAGAACTTGTCAACTTGACAACACCTTATCAACACCATGTAGCATTTGTAACAACTTTGGGATCTTTCATTTTATTTTAGAGAAACAAAAATTGTTGCAAGAAAAATGGACTGAGAGAGGGGGTGAATCAATCCTAAAAATTTTTAATTTCAATTACCATCATTTGCATTCATTCATTTAAGATTCATAACCATATAATCACGTTAGGTGTGTATTAACCATTCACAAGTACATGAAGCAAAGAAGAAGTCATATGAACACCATATATATATGGTAATCCCTTAAGGGGAAGAAAAACCACTAAAACTAAACTCATATTACATAAAGTAAAGAGATTTAATGAATCACCAACTTCACAATGAGCACAAACCCCTAGCTTAGTAGAGCACCAACCCTACAAAGAGAACCAAGCCCTAATTTAGAGAAGCACTTGTTCCATAAGGAGGATACAACCCCCTAAGATGACTAAGAACAAACTCAGCCACCGATGATGATGATATCTAATTTTTTTTTTTGTCACAACTAATGGAGATCTCTAATTAATCTTACACATTCACCTTCAAACCCGCATTCACCTTACTTGCTCTTTATTCCTCTTTCACACCTTGTCTTGGCTTGAAAATCTTACAAAAATGCCCTTAATGAGTCTTCAACTAGTCACACACACCATAATATTTGAAATCATTTAATAGAATCTCTTTTACATCCTTATTCAAGTTACACTTTTCCCTCTCACAAGACTAGTTCAAATTTGAACACTCAACTCACTTTTATATGCATTTCACTTCACCAACACAAAGGAGGTCAGTCCTACACCTTTATTTTGACCAATTTATAAAAATAAAATCCTAATAAATTAATTAAAATGGTCACATATGACCCATATATTCTGGCCATGCCCAAAATCATCCATATTGCATTAAAAAGGCTCAAAACTCCACCACTAGGATGAGTAAAATCAACTAACACCAAAACCATGATTATTAAATCTCTAAAATTTATCACACATGTGTAATATGACATTTAAACATAAAACATGGTTGTAATGTTTCTTTAACCAATCAAATAAATCATAACATGGGCCCACAGGCTCATATCCTTTACCAAATAGTTGTTTCTCGCACCATATCTTCCCCTTTGGGACTCAAGACCACCAAAGATCAAATCAACCATGAAATTTTACCACTCTATTGAATCCTCAAGACAAGTAAATAAAATCTATGAATTTTATATCTCATGAAACAATCATATGTTCAAACCACAACAACATTCCTCTTCTCTAAATCATGTTTTCGAGAAACCCGTTTTACAAACTCAACTAGTTTCAACCCTTGATTCCTTTTCCAAGACTAAAAATACATTCAATAGGAATAAAATTCATTCATATTCACTCTCAAGGTGATAACAAGCATCAAATCATAAATTTCATGCCTCAACTAACTCATTATTTCATCCCTAAAGCTTATGTCCCGAAAATTAAGAAACCTTTTTCTCCACAAAATGACCTAGATGACCCATCAAATATCATCATCATGAGACAAACCTTATACCAATATAAATACCTCTTAATCATTTACCAAGAACATATTATCACTCATTTCAACTCCAAGTGGAAGGCCTCAACCAAGATCATTTCTATGGCTGCTCAAATCGCCCCCAAAACCTGTCATTTGACTAGTCTTCACAAATAGGGCAGGCTTTGCCATTTTTATTAAACAACATGACCTAAAATCATCACGTAATAAATAAAAATTTTCATACTAAAAACAATTTCCATTTATTTTGCAACTCCTTTGGATAACCTTGTCCCAAACTGAAATTCTTCAGAAATAGGTATATTTGAGTGGGGTCCACTCATAACCACATTAACTAACATACCTTTTTGGAAACTTGGAGGAATCCTATACATCATAAAATAATCATTCATTCACTATCAATCAATTTTAGTAATTTATGATCATTATCTCCCCTACTACTTTTGAGCTAGGGTTTCAAGCACACAAAAAGTTGTTTACCTTCTTAACGTTCATTCGTAAAAACTTGACGATCAAACCACCTCATTATTTCTGTGAAATATTCATAACTGAAATAATAATATATGAAAAATATATAAAATCCCCATGCAAATTACACAATTCACAATGATCATCAGAAGGTACACATTTACTTCAACATCACACTGATAATGTGACTTACCCAAGTTTGCCAAAATTGCATGTATCTTCAAAAATATTGTTCGAATGACTGAAACTTTTCGTGAAGGATCTTGACAACATCCTCTAACTGTCAATTCTCAAAATATATCCCAAATCTTTGAAACACTCTAGCCAATGTCATTTTCCCATGTTTTCTTTCATGTTTCTCATTGTTTTCTTCCCAAGGACCTCATACATGCATTAAATAACATAATACTAACTTGAAACTCACCATAAACCTCATATACAGTTTCAATATGTTGCTTCCATGATTTGAGAAGAATGATCAGCCCCAAAAATTCATACCTTCATCTAATTCCACTTTCTCCGTGGCTAGAAATAGGCCTAGAATGACATGACTCAACCATGAATTCTCATGTACTGACCATGTTGACCTCGTGTAGACCCATAGACACATCTTACACACCTCATGTATGTTGAATGACCTTAAAAACCTTCACACAAATTGCGAGGACTCATATTGTGTCTCATCTCACTAGACCATGCACCGTAACCTTCTAAAACTCACCAAATCATGTCATTACCAATCAACCTTGATTTTTGACATCTAAATAAAATCACATGGAGACACATACCAAACCATGACACCCTTTTCAATGTTGGGGTTAACACACTGGTTGTACAAATAATATATCGATCTAAGCATACATGCAAATAAATGTAGATATTCTCCTAGAAGAATTATGCAAAACAAGAGAAATAAATCAACACTAGATTTAACATGGTTCACCCAATGTGGGATACGTCAACCAAGAAACAAGCCAATATATTATCCAAAGCTTTGAAAAGATATACAATTAAAGATTTACAATCTTCCACACCTCTCAGATGTTCTATACTTTCTTCCTTCAAGCTTTCCTTCTTTTCACCAAGAATTCTCTCTCTCACAATTATTTTGTAATTATGATTCACTCACTTAATTCTCACTTCTAAACCCTAGCTTTTATGTTTATATAGTCATTTATAGACTTAGGGTACATAGCCATGTAACTACAATTAATAAATCTATTTTAATGCTAAAAATAGATTGAATTCTCGAGAGTTAATTATAAACTAGTCACACAAGTAACTGACGCCAGATTCTTCCCGACCGTCGTCGGTTCCTACTTGTCTTGACCAATGCTGGTATGCCCTTAACCGATGCTAGTTATTGTGTTTTCCAGCAAGTTCTAATTACATGCTAAAATGAAGTAATTGAGCTCCACAACTCAATAATATCCCACTTGGAGTTTAATTGATGCACCATAACCTGTACAATGTCATTCCTGGATCCTTCCTTAGCTTTGTTTCTTCCTCTTCAAGTCTCAAACTCGAAGACCAATAGAAGTGGAGTGTAGCTCCAACTTCTCCTTTGCTAATGGCTTTGTTAGCATATCCACAGGGTTCTCACTCATATGAATCTTTTTCAGATTCAACTGCCCATCCTCTAATACATGTCGTATGAAGTGATACCTCAATTGAATGTGTTTCATTCTCAAATGAAACACTGAGTTCTTTCCAAATGAATTGCACTTTGACTATCACTAAAAATTTGCAATCATCTTGCTCCTTTCCTAACTCTTCTATGAACCTACTCATCCATATCATCTCCTTGTTAGCCTCTGTAGCTGTAACATACTCTGCCTCTATAGTAGACAAAGCCACAACCTTCTGCAATCTCGAAATCCAGCTAACTATCGTCCCACCTACTATGAAAATATATCTTGTAGTGCTCCTGCTTCCATCCATATCAAAATCAACATAGCCACATAATGAAATATCTAAACCTCCATAGCATAACTACATGCTAGATTTCCCTTTCAAGTACCGAGTATCCATTGGACTACTTTCCAATGCCATTTACCTGGATAGGACATATATCTACTCACCACTCCCACTGCCTGTGTAATATTTGGTCTGGTAAAAACCATAACATACATGAGACTCCCAACTACTGAAGCACATGTATTTGACCTCCTCTTATGATGTAGGACGTTGATCTTTCTCAATTTAAAGTGCCCAACCAAAGGTGTACTAACAGTTTTGCATTTTGCATGTTAAACCTTTCTAACACCTTGTAGATATAATCCTCCCGAGACAAATACAATTTATTTTTTTCTGTTTCGTGTATTTGCATGCCAAGGATTTTTTTTACAACTCCTAAATCCTTCATAGCAAATGTGTGATATAGCTTTCCTTAAGCTCACTAATGTCCTCGCATACTAGATCCCCGCAATAAGCATATCATCCACATACATTAACAAAATAATATAGCTCTCATTTTCAAGCTTTTGAAATAAACATAATGGCCGATTCACATCTCAAGTAACCATGCTTGTGCATAAAACTATCAAACCTCATGTACCATTGCCTTGGAGCTTGCTTGAGCCCATATAGGCTCTTTTTCAACTCTGCACACTAATTTATCCTTACCATTGACTTCATATGCAAGCAAATGCTTCATATAAATCTCTTCATCTAAATCACCATGAAGAAAATCCTTCTTCACATCTAGTTTCTCTAATGTAAGTCTTCTATGCAACTAAGCTCAATATACAGTACGAATAGAAGTCATCTTAATAATCGGAGAAAATATTTCACCAAAATCAATACCGCTTTCGTGTAAATCCATTTACTACAAGCCTTTCCATGTACCTTTTATGTCCACCCTCTTCTTCCTTGATCTTGTAAACCCACTTTTTTTGCAATTTCCTCTTACCTACTGGAAACTTAACCAAATCCCAAGTCCTGGTTCTATTTTAAGGAATCCATTTCCTCATCCATGCCATGCTCCTACCACATGTGGGTCCTAACCTACATTGCTTCTTCAAATATTTTCAGTTCACCATTATCATCAATAATAAGTAAAATAGAGAAGGTGTAAATATTTTTGGAGGTTTACTTACCCTTTCTCGACCTTCTCATGGGAGTTTGGGGTACCGTGAGGCTCAATTTGTGCATCCTGGACATTAGTATTCACTTCGACATTGACCGTCATTTGGTAACCTCCAACCAATGTCGGTTCTATTAACCGATACTAGTTCTGTTAACTAACACGGGTTCGATCCTCTATAATCGTTGGCAATTCATCGACCGATGTCAATCAAGGCCTAACCGACGACCACGGTTATTGTGTATTCCTTTAGGTGTTTCTTTCAAACCGAGAGTTCATTTTCATCAATAGACTTCTCAATTTTCTCACCCTTGGGTACTAAAATTTGATCCCTGTGCATTCTATTTTCATTCCATTCAATATCATGACTCCTAAAAATCTTAGAATTCTCTAAATCCCAAAAATGGAATCCGAAATCACTAGATCCATAACTAATAAAAGTGCATCTCTTGGATTTTGCAACCAACTTTTTCTATTTTCTTTATCAATATGCATAAAAGCTTTTGAACCAAGAAATTTAAGAAAATAAATATCTACCTCTTTTTGGTCCAAGATTCCTATGGTATTCCTCCATCTAGTGAACTTGAAGGACCGTAGTTAATCAAATAAAATTGTTATATCAACTACTTCTACCCAAAAATTTAAGGGTAATCTAAAATGTATCCTCATACTTCTAAAGACGTTTCATGATTGTCCTGTTCATTCTTTCTCGCAACACCATTTTCCTATGGTTTTATTAGAACCGTTCTTCTCTATGTATCCCATTCACTAAACAATAATCATCGAAAGCCTTGTTACATTATTCACCACCATTTTCAGATCTAAGGTAATTTAACTTTGAATTTGATTCATTCTCAATAAGGGCTTTCCATCTTATAAAAGTTTCAAAAACATCATATTTATGTTTAATACAATAAACCCATACCTTTCTTGTAGCATCATCAATGAAAGTAACACAATACTGGGATCCTCCAAGAGAAGCTACCTGAGCTGGTCCCCACACGTATGAATGTACAAGCTCCAATTTTTTCTCCTTCTTAGTTGCCCCAACTTTGAGAAATCTTACTCTATTTTACTTTCCAAAGATACAATGTTCACGTAAATCAATATCTAAATCTTTCAAATCTAATAACTTACCCTTAGCCTCTAAGATCTACATTCCTTTTTGACTCATATGACCCAACCGATTATGCCACATGCATGCATTTGAATCTGAAGTAGATAATGCATGAAAGGAATCAAGTAATACAGTAGATAAATATAACTTTCCTACTTTTTTACCTCTTGCCACCAAAAAATCACCCTTGGTGAATTTCCAAGAGTCTCCGTAAAAGTAACCATGTAACCAAATTCACCTAGTTGCCTGCAGAAATAAGATTCCTCTCGAGGCTTGACAAATGCCTCACATCTTTTAATACCCATGTATTTACATTTTGTAATTTTAGATGAACTTCCCTTTTCCAAGAATACCGCAAGGTTCATCATCACCTAAATAAACATACCTGCAATTTCCCTGGACATAATTTCTAAAATAACCCTTATTAGGGGTTACATGGAAAGAAGCTCCTGAATCTAAAACCCATGATTTAATTCTATTGTCCAAAGAAAGAATAAGAGCATCTTGCATTACCTTTGATGAAGAAAGATTCACCTCTTTACCTTTTTCTAGTTGTTGATTCACTTTATCCTTTGACCAACAATATTTCTTTGCATGTCCTTTCTTTCCACATTTCCAACAAGTAATTCCCTTACCTTTGGACTTGGATCTGTTATCCCTAGACTTTTATTTCCCATTACTCTTACTCTTGGATCTCTCCTTCTGCCTACCCCTGCTTTCTACATTCAAAGCATTTCCAAATGATGATTCCTCTGTACTCTTCCTGTGAATTTCTTCATTCAATATTATACTAACCACATCATCAAACTTCAAAACATTATTAGCAGATGTTGTATTACTAACAACCATTACCAAGTTATCCCAACTATCATGCAAAGAACATAAGAATAAAAGTGATTTCACCTCATCATCAAATGGTATTGCAACCAATTTTAGCTGATTTACTATAGATCTGAAATCATTCAAATGGCTAGATGCGGGTTCATCTTCATGCGTCTTAAAACTAAATATTTTCTTCATCAAATAATCCTTTATTTGAAGCACTAGGTTTTTCATATAAATTAGCAAGAGATTCCATTAACTCTACCGTAGAAGTTGCTTTGTTATATTAGAATCCATGGATGCTACCAGCTCAATCTTAAAGATCCCAGAGCCTTCTCGTCAAGAATTTTCCAATATTCATCAGTCATCTTCGTAGGTCCGGACTTCTCATCCAACAGAAAATACAAATCTCTTTAATAAAGGTAATCTCAATCTGCATCTTCCATAATTGATAATTTCAGCCATCAAACTTCTCTACCTTGTATTTGTTTTCTTCTGTCATTTTTGTAGCTCCCACTCAATCAGAAAACCCTTTGTGAGTAAATTTGTCAACACATAAAACCCTCAAACAAAGCTCTGATACTAGTTGTTGGGGTTAGCACACCGATTGTATAGATAATATATCAGATCTAAGTATACATGCAAATAAAAGTAGATATTCTATCAGAAGAATTATGTAAAACAAGAGAAATAAATCAACACCAGATTTAACATGGTTCACCCAATGTGGGCTACATCCACCAAGAAACAAGCCAATATATTATCCAAAGCTTTGACAAGATATACAATTAAAGATTTACAATCTTCTACACCTCTCAGATGTTCTATACTTTCTTCCTTCAAGCTTTCCTTCTTTTCACCAAGAATTATCTCTCTCACAATTATCTTGTAATTATGATTCACTCACTTAATTCTTACTTCTAAACCCTAGCTTTTATGCTTATATAGTCATTTATAGACTTAGGGTACATAGCCATGTAACTACAATTAATAAATCTATTTTAATGCTAAAAATAGATTGAATTCCCGAGAGTTAATTATAAACTCGTTACACAGGTAACCGATGTCGGTTTTGCCTAACCGTCATTGGTTCCTACTTGCCTTGACCGATGTCGAGTATGCCCTTAATCGATGCCTGTTATTGTGTTTTCTAAAAAGTTCCAATTACGCGCTAAAAAAAGTAATTTAGATCCACAACTCAACATTCCATAAATGGAATTGAAATCAATGACAATACAATCACACAATGGCTAACAATCTCCCTCTTTGTCATTAATGGCAATCACCTTTAGGAACATTGATGGAAACCAACAAGACCAACACACCTACTAAATCATTTCCATTTTTAGGATGCTTTTCTCCTCTTTTACATCTATGAAAAAGGATACAATGAAAATACTACATGGAAAATTATAACACACAATGAAAACAATGCAAAACACAACTTACTTGACTTTAAAGCTGCCCCTTAGAATTGAAATTTCTCTTTTTTGACTCCTTCATAAGCATAAGATGATCCAATGGACCTAATATATCATGAAAATAAGCTCCCTTGAAGTGATAGCCTCCATTTTTTCCTTCAATCATGAGATACCTCTCTTACTAGGTCTTGTTTCAAGCTCAATTAACCATTTTGCCTCCAAATTCATAATGACCGAATTTAGGGCTTCTTGTCCATAAACAACATCTTTAGAGAATTATTGACAAACTCATCAAGACCATGAGAATTCATACACAACATGATATCATTCCTTATGACTCCCCCTAGACTTATACCATCATATTCTAGTGTAAAACCTAAAAATACTTCTTACCTTGTTTTTAGCCTTGGGGATGATTCAAACTCATTAACTGGTCCTAGAGATCCTTTTCACTGAATTATGCCTCTTTGAGTCAAAATAACATCATCTATGAATAATAACAAGCTTCCCTTTCAACTTTTGAACTAACATTATGTATAACTCTATCCTATTCACCTCCTCGAGTGCATAAACTTACTCCTCTCGCTCCGATTGCCTTATCCGACCTTTTACCTTATTTAAAATATGTAGCATTGTTTTATGGCCCCGCATCACCAGAAGAACCCATATTTTTTGCTTGATAGTAACATAGTGTAATGTCCTTGATGGGAATATGTTATGCAAAATTTTAATTCCTCAAAACCTCAATTTAAAAATTGGACAACAACAAGAAGTTACTTATTTCAACTTAGCAAACTCCCAACAATCGCTTCAAACTCCACAATACTTTGATAAAATGGAAAATACCTTGAATAGTCCCAACTTGTGATTGGATCAGGATTTTTGAGGGCCTTTAACTCAATCGATTTCTAGTCCTAATCGAATCTGAGCACAACTTATAATTGGCTTAATAAACCCAATATGAAGGGTTTAATGGTTGTTAAATACTTCAAATAAATTGTATAAAAATAGATGGACAACAACAACAATAAATAGACTGAGATCCATTTCAAATATCACCAAAAATAATTTTGGAAATTATTTAAAAACCTGTCTGCAACATAACTTCAAAAATTCATATCTTTTTCTAGAGAAGTCCAAATGAGCTAAAACTTTGGCTATTGGGCAACAAAAATATACAAAATAATATTCCAAAATTACTTTTTACACAGAAAACATGAAACCCTAATTTCTCCCTAAACATTAGGTCACCCAACACATTTAGGGCATCAAATCCGCTCCAAAAATAAAGAAATTAATTTATTTCGATTCCCAAAATTCAAGATCAATAAGCAAATGATAAATTTTAGACCGAAATGTCATGTATTCAACAATAATCGGCTACAAAAGCTATGTAAACACAATATAATTTCCTGAATAGAAATTCCTCTCAAACTCTTGGGGGTTTTCTTCCACAAGAGGGAAATACTAAGGTTTTTCGTACTTGGATATTTTTATGCAAAAGCTACAAGCTTAAAACAAAACTCACAAAACTATCAAGTGAATATCTAATGCCTTCCCTCAACTCTAATTATCTTTATAAAAGAAGAAGAGACCCAAAACAACCTCTACAATATCCAATCAACTTACAATGATTTTCCCTATGCATTCATTTAATATTTTCCCATATTAAATGCTTTTCCCAACAACTTTTTCCCTCCTAATGCAAGTCACATTTTTCTAGGGGAAATACATTTGTCCCATGAGCTTTTACATTTTCTAACCATTTTTTATTGCCCCTAAGGCAAGTCGCACTTCTCCTAAATAAATACAATTTATACTAAGTGCTTTATCATGTATTTTCCTTTTCTATATTTTATTTTATTATTAAGTTCATTAAATTATTATAAGTTTTTTTTATAATGTTTTCTTTATTTTTTAAATAAATTTATAATAAAGTAATAAAACTTAAATCGCCCTTATATTTTTCCTTTGTCCATTAGGTTGACGAAATAGGCCAAATGTCTTTGATTGGGAAGGGGATATTATAGTCCTCCCTTCCAAAAATTGTTTTCCCTCAAACAATTCTAAATTTGTTTTGTCCAAGTGTCATGCACAATAGAAAAAACATGTTGAAGTGATTCGCAAGCCTGGCACATGTACCTATTAAGTGAGATAAATCCTGCCACCATATACCTTTCTTAAGAGAATCATATACACAAGGTTGCATCAAAGGTATTACATAGTTTATAAGGTAGATTTCTTCCTCTAATTCAACATTTTTCTCAAGAGGAGAATAAATCTGAATATGCATCAATAAATATGACCTTATCTCACTCCTTTCATACCTTTCAATGCCATTAATATGCTCCAAGCATTCATATGTTGAGCTGCCCCCAACACTGTTGTCCATGTGCTGTTAAATGTATCTGCAAGCTGATCAAAGGTTGTTGGTTTGGAAATTGCAGCAGGCTGCAATTCCACACCAATGTCCATGGGAGGCTCCTCCTCATGTGCCAACTGCTCCATAGAGTCTTCTTTCGTGGGTGTAGACTTCCTTGCATCATTTTCCCACATCTTTTCCTTGAACTCTTGTAGGTGTTGTCTTGCTTGAGCGGCTATCAATTTAGCAACTCTAGCTCTATTATTCCATTCCTCACACCTTTTCAAAGTTTCCATTACATCTTCTTTTCTTGCATATATGAATTTCTTTTCCTACACGGGAATAGTTTCTCTAACAAGAAAAGTTTCACTAAGGCAATTATTTTGTTCAATGGAGACCATACCTTTCTCTCTAGACTCTTCTTCTTCTTCCCTTGGCTGCAGATCTGATTTTTCCTCCAGTACATCGAACCTCTCCATGAACCTTTGGCTGAAGTCATCAAAGAAGAAGACAAATTCTTCCCTTGGGTCTTTATCAAATGATACCACCAATCCTTTGCTATCCCTTACAAATGATAAGGGATGAATTTAAGGGTGTCATCCTCAAACATAGGGTTTGATAAGTAAGTATGCCTCTAATTCTAACAACCGAGATCTCATAGAAAGTTTATTAGTACCATAAAAAAGGGACTTGGGTCCACTTCATTTTTCTTGCTTACCTTCAAATCTGATTTTTTGCTTCTTTCATACACATGTTGGGAGAATCATCCCTCTAATACCATCAGTAATGTCCCCAATGGGAATATTTTATGCAAAATTGGAATTCCCGAAAACCTCAATTTAAAAATTCAGAACAGCAAGAAGTTACTTATTTCCACTTAGCAAACTCCCAACAATCGCTTCAAACTCCACAATACTTTGCAAAAATGGAAAAGACCCTGAATAGTCCCAACTTGCGATTGGATCAGGATTTTTGAGGGCCTTGAACTCAATCGATTTCTAGTCCTAATCAGATCTGAACACAACTTATAATTGGCTCAATAAACCCTAGAGTGAGGGTTTAATGGCCCAACTCAATAAACCCAATATGAAGGGTTTAATGGTTGTTAAATACTTCAAATAAATTGTATAAAAATAGATGGACAACAACAACAATAAATAGACTGAGATCCATTTCAAATATCACCAAAAATAATTCTGGAAATTATTTAAAAACCTGTCTGTAGCATAACTTCAAAAATTCATATCTTTTGCTAGAGAAGTCCAAATGAGCTAAAAATATCAATATTGGGCCAAACAAATATGGAGAATAATATTCCAAAATTAGTTTTCACACAGACAAACATGAAACCCTAATTTTTCCCTAAAAAATAGGTCACCCAACACATTTAGGGCATCAAATCAGCTCCAAAAATTATGAAATTAATTTATTTCGATTCCCAAAATTCAATACAATAAGCAACAATAGATTTCAGACCTAGAATGTCATGTATTCAACAAGAATCAACTACAAAATCTGTGTAAGCACAATAGAATTTCTTGAATAGAAATTCCTCTCAAACTCTTGGGGGTTTTCGTCCACAAGAGGGAAATACTAAGGGTTTTCGTCCTTAGATATTTTTATGCAAAAGCTACAAGTTTAAGACACAATTCATAAAATTATCAAGTGAATATGCAATGCCTTCCCCTCAAGTCGACTTCTCCTTATAAAGGAAGAAGAGACCCAAAACAACCTCTACAATATCCAATCAACTTACAATGATTTTCCTTATGCATTCATTTAATATTTTCCCATATTAAATGCTTTTCCCAACAACTTTTTCCCTCCTAATGCAAGTTGCATTTTTCTAGGGGAAATACATTTGTCCCATGAGCTTTTATATTTTCTAACCATTTTTAATCCCCTAAGGCAAGTCGCACTTCTCCTAAATAAATAAAATTTATATTAAGGGCTTTATCATGTATTTACATTTTCTATATTTTATTTTATTGTTAAATTCATTAAATTATTATAAGTGCTTTTTAGAATGCTTTCTTTATTTTTTCAAGCACTTTATAATAAAGTAATAGAACTTAAGTCACCCTTATATTTTTCCTTTGGTTGTCAAAGTTGAAAAAATAGGCCAAAGGTCTTTTATAGGAAGGGGATATTTCACATACAAAGCTTCTTTTTCCATCATCCTATCAAGCATAATTTTATCTATTTATAATTCTTATGATCTATAAATCTTGTTTATTTGAACTCAGTGATACCAATGTCAATTTATTAGATAGACAATTATAAAAACAATTTACTAAGATATAGAAGTATAACCTTATAGTCTTTTAAGCACATACATCAACTCGAGAAGCCTAATAGTCAATCATGCAAATCTTGAGCTTTGATAAGCATTTTCCAACTCTAATGACTATAAAAACCATCAACCCCTTCTAAATACCTTATCCACTATAATTAAGGCACATCAACAATGAAACACATTGATACACTCTTCATTAAGGCTCAAGATAACCAAGGGCACGCCTATAGGTCACTGTCACACAAAATTCACTTACTCTTGTAACTACTCACTTCAAAATTTCTCTTGTGATGCACAAGAGCTCCCACATACCTTCTGATCTCAAACAACATTTGTCACCTTTCATTTTATTTAGAGTGAAAAATCATGTTTTTCTACCTTTAGCAAGTCTCACATACTGTATCTTCATTTTCTCTTTCTCTCCATGATCAATTTACTTGTTTTGTTAACCTCAAACATACCTTTGTTAGTGTTTCTTCATGTTTTCTTAGTATCAGAGCAATAACACACCTTGAACATTGTTTCAATAGGATTGTGTGGACTAAAACCTCTTTTTCTTATTCTACACACTGCAAGATCCGACACCTTGACCTCAAGTTAAAATTTTGACATGTGAATGAAATTTTGAATCTTTATGACCTTTATTTTGAGGTAATTCAACCTTTTATCATTTTTGACATATCTTTTCTTTCTTTAAACATGCTCACATTGATTTAGAACAATCAACTCCAAATACCTTTGTCGCGGTTCTAATATCATTTCCCAAATTTTACATTCACACACAAGGATGGAACACACTATAGAGCCATTTGAGTTTTTCTTTTCCACTCATTTTTCCTTTATTGGAGACACTATAACAGACCTAGGAAACCACCTACATTCCTTTGATATCATCATAACATGCTTTTAACTAGAAAAAATCATTTTAGATCTTATATACCATTGTACACACCTTTTAAATCCATACCTACAAATCCCATGTTTCGAGTCTCGATGTAGGCCAAAAAGTAATACCTACATATCAAAAGCCCATATTTGTCCTTGAAAGATACATTTGACTCACATTATTTTTCTCGTGTCATAGGTGTGTACCTTGATGACATGTTTGGAGATGTGGAAACATTGCACATATTGAAACACCATCTTCTTCTCTTATCGCATCTACAAACCTATAGCATGCCTTTTTTCTCCTTCACAGTAATCGATACAATCTCTTTCTTTTCATAGTTATACTATTTTTCCTTGATATTCATGGAAACATTCATAATAAAACCACTAGAAACTTGATATTCTCATTATCCTTCAATGTAACACATGCTTCACTATGAAATCTCATTGTGAACACCATCATCTTGAAGATAATAAAGACCTCTTACCTCTCCTTTGGAGTATGCATATCTCATGAGTAAAATGAGTTTTCAAGGAACTTGTCATACTTTCTCATACCATTTATGTATGCAATGGAAAGTTGAAAAAGCTATGGAATGAGGTTAAAGAACCTAAAATATTTTCTAACTCAACTATGCACCATGAGATAAGAGATAAACAAGGGAAACTAACATGAAATCATTATAACTTTGACAAAAACATCAAAAACTAACATGATAAAGCTACTCTCTACTCTTTTGAAAGCTATAAAACATTGAACCTATGAAGATCCTAGCAATCAAATTGTGTGTTGTTTACTCCCAAACATAGTGAAGAGATCTCTCCAAGTTGGCTACATGGCCAAGCTTTAGATCTTCCCTTACTAACTATATTTGGAATGGATGGATGCAAGATGGAGGAGCTCTCAACAATGGAGTATGGCCAAGATCCAAATGTTCTATAGCTTAAAGCTATCACAAATGATTTCTAATGCCTTTCCAAAGTGCTTGAGAGAGAAGGACCATTTGAAAGGAAAGCCTTAGGTTTGTATTTATATTTTTTGGTTTGGAAGAGTTTTGAATTTAGGTACATGTGGGACTAAAGCTCAAAAAGCACTTTTAGATTAGATTAGGATAAACATACTTTAGGCTTAGTTAAGCTTGGTTTAGGCTATTTAACTAGGGTTTAGGCTAGTTAAACTTGATTAGAAAGTGATTAGAGACTCATTGAGATTTGGGAGGGGTCCTGGACCTACAAAGCCAATAGAAGTGGTCTAGAGAGAACTAGGAGGCTCGAATGGTCGAAAGGAGGAATGTTTAGCTAATAAGAGAGATATTAGCCAAATAAGCTGATTATAAGAGGAATACGACCGAGAAGGTGTCGTAAATGGGCATCCGAGAATGGAGTGAAGAATAGGGAATTAACAAAGTGTTTTTAATTGCCTAGATTGGATGAAATGCTAAGTATAAGCATGTTTTAGGTGTCTACATTTGCCCCTCTTAGAAGTGGCGTAAGTGATGTCACTTCAAAGAAAGTTGACAAGCATAAATAAGTAGAAAAGTTTGAAGGGATAGAAGAAAAATGAGTAGAATGGAGGATGCCCCCTCGATTGTCGATGGGGTGATAGAAGAACTTGATTAACGATCAAAAAGATGACAAGAAGAGAATAAAAGAAAGAATAGTCTAAAGAAGGAGAAAGGGGACATATAAGAAAAGGATTATGAGAAAGGGGAATGAGTTAACATCCATCCAAAGGCCTTTTAAACAACTTTATTTTCATCATATTGTTAATGATCTTCATCATCGGTCCTTATTAAAAAGAATGAACAAAAGTGTAGTATGACATGAAAAGCCATATACAAACAAATGTTCATTGTTGAAAGCACCAACTTCATGCAACATACAAAATACAATGCAATATGAGAAAGTAAAATATTCCTAACTCCATGCAACATACATAATGTAATGCAATATGAGAAAGTAAACAAGCCAAACCTAACGAGAAACAAGATGCAATGTTTTTGTTATCAAGCTTCGATTATGACCTGTGTGTGAATTAACGATTATGATGGTTCTCCAAACAAGGATATATGCGAGGGGAATAATAGAGGACACTTTGGTCTGAAGATAAAACAATGTGCACTACGACACGAGTTGTAGGCAACTCGTTGTGCCCCAAAGTATAGACAAAGTAAAGCAGCCTAAATTTTGTTAATGGAGGTAGATCAAGATGATCTGCGAGTAATTTATGATGAGAACAAGCAAGAACCCAAGAGAGACATTTTGTACAATGATTTATATTATTTTTAATGTTTTTCAAAAGTTTTTGAAACTATATACATGAAGAAAAAGAAGCGTGGATGCCCCTAGTGATAGATGGGATGTACAAGGGCGTAATGCCACATGTGAGAGAGGTGAAGATGTAAAAATGCCCCAGCGAATAGGTGGGAGTATTCAAAGGAAAACTCTTCACATGTAGAAGTGGGACCCAAGGACATTATTCATAGGTTCAACACAATGATGAACGTAAACCAATGAAATATGAGAAGAAGAAAGGATGCCCCCAACATAAGTTGGCTTAAAAGCACATGATAGAAAGGAAGGAGAAGATTGTTTTTGTGAAAGGTGACAAAGGGGTCTGCAAACATGGAAAAAAAAGTAATCTTATACACATGGATGTTCTAAACAAAGTAAAAGAATTACGTGAATGACATGAATGTAGCTTAGAAGCCTCACAATGAAGAAGTGATTTGCCAAAGGCACAAATCATGAGACTAGATAAGGACTAAAGCAAGAGTTTGAACAAGGTCCAACAAAGACACTTGGTAACATACTAATCTTGTTTACTCATAGAGATTTAGTGTGTGGACATGGAAATTTAATTATCTCTTGAAGGGAATATTTCATAGACAACAAGTGAAGACACCTAGCCAATTTGTAGGAATGGTTTATTTTGAAATGTTATTTGGTGATTGGATGGTGGAAGGATAGCCATACATTGCTCCGCTGCAAGAAGGCATCCATATCCCCGATAGAGATGTATTTGATTCTAATCACAACATTTCTCTACTATCATTCAGGCATCCATAGCCCCGATAGATTTTTTTGGAAATACCCCGAGAGAGATTTATATATCAATTTTCTTTTTCTTTGTAGCTTTTAGCTTTTGATTTATTGATTTTCATTCTTTTGCTTTCGAAAACTTATTCCAGCTATCTTGTTTGACAAGGGGTTAAGAACCACAAATGGCTTGATGGAAGGATATGGAGGTGATTGTGATGATTACATTGGCTAGTGTCAACAAATATGTCCAAAATTTCTTTGCAACAATTTTATTAGATGTTGAATGTGATAGGATCTCCATGAGGTCATTTGTTCTTTAATTTACCAAGGTGACAAAAGACCAGGGTCAAATGGATACCATAGAGATAAATGTCACAAAATGCGTGTGAATAGGCTAACCAAAATATCACCGAACATTATTTAAATGATGAAAATAGTAGGAATATTCCTTGCAAAGGAATGATAAGAAAGGGAAAAATAACATCCATGTGTTTGCAATACCGATTGCAATGTCCGACCTTTGTACCTTTGATTTTTCTTGTGTTTTCTCAATGTTTTTGTATTTTTGCATTGTTTTTTATTTTTATATTTTTGATAGTTTTTGGAAAGTTGGGACTAACAAATTCACTCTACGTGGTAATATCTAACAACGATGTTTGCGACTTCCTTGATAAGGGAGACTAGGTGTGTTTGTTTATCAAGTGTAATATTTTCCCCAATCTCGATGATCGAGGTGAGCTCATACTCAAAAAATGACTGTGATTTATCTTGAAACATGGATTTCATATGTGGGAGATTGAATTCCCCATCCAGAGGTTTATGAAATTTGTTCCATACTTGATGGTTGTGTTGGTTTGTGTTCTTGAATCAAACTTGATTTTTAACCTTAAGATCATTTGATCATTGGGAGATTTAGAGGTCTTGGAAGTTTTGATATGAACTTGATAATGAACATGTTTGGGTTTTTTATAAGTTGACACATGACTTGTCTAATACCGAGAAGGAGACGAAAGTGAATGTGGACGTTTAGAAGTGATGTGAGAAATGAATATGGGCTTGCCACAACCATTAATAGAACAAACATGTGATGGATGAAAATGATATGGTCCAAGAATTGAAGAGGATGGGCTACTAGGAGGTGAGCCACTGATAGAAGATGATGAAGGGCTGCTAGAATATGGCCCTAAGATGGAAGAAATTAGGCTACAAGGACATGGCCCAAGAATAGAAGAAGATGACAAAGGGCTGCTAGGGCGTGGCCCAAGTATAGATGAGGAGGGACTACTAGGAGGGGTCCCATAGATAGAATAGGATGAAGGGCTACTAGGACGTGGCCCAAGAATAGAAGGTAATAGGCTACCAAGAGGTGACCCACAAGTAGAAAATGAAGGACTACTTGGGGGTGGCCCAAGTATAGAAGAAGATGATGGGCTACTCAGCGGTGACCCAAGGAAAGATTTTGATTGAGGAATGGTGATAGATAATGAATGATTTGGTAATGAGAAGATAGGCCATGGATCAATGCTAGACCCCGACATCTCATCATGCTTAGAAGAATGTGAAGATGGAATAGAAGAAGAATCAAGTTCCATGACCTTAGGCTCCTCATCTATATTATGAAAAAAGGGGTAAACTTCTTTTCCCCAATACACGAGCATATCAAGTTCTAGAAAGAATCCTTGTAGAGGGATATCATCGTGTAGTTTGATTGTTCCATCATCCTGAGAGAAATCAATTAGTAGAGTTTGTTTTTCTTTAGCCATAGAAGGTTGAATAGAAGAAACAAGTTCGATAAGCGGGGAAGATTGATTAACAAAAGAAGATGACTCAAGAAAAGAAGTAGGATTGGTGGTAGGTTCCTCATGAATGGATGATTTGGATCTAGACCTAGATTGATTTTCTAGAAGATGACATAATGTAGGTTTAAAAATAGGATCACATGTCCATGCGTTAAGTTGTGACGTAGGAGTCGAATTAGATGATTAACTAGAGGTAACCCGAGTCATGGAACTCTTCGACGGAGGAAGAGGTCGTCGAGATGACTGATGAAGGAGGTCCTGTGAAGAAAGGGAGGACTGTGACTCAAGAACTAAATCATATGTTCGATCAATGAAACTTGGAGTCACACGAGTCTTCAAAGGAGGAATACGTTGTTGAGGTGATTTGGAATAAAGGTATTACGAAGAAAGGGAGGATTGTGATTTAAGATTTGATCTAGGGGTATTCAAACAATAGTTGGGATCCGAGTCTTCAGAAGAAGAGTTGGAGTTTAAATGGTAGTTTGGATCTGAATCAAGAAGAAGAGTGGGGAACCTAAATAATAATTTGGATCAAAATCATCCAAACCATACCACCGACTATGAGTTGAAGGTTGGGAATAGGGTACCCGATTGGGCTCTCTAGTACGAAGAACCAAACGAGGTTTAGTTGTAATGGGAATATTTTGATTTGAATTGCTAAACCTAGGTTCTGTATTTTTGTAAATGTGAGGAGCCTTATGATAATCAATATCATTGTTGGTGTCATTTAAGCACAAATGTCTAGACCTAGATAGTGTGATGGAACTCCTTCAAAGGGAAGGAAGTGACATGTTAATTCAAGTAGCATAATGAAACCAACTAGACATTTTGTAAGTATGGAGATGCATGCATGATTTTCTAAAGAAGGTCTAAGGAAAATAGACATTGTGATGATGAAATCTTAACGAGATAAAAAAGAATTGTCCTAGAAAACATTTTTTTCAAGTGAATAATCACAAGGAACAATCATGCAAGTGTGAAACACAAAGCCAATCAACAAGGAAATACACCCTATGCAAATGCATGTGCAAAGTGATAGTTTGATGCAAAGATGATCAACACAATGTCAATATTTATGCCAAGCTCGAAATGAACAAAGGGTAGATGTGACTCCCAATCAAAGGGTACAATGACATATTCAACAAACATCAAGGCCTACATGTTTAAAGGGTGAGGTTTACAAATGTAAGCCACATAACCATGCCAATTGGACACATTAATCAAGCTTCATGAAGAAGTAAGATATTTGTGCCAAAGTGGTATCGAAACGAAACAAACAAAGTAAGCAACACTCATCAAGATTTGAAGCAATGTTTGAAATCAAACTAAGTCAAAGTATACTAAGGATGTGCTAAAATGTGGGCAAAGTGTAACACCACAATGCAGACACTTAGATCACATTTACGAGAAACACGACATAATTATCTTAATTGTGTTGAGACAATGTGAACAAGGTAACACGTCAAAGGGAGATCAAATGATGAATCAATCCTAACTATGATGATGATCTTGAAATCAATATCAAGTGGCCATCAAAGATATAAGGACGCATCCACACACTTTAGATGTTTAACAACTCATCCGCAAACATGGATGAGTGTAAATGGACAAAAAGTGGTGAACACTATCTATGACAACACTCCTGAAAGATGCCTTCTCTTGTCCCAAATGGGAAACAAGAATGGAAAGGTATAGATCAAAATATGTGAAAATAAACTAAGCTTAGAGTGTCACCTCACCTAAAGGTGAGAAATAAACCGAGATAAGTGAGACGTTGTTGATTCCATGATGAAAGGCACTTAGATCCAAACTATGTGGGATCTTCACCTTGTTTGAAAAACAAGGTTCAGACTCCAAGTATGTCATCACTTTGTGATGACTTGATGTGAAAAAGGACTAGAAAAGTGGGCTCCAAGATAGAATGGCTTCCCTAACAAGATCTCTCAACTAGGTGCCACAAGTTTTTCTAAGAGCGGGCATGATTTACCAAGAAAAGTCACACTGACTAATTCTTGGAGTATCTCTGCTTTTCCCCCTTCAAGTACAGTGGGAAATAAATGTGTCCATTGTGTACTCTTTCCAGGTCGCGATACAAAGCAACTTGTGAATCTAACTAATAATGAAACACTAGTCAAGTGGGTAAGAGGAGCGCTTACCATTTCATCCACAAGGTTACTCTCACAGTAGATTACTTTAGGGTTCCTGGAACCACCCCCATTGTTGTAGCTTAAGGCATTATGCCAAAGGGGTTATGTTCCAGTTGAGTGGATAGGGATGTACCCTTTTCTGAAACCTACAATACAGTGTGATGAAAGTGGTGTATTTTTTATTTGCTTAACTTAATGTGGTTTTAAGTAGCACACCATTTGGAAACCTGTATGAAAACACGTGTTAGTGGGTTCTTTGTTTTGTCTTAGCTCCTCCTTTCTTTGACAAGCATTAGGTCCTATATGCAAGGAGTTAGTATTTTTCCATAAAATATCATGATATTAAAAGAGAGTTTGCGTGTTGCTTTTGATTCCTAAGATCACCAAAAAGGCACGAAGGAAGAGCATACACAACATGGAAACCCAACTAAAATAATATATGGAAAATACCTTAAGTGTTTTTATAGAAGGAAACTCATTTTAGCCAACTTTGAACTTTAATCTATTTTAAATCTTAAATTGAAGTGTTTTGGAAGTAAAAATAGAAGGTTTTTGAAACGTTTTTGATTCCCAAGATCACCTAAAAGGTGCAAGGAAGAGCATACACATTTCAAAGGACCCCTACAAATGAAAAATGTGAACACTCAATTAAGTTAGCACAAAAATATGATGGAAAAGCAACCTGCAAATCACTATTAGTGTCACAAAACCTTTCAAAGTGTTAGAATGGTCAAGAAAACAAGTTTTAGACTTTAAGACATGTTAAAAAATGAATATTTACCTAATAATGTAAAACCATAAATTTTTATAAGTCAAAATCCTAATTTTATGATTCCATTATGTATTTCTCTTCAATACCTTTCCAACGCAACAAAAACGGAGTCATTTCGAGCTCGGGAGCAAAAGTTATGGCCTCTAAAAGATTGGTGGTGAATGTAGTTCAACGCAGATGCACCCTTTACCGACATGTTCACGCCTAATTCAACACGAGACGCGCCTTAATGACACCTACGCACACCCCCTGTAAAATCTACAAAATTCATAGAATTTGAATTTTTTCAAAAGCAAACAGGTTAAAGGTTAGTTAAAGAAGCTTATTTTTAGCTTAAACCCACAAAATATACATGATCAAGGATGATTTAACCTACTTAAGAAATGAAATCATGTAAATAACAAGCTATTTATCCTAGAAAACATGAAAGTGGTTAGAAAACTGAAAATAAATAGCTTGAAAAGACTCCATTAATGGAGGATGGACTTCATGTCCCACCGGCGTGCCAAATGTATGCAATGGAAAGTTGCAAATGTTATGGAATGAGGTTAAAGAACCTCAAAGCTTTTCTAACTCAACTATGCACCATGTGATGAGAGATAAAAGAGGGAAACTAATATGAAAGCATTATAACTTTGATAAAAACATCAAAAACTAAAATGATAAAGCTACTCTCTACTCTTTTGAAAGCTATAAAACAATGAACCTATGAAGATCCTAGCAATCAAATTGTGTGTTGTTTACTCCCAAACATAGTGAAGAGATCTCTTCAAGTTGGCTACATGACCAGGCTTTAGATCTTCCCTTACTAACTATATTTGGAATGGATGGATGCAAGATGGTGGAGCTCTCAACAATGGAGTATGGCCAAGATCCAAATGTTCTATAGTTTAAAGCTATCACAAATGATTTCTAATGCCTTTCCAAAGTGCTTGAGAGAGAAGGACCATTTGAAAGGAAATCCTTAGGCTTTTATTTATAGTTTCTGGTTTGGAAGAGTTTTGAATTTGGGTGCATGTGGGACTAAATCTCAAAAATCAATTTTAGATTAGATTAGGATAAACATGCTTTAGGCTTAGTTAAGTTTGGTTTAGGCTAGTTAACTAGGGTTTAGGCTAGTTAAACTTGATTAACAAGTGATTAGAGACTCATTGAGAGTTGGAAGGGGTCTGGATAACCAATTGTGACTGATAGATAGCCTACAAAGCCAATAGAAGTGGTCTAGAGAGAACTAGGGAGGTTCTGAATGGTCGAAAGGAGGAATGTTTAGCTAATAAGAAAGATATTAGCCAAATAAGCTGATTATAGGAGGAATACGACCGAGAAGGTGTCATAAATGAGCATTTGAGAATGGATTCAAGAAAGGAGAATTAACGAAGTGTCATTAATTTCTGGATTGGATGAAATGCTAAGTATAAGAATGTTTTAGTTGTCTACAATTTCCTTGATGTTCACATCCTTGAAAACCTTAGCCTTGCAACACAACTATACTTCAAGAATTCCAAAGATACTCATGACATAATTTGATATTGACATACCTCAAAACACTATTTTGACATTTTGTGACATACTTTGACATTTATACAAACTTGGAGTTCATTACACTTGTAGCAGACATCTCAATAATAAGGACTCCTGATAGAATCAATAAACTTGTCTCATATACTTAGCCCATACACTTTTGGATGAATAGGATAGAGTCATTCTTTCCACCCACATTACACACTTTGACTGAGAATTATTCTTAGATTTTCAACTCATAGGACCTTCAGGACTCAAGATTTAAGCCTCCTCAAGATACATATATTTTAACGAACATCTTGATGAGCCGATCAAGAACACTTTTAGACATACCTTAACAATAACACATAGTTCATGAAGGTCATGTAACTCAATTCATAGACCAAGAATCACCTTTTCAAGACCTTTCATCCTCATAGATCCATTATTCAATCTTCTCATCAAGTACAAGATAGGGTACATCTTGTTTAAGACCAAAAACCTTAACTCTAACTAGCTTTTAACTCAAGACCACACTCCAAGGTAAAATCTACTTAACACAACTCAAAGACCCTTAAACGATACCACCATGATACCGTAAACAAATACAGTAATTTTATAGACCTTCATACATTCTCCAAATAAGTATAAGAACTCATTTTAACTTCATAGTCATAGAACTAGAGTCAAGGACTTACTTGTAGAGTCTCAAGTACTCTCATACCTTTTGACACAAACCTTTACAATATTATATAGGGACATGAACTTCTTGCAAGGATTTAAGGGTATTTGAGTCACCTTGTCACTTATTCACATAAATAATACTCCATTATAACTCTCTTCTTCACTTGACATCCCGAGACACCTTTTGGAGACATAAAAAAATTTAGACACACTAATTTACACCTTAGCTTTGGACCAATCAATTGGACTCCTTTACTCTTTGACAAGAATTTGACACATAATGAGGAAACAAAGACTCAGGACAATGTATTGTTAACATGTAACGAGACTTGTAATTTTGATTGAGATACTTTTGATTGACCATCTAATGCTTCAATTTGCACTTAACCTTGCACTAAATTTCAACATATTGACCTCACAAACATCATGAGACTAGACATAACAATATATAGAAGAAATAAAAATAAAATCCACAAAATCAAACCTATGATGATAAACTTATATCAAAGTGACATATCTAGACAATTCATTGAAGACAACAAGACACACTCAGACACCTACAAGTAACCAAGACTAAAAACATCATGGGGAGATCACTTAACATACCTTATCACACTTGAAGTGTTCCAAACACCTAGATCCTTCAAATTCTCATTCACTGAAGCATTAAGACACATATGATCTTCTTCAAACAAAGAAAAATACTTCCTTTGAACCTAATTTGGGCTTGAAAAATTTGTCTTCTTATTAGATTTTCTGAATCTCGATAAAAAAATGAATGCACGAGTAATTGTAGAAATTTAAATAACTAACAATAAGATGCAATATGATCAAGAACTCACAAGGAAAGAATGGCTCCATATTAACTCAAATGCTCCATATTCCATGTTCCATAGGATAGACTAATGCAATTTAAGTACATATAGGTGGTGAATGTGAAACCTCCTCCTAAATCAGTGGGGAGTAACTCTCACTAACTGATACTAGAAGTAGAGTTGACTCCACACAACTAGTAAGCTAACTCATAACAACCGAGACCTAAGCAAGCATATCTCACGAGTGTAGGAAAATTGCACGTAAATAAATAAATACAAGGAAAATAATTATCCTATCACTAACACCCCCCATAAGCATAGCTTAGGTGGGCAGTGAAAAGGAAAGTGGGTCCCGAAATAAGGCTCGATAAGGTACCCACTTACAAATGAAAATCTCTCATAAAGTGGAAAAGGGAGAAAACCTAGTGGGGAAAACTTCCCCCAAAAGGGAGATAATTAACTCAGCTTAAGAAAACTAGAGAAGAAGAAGAAGTGGGTCTTGATAACTTAACATGACAAGGTACCCACACACAATGATCATCCCCGAGTAAAGAGATAAATAATTTAGGATAAGAAGGTCCCCTAAGAACAAGCGTCAATGATGTGGTCTTCTACATAAAGACTCAAGAGAATCCACTTGCATCAATAAAATTTCTTGCCCTTGGGAAGGACAAAAAAAGAGCACTGAAATTTGCGCCACTCCAAAAAGGAAGAAGATGCATGCAATACTCTTATCTCTACATATAGTCTCAGAATCGAAAGGTGAAATAGGTCTAGAAAAAATGTGCACAAAAGACAATGGTAATGCCACTGTAGTATATGTGTCAAAGAGAGAATATGGTGGGGGCCTAATAACCCTCATAAAGGGATCCACAAGAAGATGTGGATCATGAAACATCTTTAAAGTACTAGAAGTGAAGAATGTCCCAAGGTGGGAACTCCTAACAAGAGAGATGAATGGGTCCTCTAGAATGTGTGATGGATCAATCAGAGCATATTCTTGTAATGAAACACAAGTGAAATCTACAAATAGACAACTCAAGTGGGTAGATACTCATCCCAATGGGGTTGCTCAATGAGAGAAATGTTTGACAAGAATGTATTAACATCACAACATGAAGTAGGAGGAGAAAACTACTACGAAGAGCTACTGGAAGTCCAAGATGAAGCAACACTACACTTAAAGGTAAAGAACTGGTGTATGTGGAGTGTCATCAACTAAGAAATCAAGATGTAATGGAGCACAAGAGGAAATGGTCACATCTGTCTCAGAGGAAGGTTCTCCAATAGAACACTATTGCGGAGAGTGAATGGAAGCATGAACATGGATAACAATGAGCTCTGTGGAGGAAACAATAGGGAGAGTGTGTTTAATGGAATATCCTATGATGAATGGTCAACATGGGACTCATGAGTAGCAACAGGTGTAGAGGAAAACTCAATAATGAAATGGATGCTAAGAAGGGGAAAATCTACGAAGTAATTGGAGTGGTCGAGGGAAGTGTCGCTCCGAGATGGTGAAACAAGGTCATCACATAGATATCAGATAATGTCCTAGGAAGTGATAGGGCCCTCAATGTGCTCAATCAAACGTAATATATCCCTATAAATTATAAGACTGAGAAGTACATAGACATCATCATTGTGTTTAAACCACTCATATTTTTTTAGAGGCTCATCAGGCTCAGGAATGATACCATGGAGGTAGGGAAAAAATCATGCATAATGTAGTGTGATAATTTCTACCTTCCAAGACATAAAGTTCTCAGATTCGAGCATAACAATAGAATGATGAAACTCCATAATGTAGATAAACCCCCAAAAATATCCCAGATGGCACTTTATAACTTAGTGTGAAAAGTACAAGTACCCAAAAAGTTTTGCAAGAACCCTCTAAAATGCGGCACTTTATAAAGTAGTGCGTTTATAAAAATAAATGAATCCATCATCTAGATGTTGAGAAAACATGCACTGTTTACCATATAACAAAGGTTGCTCAAATCTGAGCTACCAATCAAAAGTTATAGCCGATATGATTTCCCATATATAATGGCTTATTTAATTAAAATTTGCAAACTAGTTTTTAAAATGCCATAAATGAGGGGAAAGGGGGTTGTGCATATACTCGTTAGAACTGGTACGTGATTAGGAACATCAAGGGATGTTGGTTCAGCCAAAAATGTGTCTGTGTACAAGATAAAGGAGAAAATGTTTATATAAGGGGGTTTGGTCACCTGCCAAATTGGGCCTTGCTCTCCATCTTTGGCATGAGAAGAATGGGAAGGTAGATAAACATCATAATAACTCCTCTATGATGCCATTTATATTGTTTTTATACATAAAAATGAGTAAAAGATAGGTAGTTCCTTGAATGAAAAAACAACTAACCCATAATAAATAAAAACTACGCAATTTTAAAGGAAACCGTAGTTTAAAATAAAACAAGATGGGAAAGATTTATGTTTTGACCAAAAAAATTCAAATAAGATGTTCTAGAGCATGGGAATATGTGAAGGAAAGCTAGGGAATGAGCTCGTATGAGATTGATGCAACTACAATGGATGGACAAGGCTAAGAAGCATGTGCGCTCGAGCTCAACATGTAGGGTTGAGATCTGGTTACACGCCATGTGCATCCTCAATGCCGACTTGAGGAGTGGAGGTAGAGACAAACATCAAGGATATGGAGGAAAATGAAGACTCTAATGTTAGGGGAACCTCAAATTTTTTACATAAAGGCAGATCCGAGATAAATCAAAGCCTGGATTAGAAGGCCGAGAACTGCACAAGGGCTTGTGATGAGAACCAAAGCAAGTTAGGCGCAATAATCCAAGGATCAGTATAGGACAATCCAGAACCGGTGCACAAAAAATATACAAGGTGAGTTACCTCAACCGATCCTATCCAAGAAAATTGTGCAGAATCGAGTTCCCATGAATCAGATAGAGACAATCTAATCATTGTGTTGGGTTTTGAGATTCTAAGAATGCAGGATGAGATTGAATCTTGACAAGCCCGGGAAGAACCGAGCTAGGTTTATGGCTAAAGTTGAGGAGACAAGCCGGGAAGACAAAGTGGTGAGATAAGTAGTAAGGTTGAGCCTGACTAAACCCTATGAATAGATCTATTATAAACAAAGGCACCGTTGGAGTTTAGTGAGGACCTGTGCCAAGAAAACACATTGTGAACTAATGAGTTCCAAAGGGAAAAATCCCTACTAAAATTTTCAAATCCCCTAAATAGTACACTAAATGTAGCAGATCCACCAAATTTAACCACAAATAGCTACTTTAGTTGTAAACATCTAAGAAAGGTCCCCACAAAAATTAAAATTCCCTAAATTTCGTGATTTTAGAACACTAGTATTTGTAAACCCTCAACTTTTCAATTTGCAAACACCAAAACTCACAACCGTACTAAATCAATACAAAGTCAAATCTATTTGCACATGAACTGTTAGTTTCATAAACAACGTATTTAAAAACCGAAATAACTCAGTAATGGAAAACGTATCATCAAAATTGCTTTGATACCATATTAGAGTTTCTAGGAGGATCTCTCGATGACAAATGAAAGCACAGGAAATTGTAGAAATCGAAATAAGTAACAATAATATGTAATATGATCAAAACTCACAAGGTAAGAATGGTTCCAAATCAACTCAATATACTCCATAAGCTTCATGTTCCATATTCCATAGGATAGACAAATGTAATTAACGTACATAGAGGAGGTGAATGTGCAACCTCCTCCTAGATTAGTGGGGAATAAATCTCACTGAATGATACTAGAAGTAGATTTGAATCCACACAACTAGTAGGCTAACTCAACAAAACTGGTAAGCTAACTCAACACAACTAACACCTAAACAACCATAACCCATGAGTGTAGGAAAGCTCTAAGTATAAAAACACAAGGAAATTAAATATCCTACACTAACATCTTCCATCATGATGTCAATAGAACTCTCCTTAACAAACTTCATTGGATTAGGCTTCATAATGTGCATTTCTGATTTTGAACCAACTCCCTTGACAGCTTTAGCTTGAACAACATTCTTCTTAAACATAGGAGCAAACCTTATAATGAACCTCTTCTTTCTTTGACAAAATCTTGCAATATGACCATGTTTTTAGCGATTGAAGCAAATGATATCCTTCTTTCTTCTTAGCTCAAATACATTAATATTCTATCCAAATCCTTGGCCCTATGACCATACTCACAACATGAAAAAAATCACCTTTGAAGAGAGCTTCACCATTCCTAGGAGACCTCCTTTGAAATCTCTAGCTCTATGACCAATATCATGACACATGAAGTACCATACCTCATAGCATTAGGTTGTCTAATAGGATTATACCTTCTCAAATCATCCTTTTTAATCACCTTCTCATTAGATTTAGAACTTGGACCAGCTTCACCATCACTCTTCACATGTTTTCCTTCAAACCCTAGGCTTGTTTTGTCACTATCCACCCTTTAGCATTCTAAAATATCACCAAGAGATTCATAGATCTACTCAATTATCTCATACATCTTTAACCTACTAGATGCATTCTCCAAATTTGATTCTAGGGTTTTCAATTTCCTTCATACATGGAAAAAGCTTCCTCTTTCTCCTTTAAGGATTTAGACATATTATCCACTTGAGATTTCAAAATCTTGATGGTCTGATCACGATATTTATCCATGTCACTCATTTTATCTTGTAATCCAAATACCAAAGACTCAGAAATCTCATATTGTTTCCTCCAAAGATCAGCTAACTTATCCATTTTTGCTTCTATGACTACTTCAAGCTGTAAAATTTGCTTCACAATGACTGTTCTGATAGAAATGCTTGGAAGAACAATAAACTAAGGTGGACTAAATCAGTCCTACAAAACTTTGATTTCAATTACTATTATTTTTATTCATCATTACATTCATTCATTTAAAATTCATAACTATATAAGTAGATTAGGTGTGTATTAACCATTCACAAGTACATGAAGAAAAGAAGAAGACACATGAACAATATATATAAGTGAGAAACCCTCATGGGGAAGAAAACCCACTAAAAATATTCTTATATTACAAAAATTAAAGAAATTTAGTAAAGCACAAACTTCACAAGGGACACCAACACCTAGTCTAATAGAGCACCAAACCTACAAGGAGCATTTGCCGCTAATTTAGTAAAGCACCCACTCCAAAAGGAGGAAAAAAACCCTAAGATGTCTAAGTACCAACTCAGCCACTTGATGATTATGATATATGAATTTTTTTCTTCCACAGCTGATGGATATCTCTAATTCAGCTCACACATTCACCTTCAAACCCTCATTCACCTAGCTCGCTCTTTCTTCCTCTTTCACACCTTGTCTTGGCTTGAAATATATTGCACACATGCTCTCAATGATCCTTAAACTTGTCACACACACCATAATCTCTTAAATAATATAGTATAATCTCTTTCACATCCTTAGTTAGGTCGCACTTTTCCCTCTCACAAGACTAGTTCAAATTTGAACACTCAACTCACTTTTATATGCATTGCACTTCACCAAAAAAAAAAAAAGGAGGCCATTCCTCCACATTTAGTTCAACAAATGCATCATAATGAAATTACAATAGCTTCATTAAAAGTGTCACATATGACCCATATAGGTCATCCATGCCCAAAACCATTCATCTTGCACCAAAAAGGCTCAAAACCCCATCACTAGGATGAGTAAAATCCACTAACACAAAAACCATGATTATTCAAGATCTAAAATTAATCACACATGTGTAATATGATATTTAAACATAAACCATGGTCTAAATGTTTCTTAAACCAATCAAATAAATCATAACATGGGCCCAAAATCTCATATCCTTCACTAAACAATTATTTCTAGCTCCATGTCTTCACCTTTGGGCCTCAAGGCCACCCAATTTCGACTCAAATATGGAATTTGGAAACTCTATGGATTCCTCATGAGTAAGATCACATCTATGAAATTTATTGTCATCCAAATGTGCCCCCTACTCATTTTGTGGCTAACTCCTTTCATTCTTTTTCTAACCATAAATTTTTACTTTTTAGGCGGAAATGACACCATTTGATAGAGCTCTTTCTCAGCTTTCTAGAAAGGTAAATATTTCCTCCTAACTCCACGTATTTTTCAAGTTATGGCTCAGTGGAGTTTTTGTGGGAAATTTTCCCTTGCAAGGTCCGCAGCCAATCAGAACTCGCCACGTGTCCAGGTCAAAAATATCAAAGCGATCCGATTTTGGCCTATTTTTGCCCTAAAACTTCAAATCGCCATAACTTTCGATCCAGAGCTCAGATTTTCATGTTCTTTATATCAATGGAAAGCTGGTGAAATTATCTACAAGATTCCATGGTCAATTTTGAATTTTGGTTTAGTTTAGAGGGAGAAAATCAAAAAACACTTCTGGTACGCGCCCATGGACAGAACTGACGTTTCAACAACCAATTTTAATGCAAAATGGGTCGCATTCTTCTCCAGCATGGTCAAAAATGTCAGGGCATGGGTTTGTAAGGACCTCCATGCTATTTTTAATGCATTTTGGTCAATGGGGAATGGCTCCCACATTTTTTTCACGTTTTCTCTCTCCTGGGCTCGACCCATGCACTGTAAAAGCTGGATTTGGCTCATTTTTCAAAGGGGGAACACTTTTTTACACAACAAGCTTCTATTTTCACTTTCAACAAGTGATTTTGGCAAGTATCAGACCTTCCAGGGATTGTAACAGGTTTTTCTACCTCTTTGGTGTTGGAATACAAGGATTTTGATGTTGAAAATCACAATGCAGGCTCTGTGAATGCTTTCAGTCCTTTGTATGTGTTGTTTGCTTCATTTCAAACCCTTGTTTACAGCTTATCAACCTGTGCATGATGTTTTATGTTGCAATTTCTGATTTGTGTCAATTTGCATGAGCAAGAAGTGCTCACCACTCCTTTGGTGTATCACCCTTATCAGTTTAGTTTTAATTTTTACATTTCTTATCCCTGTCTCCTTGCAAATTAAGATAAAATTAGGATCTGAACCTCTGCAGTTGTGCAAATAATAGATCTGATCAGAGGAGTTTGAGGAACCAGCCTCTAATCTGGAGATTCCTCTCTCATTTTACAAGTCCCACACTTGGAGAGAGGTTTCAATGTTGTGCAATCACACTGGATGCCTGAAACATCAACTTAGAAACCTGATTTGCATCCAGGGGTGCTGCTGATTTGCAACAATAGTTTTGGCACGCCAGTGGGACCTTAGAGGTCTTCCACTTCATATTTTGTAGGTTGGTGTGTTCCTGTGAAGATTTTAGCCTTTGGAGGCACTTGCAAACACATCTGGCGACTCCATCTGATCAGCAACCCATTTCTGAAGTTGCAGACCTGTTTTTCATCCATTTCCATCCATTATTCTTTCCATCTCTTTCATTCTTTTCCATTCCATGAAGTTGTGCAATCATGACTTCATTTCCATCATGGAACTCACATTTACAACAGCAGCAATGTTTCCCACCTCCAACATGTTTTTTAAATCCTCCAAATCAGCATTTTGAACAAATTCAAAATCAGCATACATACCCATATGAGCAGCAATGCCAAAATCAGTTTGGCTATGGAGCTTTCCAAGAGCAAGGGTGTGCATACAATGAAGACAATCAGATGCAAGATGCTGGTCTATTGGAGAAAATCCAAAAGATGGAGGTAAACATGGTGCAATCCAGGGCTCAAGCACAAATGAAAGCATTTGGAATCGGTTGTGGAGCACCTTGTCCATGGGTGGGACCTTTCCCAAGGCATTATAGCCCTCAAGAGAAGCTTGACTTCATGATTGCAACGCTGCCATTTCTTGCAAAGTGGATTGAAGGAATAGAGGTGTATGAGAGGAGTATTCAGCAACCTTGTCAATGGGTAAGCACACCATCTCATGCCTTTTCTTTTCCTCTTTCCCAATCTGTTTTATCTCAGCAGTGTCAAGTTTTAAACTCTCCATCTGTTGTCCCAAGTGTTGAATCCATTTCTCCACCCCCTAGTCTTCCACCTCATCTCAATTCTTCTGTCCTTTTCCCTTCCAAACAGTCATCCCCTCCACAAGAGCTAAATGAAACACCCTCTCCTCCAAAGAAACAAGAGGTTTTACCTCCTCCACCACCACAAAAAATTGCAAAAATCAGTCATGAAGGACAGCAAAAAGAGAAGCCAAACAAGGATGAAGAAATTCAAATTTTGAAGAGTTGGGCTCTTAAATTTGGGATGAAGAAGATCCCTTTGCTGATGAAACCTTCAGAAGAGGTTGGAGTTACAGAACAAATGGTGGTCAGGACTGATTTTGTTGCAGCAGAAGAAGAGCAAAAAGGAGTTGCAGATCAGCAATCAATTTGTTCAGAATATAGTGTCCATGTTGGCACCCTATTTGAAGGAAATGTTGATCCAATTCAAATTACAAAAATCAGTCATGAGGGACAGCAAGAGGAAGGAGAAGCTGCTCCAAATCCAAAAGAAGAGGAGCACATTCCAGCTGTGGGGGAGAAAAGTGCAGATCCAAAGGCTTTGAGCACAAAGC
This sequence comes from Taxus wallichiana var. yunnanensis, assembly GCA_018340775.1. Taxonomy (NCBI): domain Eukaryota; kingdom Viridiplantae; phylum Streptophyta; class Pinopsida; order Cupressales; family Taxaceae; genus Taxus; species Taxus wallichiana. Next base: position 864,520,020 of record CM031242.1, read on the forward strand.
AGGTTATAGAAGAACCTTCAGTTCTTCTCTCTACTTCATCTCTCTCAAGTTCTAGTACTGAAGAAGAGTTTGATCCCTCAAACTCAATGCTGGAGGATGAAAGAAACCATGGTGATCAAGTTGCAGATCAAGAGAATGCCATGGGAGAGGTTGAACATTTGCAGCAGGACAGCAATGAGGCAGTTTACCTGTCTGATTTGGAGGACTGTTTTGATGAAGAAGAACCGGTTGAGTTTCCACCATTCTCTCTTTCATCATCCATCTTCCAAACACAAGAGCCTACTGTCATGGAGGAGAGTATTCATTTGCAGCAGCCTGCATCTTATAGAAGCTCTTTGGAACCAAGATTGGAAGATTTTAATCTTTCATGTCCTTCATTGGAGGAAGAGAAAGGGCAGAAGGGTTCTACCATTGCTTCCACACCATCCATTCAAGGTCTACAAGAGAACTCCATTCTTGGAGTTGAAAATCAGAATTATGGGCATACTCAATGGATCAGACCTTGCCCAATCAGGTATTTGGCTTCATTGGAGCCAAAGGAGAAGCCACAACCAGTCATGCTTGCTTCTAAGCATGAGGATGAGCTGCAAAGTTCCAAGGATCAGTTGTCATACCTCTCCAATCCAAATGCAGAGCAACTAAAAGAGGTATTGGATTTGTTTTTAGTTGACACCTTGCTAATTTGGGTAGAAGACCAGCTTCTTGTTGATTTTCCACTCATCCAATCAGCCATACTCAGCTCCAAATCATTTGCATGGCTGCCAATTTTGAAGAAAGGAAGCTATTTTGCACAACCAGTTGCAGGGTTCATTTAGCTCACCTTTGCTTCCAGTTAGAGTAGAGTAGGTAGGTTTGCTTTTAGTAGAAGAAGTGCTTGTGCACACTCTACATGTTCCATTTGGAGCATGTATGATTTTTTCAGTTTGTACATAGTTTTGGTGCTGCTGGTTTCACTCTTGCATAGTTCATTTTGATGGCATTTTGGTGGGAACAACTCCATGTCCAGTGGGATTCAAGCGGTTCAGAGGGAAGTTTTCAAAGTTCAGATCAGTTTTCAGGCTACTACTCATGACTCCATGCCCAATGGATTGCTTCAGGCTACTGATCATTCATCCAGTAGGCAGATGACCCCTCTGAGTCACCAAAATTGTTATCCAAATGTGCCCCCTACTCATTTTGTGGCTAACTCCCTTTCATTCTTTCCTTCTATTATGCCTCAGTCATAAATTTTTACTTTTTAGGCACTCAAAACCTTCTGGAAATGACACCATTGGATAGAGCTCTTTCTCAGCTTTCTAGAAAGGTAAATATTTCCTCCTAACTCCATGTATTTTTCAAGTTATGGCTCATGGAGTTTTTGTGGGAAATTTTCCCTTGCAAGGTCCGCAGCCAATCAGAACTCGCCACGTGTCCAGGTCAAAAATATCAAAGCAATCCGATTTTGGCCTATTTTTGCCCTAAAACTTCAAATCGCCATAACTTTCAATCCAGAGCTCAGATTTTCACGTTCTTTATATCAATGGAAATCTGGTGAAATTATCTACAAGATTCCATGGTCAATTTTGAATTTTGGTTCATTTTGGAGGGAGAAAATCAAAAAATGCTTCTGGTATGCGCCCATGGACAGAACTAACGTTTCAACAACCAATTTTAATGTAAAATGGGTCACATTCTTCTCCAACATGGTCAAAAATGTCAGGGCATGGGTTTGTAAGGACCTCCATGCTGTTTTTAATGCATTTTGGTCAATGGGGAATGGCTCCCATGTTTTTTCACATTTTCTCTCTCCTGGGCTCGACCCATGCACTGTAAAAGCCAGATTTGGCTCATTTTTCAAAGGGGGAACACTTTTTTACACAAAGAAGCTTCTGTTTTCACTTTCAACAAGTGATTTTGGCAAGTATCAGACCTTCCAGGGATTGTAACAGGTTTTTCTACCTCTTTGGTGTTGGAATACAAGGATTTTGATGTTGAAAATCACAATGCAGGCTCTGTGAATGCTTTCAGTCCTTTGTATGTGTTGTTTGCTTCATTTCAAACCCTTGTTTACAGCTTATCAACCTGTGCATGATGTTTTATGTTGCAATTTCTGATTTGTGTCAATTTGCATGAGCAAGAAGTGCTCACCACTCCTTTGGTGTATCACCCTTATCAGTTTAGTTTTAATTTTTGCATTTCTTATCCCTGTCTCCTTGTAAATTAAGATAAAATTAGGATCTCGAACCTCTGCGGTTGTGCAAATAATAGATCTCGATCAAAGGATTTTGAGGAACCAAATAATAGATCATTTTACAAGATGGAGAGAGGTTTTGTTGTGGAATCACACCTTTGGATCCGAAACATCAACTTAGAAAGATTCCTGCATCAGGGTGATTTTCATTTGCAACAATGGTTATATTTGAAACAACAAGTTCAAACCATAACAACTTTCCTATTCCAAATCATGCTTCCTGTAAACATGGTTTGTCACTTAGAGAGGTTTCAATGTTGTGCTATCACCTTGGATGCCTGAAACATCAACTTAGAAACCTGATTTGCATCCAGGTGATTTTGATTTGCAACAATGGTTATATCTCATGAAACAATCATATGTTCAAACCATAACAACTTTCCTATTCTTCAAATCATTGAAACATGGTTTACAAACTCAACTATATTGCAAAGTTTGGCCACTTCCAAGACCTTAAAATTCCTTAACCAAGAAAAAATTAATCCTTATTCATTCTCTAGTTGATATGAATCATCAACTCATCCATTTCATTTCTCAACCAACTCATTATTTCAACTTTGAGCATTCTTGTTCTGAAAATCAAGAAACCTTCTTCTCCACAAACTGACCTCAATGACTGATAAAATATCATCATCATGAGACAAAACATATACCACTAGAAATCCCTCTAAATCCTCTTTCTATAACATATTATAACTCCTTCCAACTCCAAGTGTAAGGCCTTCAACCAAGCTCATCTCTACAAACTACCTGAAACTACCCCAAAACTGCCCTTTGACTAGTCTTCACAAATAGGGAACACTTTTCCATTTTTATGCATCACCATGACCTAAAACCACCATGGAAATCAATTAAAAACTCACATAATAAAAACAATGTCCATTTATTTTTCAACTCATTTGGACAACCTTGTCCCAAACTAAACTTCTTAAGAAACAATCTGTTTGAGTGGGGTCACTCATTACCAAAACCACCACCATACCTTTTTGGAAACCTGAAGGAATAATATACCTCATATGATCATCATACATGCACTATAAATAAAAATGGGAACTTATAAGCATTCTCTCCTATTGCTTTTGAGCTAGTGTTTCAAACACATAAAAAGTTGTTTACCTTCTTAAATTTCATTCATAAAAACGTGATGATAAAACCACCTCATTATTTTTTAAAGCTTAATAACTGACCTAAGAATATATTCCAAATATCTCAGGTCCCCATGAAAATCATAAAATTCACAACAAGCATCAAAAGGTACACATTTGCTTCAAAATCACACTGTGACTTACCCAGTTTTCCAAAACTTGTATATCTTCAAAAATATTCTTAAGAATGAAATGAAACTTGTCATGAATAATCATGAAAACATAATCTAACTTTGTAAACTCACCATTTATCCCAAATATCTCTGAAACTCTCCAACCAATCTCATTTTCCCATGTTTTCTTGCATGTTTCTCACAATTTTCTTTCTAAGGATCTCATACATGCTCATAATCATTGAATATTGACCTAAAACTCACCATAAAACTCATATACATTGTCAAAATTATTCTACCATGATTGTACAAGAATTATCATCCCCAAAACACATACCTTCTCCTCATTTTTCTTGCTCCGGGGCTAGAAATAGCCCTAGAATGACTTGACTCAACCCTAAATTCTCTTATACTGACTATAATGACCTCATGCTGACCCATATACACTTCTTACACACCTAATGGACCATGAATGACCTTAATATAACCTTCACACAACTTGGTAGGATTCATACTGCGATTCATCTCACTAGACCATACACTAGGACCTCCTAGAACTCACCAAATCCTATCACTACCAATCAAACTTCATGTTTGACATTTGAATAAAAACACAGAGAGAAACATACCACACCATGAAAAATTTTTCCATCAATGACAATACAATCACACAATGGCCAACAAAAATAGTTTGGATACAACCATACCTAATCATAAAGTCCTTGTCACCTTTCATACAACTATTAATCTTCAAACTTAACTCAACACATACCTTGAGACCAATATAATTCCAAAAAGAATAGGATTCCAAACCTTGATCCTTCAAGCTAACCATACTCATATCTATTAACAATAACATTTATCCAGTTTAACACACTCCCCCATCCTAAAAGCATGCAACCTTGAAACATCTATGAGATTATACCAAAATTGTCAATACTTTCATATCACTCTTCATCATGATCAATACAGATTATCATTGCTCATGAAAAACACCTTCGAGATCACATTTCTCTTGTCATGCCTCCAAGAATATATGAATACATTATCATTCCTTCTTAATAATAATCTTGCCTAGCATTCTTAGCAAGTTGATACGGACTACTCCGAGATGATACATTCTTCATCTTATCACACTTAGCACCAAATAAATTTATAGTACCAAGAACATACCTATACATAACAACTACATACATTTCAAGAGACTGAATCATGCCTTCACACATGTACCTTCTCTTTACAAACTTTGGACCATTCTTTCACACATATCTAAAACTTGTACCATCATGTGATACTTGTGACTAATACCTACAACATTACACTTCACTTCATCCATACAAGATAAAGAAAATCATACTTTAACATATAAGAATATGAATCCATAAAGCCTAATTGAGACACTCCATGCACCTAGTTATATCTAGAAATGCAAAACACACATTTCCTCATGGGACATGTCACCAAAATTGATCTTCAACATTGTTAGTTATTATAATTTTTTTCTCTATCATCCACCCGGTAGTTATCTTAAGTAGGTAACAAAAGTTCTTGGGATTCTTTAACAAAAAAAAAAAGACTTGTGTTCATCATGACTAGAGCGACTTGTTTAATGCCCTTTATTTTCGTTCTCAACATGATTAGACTTGACATCTGCCTTCTTATTTTAGTTTTTAATCTTCATTCTACAATATTTTGCAGTATGACCAATATAATTACATTTGAAGCAAATAACATGATTCTTACATCTAGGAGATTCATTTCTACAACATTTTCTAGGTGCCTCGTTATAACATTGTCTAGAAAAATGACCTTTATTTTGGTAGTTATAATAGGTCTTGTCCTTGATTGATATGAACTAAGATTCTAACTAAATTCTACATCCTTATGACCATATTCACAAGAATAATAATGTTGAACTTTGAAGGAACTTTCATAATCCCATAAGTACTCACACCTTGAGGACCTTTTTTGTAATCTCTAGCTTTATGACCAAATTCATGACATCCATAACAATAACCATTAAAAGAACCATACCTCATTGAATTTTTTTTTCTAATAGGGTTAGACATCTTGGAAATTGTCTTCTTGGTCTCCTTCAAATATTCACAAGAACTTCTCCATATTCTCTCATTTCAATCCTATGCCTATTTTGTCACTAGTTGATCTCTGATTTTTCAAGATACCATCTAGAGCCTCAGATCTCTTCTCCATCCTCTCATTGGTATTCAACATGTTCTATGCCTACCTAACTCTCATTTTAAGGATCTTAAGTCATCTTCATACTGTTGCAATCTTATTCTTTAGCTCTTAGGATTTCAGTCACACTCCTAACATGAAATTCCAACTCTTTGATAACTTGACCATTCTCAACCTACATATAACTGATATGTTCTTACAATCCATTGACCAAGGAATCTGAAACTTCATACTTATTTCTTAAACACATCAATGTTGTTTCAACATCAAATGTTTTACCCATGATTGTGATTCAAGGATATACTTTAAGCAGCTATAATTTCTTCACAAGGACCTAGCTCTAATACCAATTGTTAGAAGCACGATGAGTGAGAGGGGGGTTGAATCAGTCATAAAAAAAAATTTAATTCATTTACCATGGGATAAATTCATCATTAAAATAAATCATTCAACATGCATAATCAATTGTGAGCATATTAAGTGTATTAAAACCATTCACAAGTGCAAGAGACAAGAGAAAACACATGAACACTAGATATGAAGTGGGAAACCATCAAGACAAAGAAATCCCATTAACACTTTGCTCATATTACTCAAACAAAGGATTTGTATGAATATTACACATCGCACAAGATTTATTTAGTGAGACACCAATCCCACAAGGAACACCAACCCTTATTTAGCAAGGCACCTATAGTTTGATCGAAGAACTATTATTTTTAATATTGCCCGACTATCTCACTCTTTTGCAAATTGACGAAACACCGTCAATTAGACCTATCTAAATCCCCTCTTACGACACTCTTTTAGTCGTATTCCTCTTGTAAACCAATTAAATAGGGTATTATAGCCTCCTATTGACAAAATCCATTTCTTATATTATTTTGACATACTTCTACTAGCTTCCTAGCCTTTCAATCTATTTCATTGGATTGATTAGACCTCTCAAAACCCTCAAGAAACTCTAATTCCTCTCTAAACCGAAAAAACTAGCCTAACCTATTTTAACTAGTCCTAATCATGTTTTGACCTTTTCTAAGCCAAAAAGTGACTTTTGGACTATCCTTTTGTCCCACATTCACCCAAACCTTTCCATCTTTGGAAACCAAAAACTATAAATAGGACTAGACCCCCTTCTCATTTCCTAAGAACACTTCCCCTTTCTAGGCTAAACTATAGTATTATTGCTAGGATTAGAGCTTCTCTTCATTTTTCATATTGAGCTAATATTACTTTTTCTTTGCTATTTCCATTCAAGTTTGAGTAAATGGAAGGAACCATGTGGCTCTTTAGCCATTAATGGAGATCTTCCATTCTCACAATAAAAACATGATTGCTTAGAATCTAACTAGGTTCATTTATAAAGCTTTCAAGAGTAGATGATAACTAGATTTGCTTGTTTACTTCAAGATTAATGCATGCAAAGTAATGAATCCTTGTTTATCTCTTATCTAATGGTCCATTGAACTATTTGTTTAAATATTTGGGGATTCTTTAGTGTTCTTACCCCATTTTCATGGCTTTTGCAAATTGTTTCTATGTACACATTTGGCACACTTGGTGGGACTTACTCCATAGTCCTTTTCAAGTCTTTTCTACGCTTTACATGTCTATTTATAACCACTTTTTTGCTTTCTAGGGTTTTAAAGCTTGTCTTTTAACTAATTTCACATTTTAAAGGGGATTTTTCTTCCTTTTACTAAAGCATTTAATGGGTCTAAGCTAAAAGTAGGCTTTCATTGTTAAAAACTGACTGTTTGATCCTTTAAATTTTTCGTTTCCATGAATTTTGAGGTTTTTATAGGTGGTATGCATAGGTGTCCTAGAGAGGCATGTATAAGTTGAAACAAGTGCATATGCATTGAGTTAGTCGTGTATCCGTCAGGTTGTACTTTGAGTTGTCATACTTTTCGTAAAGGGATGTGTATCCATCATGTTCCACGCATATGCATTGAACCATGAGTGTAATTGTTTCTCTAGATGCATAGGCATCTCATGTCAAGACTTGTTGAAATTACATTTTACCTTGGTCGTGTATCCATTCTCTTGGGCACATATCCATCAAAACCCTAGAATATGTATCTTTTTGGATGTGTAGGTGTCAAACCCCATAGTCACATTATGTCTACACGTGTACCCGTTAGTTAGGGTGTGTATCCATCGGTTAGGGAATGTATGTGTTGGACTAGGTGCATATGCCTTAGTGTTAAAATTAAAAAAAAATCACAAGTTGTAAGATCAATTTTTTTGGTTTGTACTAACTTGTTTACAGGTGGATTCTTTAGTCTTATTTTTATTAACTTAGTTAAGTGTTTCGTTTCTTGATTGATTAAGGTCTTCAAAGCACATATGCTCTTCCCTTGTGCCTTATAGGTGATCTTGGGAACCAAAAATGCTTCCAAAACCTTCTTTTTCTTTCAAAATACTTGATTTACATTCATAATGGATTAATCTTTAAAAGTTGGTTAAAATGAAGTCATTTTCACAAGTTACTTCAAGTATTTTTCCATTACATATTTATAGTTGAGTTTTTCACATTGTGTATGCTCTTCCCTCGTGCCTTTTTGGTGACCTTGGGAATCAAAAATAACACATAAACTCTCTTTTGATATTCTTGATCTTTGTGGAAAATTATTAACCTTTCGTGTATAGGACCAAATTCTTTTGTCGAAGAAAGAAGTTTCAAAACACAACCCCACTAATATGTGTTTGATTGTAGGTTTTCAAATGGTGTGCTACTTAAAATCATACTAAGCTAAAAAATATTTAAAAAACACCACATACATCACACTGTATTGTAGGTTTTGGAAAAGGTTACATCCCTATTCACTCAACTAGAACATAACCCCTTTGGCATAATGCCTTAAACTATAACAATGGGGGTGGTTCTCAGAACCTTAAAGTAATCCTCCACTGAGTAACCTCGTGGATGAAACAGAAGCACTTTGCTTACGCACTTGACAAGTCATACATTGTGAGTTTAGAGTCAAAGTTGTCTGTATCGTGATCCCAATGATGATACAATTGAACACACTAGTTTCTCATTGTATCAAAAGGGGGTAAAGTAAATCCAAGATAATCCTTGGGAAACCTTGGAAAATTGAGCTTGCATTAGACAAACTGTTGACACCTAGTTGAGTGAACTATTTAGGAAAGCCATTTTGTCAAGGATCCCACTTTGCTAGTCCATTATCGCGTCTTTTCAAACCATCACAAAGTGACAACTTGCTTGGACTCAAAACCTTATTTTTCAAACACGGTAACAAATCCACTTAAGTTAGATATAAGTGTCTCTCATCACAAAATTAAGTGATGGATCACTTTGCTTAGTTTCTTTATCATCTTCGGATGAAGTGAAGATCTTCTAAAGTGATGCTTAGTTTATTTTCATGTATTTGGATCTATACCATTGCATTCTTGTTGCCCATTCAAGATAAAAGAAGGTGTATTTTGGGAGTATTTTCATAGATAGTTTTCGCCAAAATTTTTTCCGTTTATGCTCATCCAAGTTTGCAGCTGAATTATTAAATGTCTAAAGTGTGTGGATATGTCCTTACATATTTGATAGACACATGATATTTATTTCAATATCATCTTCATATCTACGATTTTGTTTCATCATCGTTTCCCCTTTGAGTTGTTACTCTTTTCGCATTCTAGCAATAAAATTATGACACTTACGTCTTGTTTTCATTTATTGAGAACTTGATAAATGTTTCCTTATTGTATCATTATGTTGCTCACATGACTAGTAATTTATTTCTATACTTGTACTTAGTTGTAGTCCCAACAACATCTAAAATATTTTGAGAGTGTTGATACTGCATTATTCATATCACATGTAGTAGCATCATCTTGATACTAACACCTTTCTTCTTCCAAGGCTTGGTTAACATGTTGGGTTAGTGTTGTTACATTACTCACATTTTTAACTTCGATTATCAAAGAATTATAGTTTGTTGGCATTTTAATTTTTCATAGTATATCTCATGGAGAGATCATGTCAATAAACTTTGGTGCTTAGATCTTTTTGATATTTCAACTCAACCTAGGTATTGATAGGGTATTGTCACTATCTAATTTGTGTGCTTATCATTGAAACCATATCTTAAGGTATATAGTATTTTAAAATAGTTTGAGTGTTTTTACTATTAGAGAATTTGTGTGATTTTTCTTATTACAGATAACATTTGCATATTTTGTGTACTTAGAACATCTTTCGAGATAATAGGACTTTAAACGATTCATATCACATACACCTAGGTTTCGTATAAACTTGAATACACTTGGACAAAACCTAACACAACTTCAACTAGTGATGCATATAATCATGAAAATAGAATATAAACCAGACGAGCATGACTTAGTAGAAAATCATTTCGCATTGTACCACTTCACTTTGGTAATAACTTAACACCTCTCTTTTCATAAGTAAAAGACACTGAACCACTAGTTGATCATAGTGGAGAAGATTCCAATACATCAGAGGACCAACACAAGTTAGACTTAGTTTGCTTCGATGAGATCCTTTATTATAACAAATACCAAGTACTTCAAGAGTTCTTGAATTAGGAGCTAGGATTCGTAAGAGCATGAGAAAGTGATTAAAATAATTAACCATGAAACGGAAGAATGGCCATGACCATATCTTATAGACATAACCCTTTTGACACAGGAATGCTTCCACTTTAGGAAAACGTAACAAATTTTTTGAAGATGATCCACCAAAACCAACAGACGATTCACGAAGACCTTACTTTAAGGCTTCACACAAAGTAAAAATTGAATGTGAGCACAAGGAATCACCACCTCCTAGGTTTGATGATGAATATGATCCCTTAGTCAAAGAAGAGATCATTCAACGAAAGATACTAAAACTCAGTCAAAATCTAGCAAACTTAGGCTCTTCGAGTAAATATGTTCATAAGGATAGACTTAAGACAAAATTAGGCGAGTTTTACATGGATCCATATGATGATGTAACTTTTAAGGTTGCTAAAGTGAAATAACTGCTATCACCCACAAAGGAACAAATCATTCAATAGGAGTTACAATCAATGAAGAATACACTTACTACTCTACAAGAGAGCAACGTAGGACACAATAGAAAATACTTATATGAAGAACTATGTCCTTACCCCTTTGATAAAGATATTTCGTGCAAACCATTTCCAATTTTTTTATAAACTCAAATTTGACAAGTTTAAAAGCAAGAGTGATCCTCATAATCATGTCAAATACTTCTACATGGCTTGCTAGGAAGTCACTTATAGTGATAACAACTTAATACATCTATTTCCTCGTAGATTACAAGTGAAGACCTTATAATGGTTCTTTAGTATACCTAAGGTATCAATCACAACATGGCCCTCACTTGCTAAAATGTTTGTGAGACATTCATCTTTCAACATGGAAAGATACATCACCATGAACGACCTTTATAATTCTGAAAAAAACCTAATGATACCTTCATAGGATTCTTATAGTGATGACAAGGATTGGAAAGTCGTTTCCCTTGTGTCCTTCCAAAAAAATAGTTAGTAAGCATATTCATCCCCAATTTGAACCTAGAAATATCCTTTCACTTACAAATGCATTGTGGCTCTAACTTGAAGAAGTTATAGAGAAAGGACGCAGATTAAAAAGGATCTTATTGTGAAGGGGACACTCAAACCTGTTATAAAGGAAAAACACGAAACAAAATCCGTTGATAAACCAAAGTTCTTTAATAAGAACAAAAATGTCGTTGGAAATGGTATTATGGACTCCAAGAGAGTCCAAGTTGTATAGACTGGTCCACTTTTAAAGCTTTCACAAAGACCTCACCCAAAGGCACCTACAAAGTGCATGTTTACACCTCTAATACTTAAATAGCTAGACACATTGAACATGGTACGATACCCAATCGCCATGGTACCATATCCAAAAGATGCACCTAAACCAGGTTGGTTCAAAAGCATGAATACTGTGATTTCGTCATGTCAAAGGACACAAAACTAATAGATGCCTAAGATTGTGGCATTATATACAAGACCTCATCGAAGAGGGTAAGATTGCATTAGATTCACCATCTAACTCAGGGAAAGGACCTAACAAAAATATGGGTATATTTAAAGAACCTTTTCCTAACCATGAAGATAATAAACACAAGAAGTTAGATCATAGACAAGCCTCTAATGATTAGTGGACTATTTCCTACACTTATCCACTAGAAAATAAACCATTTTAATCCCTTATAGGTTGTATCCTTTCATCTGATGAATAGGGCAATACCATTAGGATCTTAGAAAAGAGTTATGTTGTAAGTACATGACGGTATCATTTGGTAATACCATATCCCCTACATTCCGCAAGAAGGCTAGTATAATTTAATAGAACAATTAGAGAAGACACTAGCTAGAATCTCGATCCTAGATCTCCTTAAGATCTCTACTACTCATAAGAACATATTGTATAAAACACTTCAGATTTTAGGAGTCTCCACAAAAGTAGATCCCACACACTTGCAAGAAATGTTCACACACCTTGATTCTAATGATCATATTCATTTTGATCGCATTGCAATACCATGTAATAAACTAGAGAACAACTTACCCTTATACATAGAGGTCGTCATTACTTGTTGTAAGATCAAGAGAGTGCTTGTGGATAGTGGGTCCGGTCTAAATATTTGCACATTAAAACCGATAAAATAGCTAGGCCATTTAGGATCAGTTTTGGGTGACAAAACTATTACAATCATGAGCCTATGACAATAAGGAATTAGAAACAGAGGCACTATAGTGATTCCAATGGAAGTAGGGCCTACTTATCATGATACAAATTTCCATGTCCTTGACCTAGATTTACCTTACAACATGCTCTTGGGACACCCATGGATTCATGCCATGCAAGACATTCCCTCTACTTTTCATCAATGTATAAATTTGTGCCATGAAGGACAAATAATCACCATTCTAGGTGATCCAGAACCATTCACACATTGTAGAGCATTGCACAATTTTTCACGTGCAATGTATGAATGTCCTTCAGAGATATTGTTGTTCCCTTGCAAAACAGAGGCTATGAAAGAATGTATAGGTCTAGATGCACTTACTCCTTGTAATCATAACTTTCCATCATTGATTAATCCCTTCACATCATGGGAAGCAACATCTACAAAGTATGGCCTAGATGATCAATTCACTCTACAACAATATTTATTGACATCGAGATATCTCGGTGTCACCTAGGACACATGGAAAACCATACTTCTAATTTAAGATTACTCGAGATAGATTCCCTAAACCACTGGAGAATTTTATTCCTAGTGCTCTCCTATCTCGAGGAGAATATTTTAGAATATCTCACCAGGAGGGTACCTAAAGGTACCATGGCATCATGTCATCAAGCTCCGTAGTATACCAAAGGTCACCGCATGATGTATGTCATGGGTTATAATGGATTTGGATGTGGTATAAATGCACAAGGTAGGCTATAACTTGTCCCCATTCCTTGCTTCAAGTCAAACAAGCATGACCTTGGAATTAGGCCTCATAATTATACACCTTCCGAGGTAGATGCCACCTCTTTTGAACGTGAGGATGGCTCATCTCATTTAGACAATGATGCAGATTCTCGAATATAGCCTAGACAAGGATCTTGCCTCCATGAACCTATTTCCAAATTTTTCTGTCTTCACCTTACCATAATCCCATTCCCAATCCAATCACCAAGTAACCCTAGTATATCCCAAACTTATAGATTGGGATGCAGTAGACACCTATAATTTAGCCTAAACAACTTAAATACTTAATTTGTGCTAATTATCCCCTTTCTTGCAAATTTGTGACATAGCATCAATAATGCTCATCTTCTCTCCTATCACCATTAATTAATTACATTACATTAATTAATTAAGTCTTCTATTCAACAAATACCCTAATTAACGACCTTTCATTAGTTAATCCTTCCTTCTATCTAAACTAATTAATTATTATTAATTAATTAGCTTCCCTTTTCATTAAACCAATTAATCATTATTTAATTGATTTAATCCCCTTCTATAGTCTAAATCATGCTAATATTCCTCAAAAAGGATTTTATAAGCTTGCACACCTATTAATTAATCACTTTGGTTGATTAATAAACCCCCTTTATCCACATGAGTGTTATGCCCTTAACCTATTGCTTGTATTAGGATATGAGTAGTCAACTTGTGGCTTACCATATCATTTTATTATATCATTTATACTTTCTCATGCTTAGTAGGTCATCCTTGGTGATGGCCATAACATATGAATAGTATATATAGGGGATTATAGGTAGTAGTTCATCATCATTGGAGCATTTGAGTCTTATTGTATGGTTTGGAGGTTGCCCCCTCGAAGTGACGAAGCTATTCTAATTACATATTGAGATCATTATTTTTTAATATTGTGTTATATTGCAGCTCATGATCTGAATTATACAAGTAATTTCATTACAAGTGGTATCAGAGCTGCGATCCGGGCCAAAATTAGGGTAAAAACCTTAATTTTTTGTTTCCACCATATACTACAAATAAAAGAGAATTGGTGGGAGATAGTTTTACCAGAGTTTTTAAAAATTCAAGTAAGGTTCCCTAAAAATTTCATACTATTTTGATTTATTTTGCAAAAGTTATTACAAATTTAGGGTTTTTTCATAAAATCACCCCTAGAGTGTAAATTGTGGAATTTTTTCAAACTAGTTACATTTTCGGAAAGAAAAAACAAAATTATTTTTGGTTTCTTATTTAAATGTTTTTATATTTAGCGAACTCTTATCAAAATATGAAACCCTAAAATTTTACTGTGATCCCTACATCCTACTATTTTGGGGCATCATGGCGGGGCCTTCCATAAGAGGAAAAAATAATCCCATCACTCCGGGTAAAACACTAGAAAAGGATGATATAGTAGTTGAGGAGTTGGAGACGGAAGATATAACTACGAGATACCTCGGGGTTAGGGTTTACTTGACAGGACCATAAAATAAGCCGACTTGAGTTTAACTTGAGAGACCTCGAATCTCGGGTGGGCCATGAAAGCAAAGAAGATGTGGATAGGATTGGACAAATATTGGAGGAGTTCATGAAAAATTTTAGTGTGCATATGATGGGTAATAATACTTATGTCAATCAAGGTGGATCCTCGAGTCAACATAATAGACACATGAGCGAGTGGATCTTCAAGTGTGCACAATCCAAATACGAACACTCAGAGGCCCGTCTTATGTTTCCAAAAGTGGAGATGTGCAAGTTTGATGGAAATGATCCACTCAATCGGATCAACCAAATGAATAATTTCTTTGAACTACATTAGATTCCATCAGGACAAAAGGTGACCATGGCAGCTTTGTATCTCGAACCTGACCAATTTGTCTGGTATCGATGGTTATGTGCTCAAAGGAAGAAGTGTGGTCTCAATGTTACATGGACCGGTCTTCCTGAAGAGTTTCAATTAAACTACAACTATAGTGTGTCAGATGATTACTTCAACAAATTAGCAAAGTTGAGACAGACAGGATCTATTAAGGATTACATTCATCAATTCCAAAACCTTTCTCTGAGGGTGGAAAATATTACTGAAGAGAATCTAAATGACCTATTTCTTGGGGTCTTAAAGATCACATTGAGCATGAGGTGCGTATGTTTAATCCTCATAAGGTTTTTGATTCGATGATTATGGCAAGAAGGGTAGAGGAGAAATTTGTTTCAAGTAGGAGACAACATTTCACTTATACCGAGATCACAATACCTTAGCCCCTGTTAGAAGCATAGGAATCCGAAGGGGGGTGAATCAGTATTCCATAATTTAAAATTTTCTCCAACTTAATAAATTATTTTTTACACTAAATAAGATATTCAAATCTGAAAATAAATGAGAGCACACACAGAAATCAAATGCACATAACACCAGATATACCATGGTTCACCCAGTGTGGGCTACATCCACCAAAAGGAGACTACTTGGATCTACTGTCCAAATCCAACCGAAATAAAATAGTGTTTACAAAGTATGAGCACCCACTCACAAAAGACACCAATCTCCAAGCCAAACACCAATTCATCCCTTGAATGCAAACACCATTGACTTTGCAATCTCTTATTCAAAGCACCAACTTCTGGAGACACCAATCCCCAATCCAAAGCACCCACTTCAGAAAATATGCAATACAAATCAATAATCTTTCTCCTTCTTTATTTTCTCTCTCACATACTCATACTCACTTAAGAGATTTACAATAATAACTTCACATACATATCACTAAAAAATGCTCTCTCTTTTTCACACTACGAAAATGTGCACACAACACTTGTTTATATAGGAAGAAGGAGAGGAAAAACCACTTGTGGTTTCCCTAAAACCATGTTCCCATACCATGGGAAAATTTACTTTAAAAAATGCACCATATTTGGAATGAGGAAGCCACATCACTTAGCGGTTACAAAAATAATGAATATTTTCTCTAAATAGCAATATTCTTTTTCATGGTCAAGTGTAACTCATATTTTTTAATAAATACGCATTACCAACTTCCCTTACACATCCTTAATATTCCATAAATGAAAAAATCCGCCCCATAAGGATATATTCTCTTTTTGACTTCAATTTTGTAACTCCTCCATGATTTTAGAATCAATTTGTAACTCCTCCATGTCATAACTCATCACTAATGCAAATGTAACTCCCGTTTTTAATTCAAACATTTATCATGCATTAAGTAACCTTCATTTTAAATGTACCTCATTAAAAAATGATCCATTACACATCCCACCATGTGTCATAGGATTCCTTTGTGATGTTGAATATTAAAATATTCAAATTTTGACATCACACTAATTTTGACATGGATAAATATTTTACGAACACTAATGTTGTAAAATTGAATATTAAGATAATATTCAAACCTCAATATTTATATCAACACTAATTTTGTACCTTTGACATCAATGAAAAAATACTCAACAAACTCCCCCTTTGTCATTGATGGCAAACCTCTGCTAAAATTATTTGTGAGAACCTGTTTGCTATGAAATCCAACTTTCTACCTCTAAGCTCTTTTTGTATTGATGCATTGTACTTGTTCTATGCAACTCTCCCCCATGCTACAATTCTCCCCTTTGACATCAATGGCAAGGGATAACTAAATCAATTACCTGAACCTGTACTTAGAGTTGAAGATAATGCAATGTGTAGCTCCCCCTATGTCCATACTCCCCATGAGATAGTCAATGAGTAAGAGTGATAGGAATCACTCCTAACTTTTTTCTGAGTGACTCAAAATATTCCTTTGGTAGGGGTTTTGTAAATATATCAGCAATCTGATCCTTAGTTCCAACATATTCCAATTTCACCTGTTGATCTGCAACTTTCTCTCTCAAGAAGTGATACTTAATGGGAATGTGCTTTGTCCTAGAATGCATGACTGGATTTTTGAGATGTTAATAGCACTCGTATTGTCACAAAAAATGGAAATAGGATGCTCATACTCTACCTTTATGTCCTTCAATGTTTGCTTCATCCAAAGCACCTATGTACAACATGCCACTGCTGCAATATACTCTACTTCTGTTGTAGATAATGAAACTGAGGCTGTTTCTTACTGAACCATGACACTAATCTATCACCAAGATAAAAAGCTCCCCCACTTGTAATTTTCCTATCATCAACACTTCCTACCCAATCTGCATCTGTGAATGTTGTAAGAGTGAAATCATCACTCTTTTGATACCATAAACCATAATCCAACGTACCTTTCAAATATTTAAAAATTATTTTTACTTCTTGCCACATGAGTTTCCTTTGGTGCTGCCTGAAATTGTGCAACTAATCCAATAGCCTACATAATATCTGGTCTAGATGTTGTGGTATATAGCAAGCTACCTATCATGGACCTATACAAGGTTTGATTAGCATCAAGAGACTCATCATTCTTACTCAACTTGCAACCTGTAATCATGGGTGTACTAACTAGATTGCAATCTTCCATTCTAAACTTTTTCAACATCTCCTTTATATACTTGGTTTGTGAAATAAAAATGCCTTGACTAGACTATTGAATTTGCAAACCAAGAAAGTAAGACAACTCACCAAGCATAGACATCTCAAACTCCTTCTGCATCTCCTCTGTAAATTCTTTGCATAATCTCCTACAACCGCTTCCAAAAATAATGTCATCCACATAAACCACAACTATCACTTGATGTTCTCCTTCTGTCTTGATGTACAAATTGCTATCCACAATTCCCTTTTTGAATCCTTGTTCCTGCAAGTACTTGTCTAGTCTAGAGTACCAAGCTCTAGGAGCTTGTTTCAAACCATAAAGATCCTTTTTTAACTTGCATACAAAATCTATATTTTCTGATAGAATAAAACCTTCTGGTTGCTCTATATAAACTTCTTCCTCTAAGTTTCCATTCAAGAAAGCTGATTTTACATCCATTTGATAAACTTTAAAATTCTTGAAACAAGCAAATGCTAAAAACATTCTTACCGCCTCCATGTGAGCAATAGGTGCAAATGTCTCCTCAAAATCAATTCCTTCAACTTGTGAGTATCCTTTGCACACTAATTTGGCCTTGTTTCTGACAACTTCTCCTTCTTCATTCATCTTGTTTCTAAAGACCCACTTGGTACCAATAATGTTCTTGTCCTTTGGTCTTGGAACTAACTCCCATGTTTCATTCTTTTCTATCTGATTAAGTTCCTCTTCCATGGCTTTTATCCAAAAATTATCCTTACTGGCTTCATCAAAATTACTTGGTTCAACCTTAGACAACAAAGAAAAGTTTACCTCTTGTGGTGCACTTGCTAGTCTCCTCCTTGTTTGCACTCCAATATCTTTGTTTCCAATGATTTGATTTTTGGATGATTCTTCTGAATAGATCTGGATGGTGTCTTTGTGTCTTCTCGTTCAGATTCTTCTTCTTCTTCTTCCTCTTTCTCAGATTTTATTTCTTCATCCTCTTTCGCACCGTTGAGTGTCCTGTTTTCTTCTTCGGTTTCAGTCGTCAACTTTCACATTTATACTTTCCACTACTTTCTGAAGTCTCTTGTTATAGCACCTGTAGGCCTTGCTTCTTGATGAATAACCAAGGAATATGCCCTCATCTGCTCTGGAATCAAATTTTCCAAGCTCATCTTCATCATCTCTCTTAATGTAGCACTTACTTCCAAACACTTTGAAGTGTTTCACGGAAGCTGGTCTTCCCTTCCATAACTCGTATGGTGTCTTTTCTATATTTACTCGAATCTGTGCTCTATTAAGAATATACCCTTTGTGTACACTGCCTCTCTCCAAAAAGCATCTGGTAACTTAGACTCATTTAGCATTGTTCTTGCCATTTCCTGCACTGTTCTATTTTTCCATTCAACTACACCATTCTATTGTGGTGTTCTTGCTACAGAAAATTGTCTTCTGATTCCATGCTCTTCACAAAACTCATCAAATTCGTTAGACATAAATTCACCTCCTCTATCTGATCTCAAACACTTAATCCTAGAGTTTGTCTCATTCTCAATCAAAGCTTTGTCGTCTTTACTTTCGAATCTCCTTCATATAAACTGTTGAGCTTATCCCACATCTCCTTGGCAGTTTTGCAAAGCATAATCTTTACAAACTCGAATCTGCTACACCACACAAAATAGCATTCATAGCTTTAGCATTATTTTCACATTGTCTCTTACCAGCCTGATCTATAGGTGGAGTTGCTGGTATCGTATAGCCATTCTCAACTGACTGCCAAATATCATGTCCAAGAGAATTCAAGTAGGTCCACATCCTTATGCTCCAAAAGGCATAGTTTGATCCATCAAATAGTGGAGCTTTGTTTGTGGAGAATCCTTCTGAGTTGTCATCATGCTTTCTGATCTACCTTCTAGTTGTTAAGCTACACAGAAGGAACCTGCTTTGATACCAATTGTTAGAAGCATGGGAATCCGAGAGGGGGTGAATCAATATTCCATAATTT
Source organism: Taxus wallichiana var. yunnanensis (assembly GCA_018340775.1). Taxonomy (NCBI): domain Eukaryota; kingdom Viridiplantae; phylum Streptophyta; class Pinopsida; order Cupressales; family Taxaceae; genus Taxus; species Taxus wallichiana. The sequence goes on from CM031242.1 coordinate 864,539,679, forward strand.
AAAATTTTCTCCAACTTAATAAATTATTTTTACACTAAATAAGATATTCAAATCTGAAAATAAATGAGAGCACACACAGAAATCAAATGCACATAACACCAGATATACCGTGGTTCACCCAGTGTGGGCTACATCCACCAAAAAGAGACTGCTTGGATCTATTGTCCAAATCCAACCGAAATAAAATAGTGTTTACAAAGTATGAGCACCCACTCATAGAAGACACCAATCTCCAAGCCAAACACCAATTCAGCCCTTGAATGCAAACACCATTGACTTTGCAATCTCTGATTCGAAGCACCAACTTCTGGAGACACCAATCCCCAATCCGAAGCACCCACTTCAGAAAATCTGCAATACAAATCAATAATATTTATCCTTCTTTATTTTCTCTCACATACTCATACTCACTTAAGAGATTTACAATAATAACTTCACATACATATCACTTTAAAAATGCTCTCTCTTTTTCACACTACAAAAATGTGCACACAACACTTGTTTATATAGGAAGAAGGAGAGGAAAAACCACTTGTGGTTTCCCTAAAACCATGTGCCCATACCATGGGAAAATTTACTTTAAAAAATGTGCCATATTTGGAATGAGGAAGCCACATCACTTGGCGGTTACAAAAATAATGAATATTTTCTCTAAATAGCAATATTCTTTTACATGGTCAAGTGTAACTCATATTTTTCAATAAATATGCATGACCAACTTCCCTTACACGTCCTTAATGTTCCATAAATGAAAAAATCCACCCCATAAGGATATATTCTCTTTTTGACTTCAATTTTGTAACTCCTCCATGATTTTAGAATCAATTTGTAACTCCTCCATGTCATAACTCATCACTAATGCAAATGTAACTCCCATTTTTAATTCAAACATTTATCATGCATTAAGTAACCTTCATTTTAAATGTACCTCATTAAAAAATGATCCATTACACATCCCACCATGTGTCATAGGATTCCTTTGTGATGTTGAATATTAAAATATTCAAATTTTGACATCACACTAATTTTGACATGGATAAATATTTTAGGAACACTAACGTTGAAAAATAGAATATTAAGATAATATTAAAACCTCAATATTTATATCAACACTAATGTTGTACCTTTGACATCAATGAAAAAATACTCAATAGCCCCAACACTCCCTCGGCCAGTTAGATTGACACCTCAACAAATTGAAGAAAAAAGAGAAAAAGGGTTATGTTTTAACCGTGATAGTAAATTTAGACTCGGACATAAATGTGCTGAAAAGAAGTTGTTCTACATTGATGGGCCTAGTGATGATGAAAAGAAGGATGAAGATGCAGAGTCGGAGAGGAGGAGTCGGAGATCCTCAACCAACTATCTCATGACATGCAATTTTACGTATTAGCACCCCCAAACCCTAAAGGTGATTGGATTCCTAAAAACATAGAGGGTCACAGTGTTGATTGATTCAGGAAGTACTCACAACTTTATCAATCATAAGTTAGCGTGCACCTAAAGCTGTTTCATTTATTTAGCTCTGAATGTCAAGTAATGATTGTTGATGAAGGTACTTATTACTTGTTACGGAAAATGCCATAGCATTAAGATTTCCATGGGATATTACATATTAAATAGTCCCATGTATGCCATTTCTATGGGAGGAGTAGACATTATGTTAGGCATTTAATGTCTTACCACTTTGGGAACCATTGAGATGAACTTCCAAGACTTGTTCATGCGATTTCACTCTGAAGGAAGGAATTTTGAGCTAAGAGGATTAAGAGCAAAGTCTCCACAAATAGTAAGTTCTCATCAAATGCACAAAATGCTAAAAAAGGGTGTAGAGGGATTTGTGGCACAACTCTTTTCATTGGAGGCTCATCATTCTAAGGACATTATACCATCAGATATGCAAGCAGTGTTGGATGCACACTCTGTTGTATTTGAAAATATACCAAAGGGCTTACCTCCAAAGAGAGATCATGATCATGCTATTCAGTTATTACCAAGAATTCAACCACCTAACATCAGACCTTATAGGTACCCATATGTGCAAAAGAGTGAAATCGAGAAGATTGTACAAGAGATGTTGGAAGCAGGAATCATCCGTCATAGTCAGAGTGCTTATTCTTCTCCAGTAGTGATGGTGTGGAAGAAAGATGACATGTGGTGCATGTGTCTTGATTATAGGGAGCTTAATAAGTACACAATCAAATATAAGTTTCCTATTCCTGTAATTGATTATTTGCTTGATGAGTTACATGGTGTTGTTTATTTTACAAAGCTTGATCTTCGTTTAGGATACCACCAAATTAGAATCAAGGATGAGGATGTTCATAAAATTTCCTTTCGAACACATGAAGGCCATTATGAATTCATGGTAATGCCTTTTGGACTCACAAATGCACCTTCTACATTTCAAAGTTTGATGAATTCTATTTTTAAGTCATTCCTGCATAAGTTTGTCTTATTGTTTTTTGATGATATATTAATTTATAGCAAAACATAGGAGGAACATTTACATCATGTAAATAAGGTTTTGGAAACCTTTGAGCAACATCAACTTTATGTAAATCCCTCTAAGTGCTCTTTGGACTCAAGGAGGTTGAATATTTGGGTCACATCATCTCTCATGAAGGGGTTAAAGTGGATCCTAATAAGATCAAAACCATGATGGCATGGAAGGTTCCAAACACCCTAAAGAACCTACGAGGATTTTGGGGCTTACGGGTTATATTATCGAAGATTCGTAAGGCATTATGGAAGCATAGCTACACCTCTCACAAATTTATTAAAGAAGGATTCCTTCCATTGGAGTGAGGATGCAACCAAAGCATTTCAGAAACTAAAGGAGGCCATGTGCACCACTCCAGTCTTGGCTATTCAGATTTTTCCAAGACATTCATTGTTGAATGTGATGCATCGGAGTGGGTATGGGGACAGTTCTCATGCAAGAAGGCCTTCCTATTTTATTTTTGAGTCATCAATTCAAAGGTAAGAATCTTTCCAAGCTGACTTATGAGAAGGAAATACTAGCCATACTTCATGATGTAAAGCAATGGAGACCATATCTCATAGGAAGATACTTTAAAGTGAAGACAGATCATGATAGTCTGAAATACTTCTTTGAGCAGCATTTATCATTTGAAGAACAACAAAAGTGGGTCTCCAAGATGTTGGGATATGATTTTGAGATTATCTATAAGAAAGGGAAGGAGAATGTAGTTGCGGATGCTCTATCGTGGAAAGATGACTCAACTACAGCCTTGTTATGTGCCATATCCATATTATAGGAAGATTGGATAGATGAGGTAAGGTCTGAATGGAGAAATGACCTAACCACACAAAACCTCATTCATCATCTCCAAAATGATCCAAGATTGCCTGAAAATTTTGTATTGAAAGGGGATGCTTTATGGTATAAGATAGATTACACCTATGTAAGAACTCCACTCTTAAAAATAGGATTCTATTTGAGCTTCACTCTTCTCTAGTAGGGGGGCACTCTGGATTCTTGAATACTTATCATCGAGTTAAACAAGATTTATTTTGGGAAGGTATCAAAGGGATGTCCAAAAATTTGTGTTAGAATGCATGGTTTGTCAGCAAAATAAGGGTGAAACAATTCGATCCCCAAGTCTTCTACAACCTCTATTTATTGCCTAAATCTAAAGGAAAAAATGTCATCATGGTTGTGGTGGATAGACTCACCAAATATGCTCATTTTTGTGCCTTGGCACACCCATTTGCTGTAAGCACGGTAGCAACAGCCTTCATGGACACAATTCAGAAGCTTCATGGGACACCGAAGATTATAGTAAGTGATTGAGACCCTATATTTACTAGTAATTTTTGGACTGATTTATTCTCATGTTTGGGTACTCAGTTAGCTCGTAACTCTTCTTATCATCCCAGTCTAATGGGAAAACATAAGTTATAAATAAGTGTTTGGAGGGATATCTCTGTTGCTTTATGTCAAATAAACAAGCAAGATGGGTCCAATGGTTGCCACTTGTAGAATGGTGGTATAACACTTCCTTCCATACTTCATCTAAAATGTCTCCTTTTTAGCACTCTATGGGTACCATCCACCATCCATCACATCATCATTGAGAGGAAAACCATGGGTTAGAGTAGTAGAAGAACACATTTAGTATCAACAAGAGGTCCTCTCTAGTCTCAAGGAGAAATTGGTCATGGCACAAAATCGCATGAAGCAACAGGCTGATCAACATCGCACAGAAAGGCATTTTTAAGTTGGTGATTTGGTTTTGTGAGGTTACAACCATATAAGCAAATGTATTTGAAACAAAAACACAAGGATAACAAACTTTCACCAAAGTATTATGGCCCCTATCAAGTATTGTAGAAGATTGGTACTGTAGCATACAAATTAGAACTTCATCAATCAACCAGAATACATCGAGTCTTTCATGTTTCTTGCATGAAGAAAGTAATTAGGCAGAGTATCAGCCCAAAAGTGTTACTGAGCTCGATGAGTAGGAAGAGTCATCATGGAACCTGAATGCATCCTTCAAACACGCACTAAAAAATTAAGGAAACGGGTTATTACGAGTACCGATCAAATGGAAGAATATGGAAAATGAAGATACAACATGGGAAGATATGACATTCTTGCAGCAGAACACCCAAAGCTTCTCAACATTGGGGACAATGTTGCTTTGTGAGGAAGGGCATGTTATTCCCTTAACCTATTGCTTGTATTAGGATATGAGTATCCAACTTGTGGCTTACCATATCATTTTATTATATTATGTATACTTTCTCATGCTTAGTAGGTCGGCCTTGGTGATGGCCATAACATATGAATAATATATATAGGGGATTGTAGGTAGTATTTCATCATCATTGAAGCATTTGAGTCTTATTTTATAGTTTTGAGGTCACATCCTCGAAGTGGTGAAGCTATTCTAATTGCATATTGAGATCATTACTTTGGAATTTTGTGTTATTCGGTGTTATATTGCTTCTCATTATCTGAATTATACAAGTAATTTCATTACAATGAGTCACTAAGGGACAAATTAAACTCTCCTAAAGTTAACATAACCCTTTCTAAACCCCCTTATCCACAACTAACTCAACATCTCTATTATCCCACATACAAAGGGATGTAGAGATTCCTCTATCCATTGGGCTATATAAAGAGCCCTCCTCCTACCTTTACACTTACACCTAATTCTTAGGAAAAAAAAGAAATCATATAGTACATACATTATAATCCTTTTTTCATCCTTAAGCATTTCACCATTAGAAGAGCTAAGCCTCATTCTTGCATTTCATCCATCCAAGATTTTTGGTCATATGGAGATAATCAAAATTTTCTTGTAGCCATACTTTGATGAGCTTCCATTCCAAAACCCTTGAAGATCAAACAATCAAATTTGATTGACATGGACCTACATAGGTTCATTTAGCATTTTGGTGATCAAAAGAGTAGAGATTGTAATACTTTACATGTTATTTTTATTTCTAATTCAAATTTATAATGCATAATGTTGGTATTTGATCTTATTTAGCTCTTAACATAATGGTGTTTAGAATTTGATTCAAGATTTGTTGAACTACTAGGTGTTACTTCTAATCTTCTTAACTAAGCTAAAAAAATACAAACGAGACATTGACACACATCATTACTATACATCAAAGAATCCATCATGTGGCAGGTACACTTTGATGGATCTTTTAATTTTCATGGTTTAGGGGCATGTGTGGTTTTAATTACTCCTTCAAGTGACCCTATACCTCAAGCTTTTTGCCTTGGTTTTCCTTGTACAAATAACATTGTGGAATATGAAGCACTCATCACTGGGATGAAGATTTTCATCAAATGGGACATTCATCATGTTAATATCGTTGGTGACTCACAGTTAATCATCAAGCAATTCAATGATGAGTACAAAGTTAAGGATGAGAAAATCATCCCTTATAAGAAGTTGGTAGAAAATTTGAAGGAATATTTTGTGTGAATCACATTTGAACAAATTCCAAGAGCACAAAACAGATCTGCTGACGCTATGGAAACCATAGGTTCTATGCTCCGCATTTCTCTAGAAAGTAATGATATGCCATTCTTTGTGGAAAATCTATGCTAGCCTACGTATGACATGCAGAATCTGTCTAGCTTGTGATGTTATTAGTCCCAATTTCCCATGGTATGAGCCCATTTTCACTTACATTAAAGACAAAACATTCCATCCTGACATATCCCTTCTTAAAAAAAAATCCTCATCCGACAGATAGCTCGTTATACCCTTTTAGGAGGAACGCTCTATCGTCGTGGCTATGATGGGAATGCATTACGTTGTTTTGAAATGACGAGTCAATCAAGTGATTAAAGAGGTGCATGAAGGGGTGTGCAACGCCCATACAAATGGAATGGTTCTAGCTAAAAATTATTGAGAGTAGGTTACTATTAGCCTACCATGGAAACCGACTCTTGTAACTATGTGCGAAGTGTGTAATTTGTCAAAAGTATGGAAATTTCATCCATGCGCCATCACAACCATTGCACTGACCAATCACTACCCCATGGCCATTCTACAAATAGGGACTATAATTAATAGGAAAGCTCACCCCTACCTCATATGATGGTCATACTCACATTATCACAAAGCTACGAGAATATTTCACTAAGTGGGTGGAGGTTGCTCCTTTGAATTATGTTACAGGAGCTCAGATTTCAAAGTTTATCATGAATCACCTTATCTGCCAGTATGGAATTCCTATGACCATAGTTACTAACAATGGAAAATCATTCAAGAACAAGATATTGAAGGACCTTTGTCATCGATTTCAGATAAAATTGAAATGGTCTACATCATATTATCCACAAGGTAATGGGCAAGCTAAAGCCACTAACAAAACATTGGTTTGAATCATCGAAAAATGGTGATTAAGACAGGTCAAAATTGGCATTTACAAATTCACCCCACCCTTTGGGCTTATAGGACCTCCATTCACACTCCTAGTGGTGCAAAACCCTATTCCCTAGTATTTGGAACTGAATCCATTATCCCATTGGAAATTGAGCTTCCTTCCTTGAGAATATCTCTTAGGGATTATCTGGACAAGGATGAGGATTACAGAGTGGCCAGGCTGGCCAAGTTGGAACTCTTGGATGAGAAGCACATCCATGCCCTAAATCATCTTAAAGTGTATCAAAATAGAGTCTCTAGAAACTACAACAAAAGGATCATACCTCGTCAGCTTGAGGTTAGAGATTTGGTCATGAAAGAAAATCGGTTCAACGGAAGGCGTAAAGAGAGAAGAAAGGAAAGTTTTAACCACATTGGTTACGGACTTATGTCATTTTGGCCAAATATGGCTCGGGGAGCATACAAAAATACCCATCCTAATGGTGATGAGCTTTGGAAACCTATGAATGACATGCACCTTAAGACGTTCTATTCTTAAAATATGGCACGGAAAATCATAAAAGCAAATCAAGAAAGGGGGTAAAAATGAGCAAACTACAAAAAATTAAAAAAGAGAAAATAGGCCATCCAAACGTGAAAACCATGTAATTGTGGCACCTTGGATAGGTCCTTAGGTGAAAACTAGTTTTCAGTGCCTTGGGAGGATTCGTTGTTCACAAGTATCTTGCATCGGAGGGTACCTTTACTTAGTATAGGCCTAGTTTTGCATCCGCATCCGAGATTACCTGTGAGCCTATTCTTTTCAAGCCTTGATCCAACTTTTACTCCTATTGTTATTCTGTGAAGGGATGGTCTTTGTATGTTCCCTATTTAATGTTGGGAGCACTTCGTAAATTCACCTTCTTGTTTATAACACATAGCGTTTTTCTGGTATATTCCCCATCTAATGCTGGGGGCATCCACGCTTTCTTGGTTACCTGTGCATAGCTTCAAAATCTTAGAAAAACACAAAAACATTCAAAAATGTTAGAAAATCAAAACAATAGAAAATTATTTCACAACACACTCTTACAAAAAAATTCACTTTTATTTACTTCCTTTATCTTATTTCTTTCTTTGTTTGTGCACGTTGTTTTCTTGTATATTTGTTACTTGTTTATACATTTTCATAATTTGTTGCTTAGGCATATGATGTTAAGATTCATCTTTTCTTGCTTTGATCAGTTTATTATTGCTTGTGCATATTGAAGTGTTTTGTTGCATCTTTGGTGTATAATGGTATATTGTTGTGTTGATTCATTATGTTTTTTGTTAACATTTGATTGTGTTTTCTCATTGCATGTGCATCATTTTGTTATCACATCATCATATTTCCATCAATATCATCACATCTAACATCATCTATACATAATATATAAATAAAAATCTAAGTATACATCATACATGAATGCTAATCTAATCATCACATATTGTATCATCAAATGGGGGTAAGAGGGATCGTAAATATCAAAATCTATCCCCCCCACACTCATATCATCATATCATCCCGTCCACTAAATCTAGCACATCACATGAGCAATACATTTTGATATCATCTAACAATCAAAGCACATGCGATACATAAAAATCAAGATACATATACATGTGAAATCAAATCAGCTAACCTCATAACACATCCATATATCCATGTCCTCAATAAAAAATAACAAATAATATCCATCAACTCATAACACATGTGCCATGTCAAAAATGTCCATATATATATATACACATGTGTGGTATGTCTGTCTCAACATAGATATACATCATAAATACATCAAAAATGCCTTCATCTAAGGCGTACATCAAAAATGATATACATCGATCAAAGAATACAAATTCCTTCATCGAGGCATATGTCAAAACTCTTATACATAAATAATGTTGTCCATCGAGCACGGGGTGCTCATAGCCTTCATCAAGAGACAAATGTATCAATCTAATGTGGATTAGGGGGACTCAAACCCTCGAGATAGGCTGCATGGTCTACCCCATGGTGGAGGCATAGCATGAGCTCCGCTCGATCCTACTGAGCTGCCCCATGGCTGCTCCACTAAGGCCTGAGGCCTCTCTGACCTCGTCACTCTACTCGATTGCTAGCTATAGGAAGGTTCCGCCGCTCAGCCAGAACTACCTCATAATATAATGATCTGTAATAGGACACTCTACCCTCTATTGTAGCTAGATCTCTATGAGTGTAGGCCATCACCACTATTCCATATGTGCATCAGAAGGATGTTATCTTTGTTGATGCCTGGGCAAGCTCGGCTGACCCACGACTCGCTCTACTCTCAGCCTATCTCTCTCTAGTATCACGGAGTTATAGCTAAGCCTACATCTGCTGATATAGGCTCGTCACCTGAGCCATATGTGTTACCATCTAGCGTATCTCCACGGAAATGAATGACACCATCACCTCGCTGGTCATCCTAGTCCTAAGCTTTCTCCCACTGTCACATCCGCTAAAGTTTGGGCTTAGGCCTAGTCTCTCTCTGCTATAGCATGTTGTAGCTACTCTGTAAGGTAGTTATCTATGCCACTAGTTACACCATAGGGGCCTGTCCCTATACTACTCACTGTACCTATCCCTATATCGGTCTAGAGGCCTATCCCTACTTTCATAATCTAAGCCTAGGAACCTATGCATGTGCCTGTGCCCTGCCCTGCTACCTCTGTCCTTGCACCTGTGATGGACCTTTCCCATCATGTGGTTGTCCATCAAATGGATCATTTGGGTCATGGGCTACTACACCCTCCCCTTGTCCCCACCGTATGGGAGCTCTAGAGGTGGCCAAGTTCTGTTGCCAGGGCCTCGTCTGGAATAGTCAAGCAGTAAGCTAAAATAGTGGTATACCAATCCATGTAATTGGCAAGTAGTACATAGGTCTTTGATCCATCGGGCCGGGTCCCATGCCCGTGATACCACCTATAAAAACTAGCTCATTCTCAAGCCACCTATATGCATGGCCCCATAGTTTTCCTCTCGGAATCTCGGCGGGCATACCACAAATCCGGTTGTGGAACCCCATGCACCCGCCCGATTATCGCCGACATCGGTCTACTCGTATAACTCTATGATGTAACCGTGGCTACCTAGAAGGAAGTGCTCCACTTTGTGAAAACACTAACCTCCGCTCCATCCTCTAGCAAATGTATATGCCTATAAGGCCTCCATATATTGTCTCTGTGCAGTAGCTCATCAAACTCTCATCGATAATGATACAAGCTGCCTAGGTTCCCCAACATGTCGTCACCTACGGAAACCCAATCCATGTATGTTGGCTCCTCGGGACTCGGACATATAATGCACCTATAGAATGCCTGATATCTATGTGGTCCCAAGACCAAATATGTAGTAAAGAATCTAGCCCCGCCATCTTTTGACGATGGTATGTAATCAGGTGCAGGTCCCAATATAGATGTGCTAGTATGCATTGGCCCCAGCAATAGCACTCACCACTGAAAATCCCATGAACCAATGCCATCAAACCCATAGGAAGCATGTCCCTATCTTATCAGTGAGTAAAAACCCACTAATAAGTGCCATCACATAAAGTGGCCCCCGGTGCAATTTCGGATCAGATATGCACTCATGTAACGAAACTATAATACCATCATGAGGTATCTCATCATAGTCAAACAAGTCAATAACAATTGCCTTGATCGCCCAAGGTCAATTGTATACTTGATCATCAAGCCTATGATAGGTACGTGGAGGATCTTCCATAAGTCTATTTCACCGATTCTTAGAGTGCTTCCTTGAATATTGGACGAAAGCAGATAAGGGTAAATGGGCTAGAGAAATACCTGTTAAAGTTAGTCGAAGGTTGTTATCCATGTATGACTTCTTGATCCACAACTGATCATGAGAGATTCTTTTTGGATAGGAGGAACTATTTGGAATAGAAAACAAGACCACCAAATAGAAGTTAAACAATATATGTAGTGGACTGCCTAGCGTATGCTAGATCTAGGAAGTGTGATACTCCCTAGAAGGCTATCAATCCACTATTTAAAACAATTCAATGTTAACAATAAATGAAATCCTACTGTAGTTAAAATGATTTAGGTATCTCATTCAACTAAAATAAGTAGATTCGTTCACAACAGGCTAGGCTATGATTGAATCTGAAGGTCAAGGTTACAGTCAGAGAGTTGGAACTAGTTAGGGTCTAGTTTTGGGTATTTGGTGGGGATTTTAGGCTATGTTCTTGGTCTGAGGGTAAAACATAGAGACCGCGATCGATCCTGGTATGACCAATGTCGGTCAAGTGAAGCCGGCAACCGTTATGGGTAATTGGTGTCGGTATGGTCGGGGTAGAGGAAAATTATTAAAATCTGGGTGTGAGGATAGATCTGAGGCTAAATGGAAATGGAGAGGGCAATGGTGAGGTCTGTGGAGATATGAGGTCTACTCAGAGATCTTTAAAATTCAGGTATGGGCCTTTTAATGGTGTGGGTGAAGGAATGATCAAGTTTTCACGCAAGTAAATGGTGGGAGAAAGGGAGTGCAAGTAGTAAGCGATAACAAAAGGTAACAAAACCTACTAAAAGCGAAAGTAGATGAATGTTGGTTAACACAACACTTACTGTTATATGAGCTTGATGGGTGGATGGCAATGGAAATCAACTAGATATATGGAGTTTGGTGTGGTGAAGGTGATTCTAGGATGCTCCCGTGAATGCAAATGGCTCTGTGATCACTTTTGATGTTGGTTGTGGATGCTCTGATGTGTGTGTGAATATTGGTTACGCTTGCATGTAGCTCGGATTCATCCTTTTTTTCTCGAAATGTGTCAACCTAGAATTAATTTTGATTTGGGAATAAATGGTAACCGATGACGATTCCGGGCTGGCTGGTGGTGGTTTAGGGTGACCAAGTGTGTCGGTGATGGAAGGATTTCCAAGGTTTACTAAACGGGAAGATCCACTTGATTTCTTGGATCTTGTTTGTTTTCCCTACGGATTAGAATGGAATCTTCCTTTCTAACGGGAAAAAATGTGGTTAGAGGGAAAGTAGGCTTTGATTTTTAGGGTTTAGGTAGGTCTTAGTTAGTTATGGAAACATACTAAGAATAGTTCTTAGGGTTAGGTGGCTAGATGAGGTGTATAGGTGAGGTGGGTGTGTGGGCATTATCTTAATTAGGATATTTAAATAATAGATATTATGAGATTATGAATTAATTTAATTAAATTAATATTAGAGTGGGGTGAAAGGGGCCATGGTTAGGTGAGTGTATTCAAGGTGATTATTTGATGAGGGACCAAGGGAGCGTGACCTAATTTTTCTATGTACATTTTTCCCCTTTTTGTTACGTAGCTTGTATTTGTAAGCGTCTTGTGACAAAAATAAGATGTGGTTGCCCCATGTGTGGGTGAAGGTGATCCCCCTCAAACCAAGAACTAATGAGGTAGAAGGAAAAATTGGTGGGTGGTTTGATAAAATATGAATGTGATGAAGAAGAAGGTAGGAAAGGGGTAAAAGGGGGTAAAGGTCTAATCGGGTAATCTAGGTAATGGGTCGGGGTCAAAGGTAGTACATGTGATCAAACGTAGGCACATGTATGAATTGTATCACGGTACCGGGTTGAAGATCATGCAAAATCTACATTTTCTAAGGTCAATAGGTTTATCCAAACAAGGTTGAGGTGATTCCAGTATCAAGGTATAGGATATGGTCAGAAACACATCACATGTCAGGTGTAGGAATGTTTAGGTATGTTCTGGTACACCAAAGGTTGGGTCAGGATAAACGGTCATGGCAAGAGGCAAGGTAAGGTCATTAGGTCAAACAACACGGGTAACAGTGTCGCAAGGTATAGCGAGCACATGAGTTCATAGGTCACTAGCAATGTTCCAAGTCCAAGTAGCTAGGTCACAACATGGGTAGGGCCGAGGTATGGGTAAAATAACGAGCCTCCAAATTATGAAGAGGGTAGGTGGTAAATGATGAGGTTGGGAGGGAAAAGAGAAATGTCTAAGTCAGGAGTGAGTGAGGTAAAAATGATTCAGGTCAGCAAATTAGGGGTAGGGGATAGGAAAAAGACTAAGCAAGATAACCAAAAATGGTTATAAGGAACTAATGCCTCTCGCGATGGGTGACCATGGTAATCTAGGCACAGGACCGATGTTGGTCAAGGGAAAACCATCGCTATCAAGTCGGGTAGGCTATAAAAAGAAAAAGTGTCATGTTTTTAAAATCATTTGTCATTTACCAAATTGGAGAAAACAACAAGAGAGGAAGAATGAGGTGGAAAGTGACCAAACGACACGGAGAGCTAAGTTGGTGAGCCACATAATAGGTGATTAGCAGTCAAGAGGTGGGTCCACAAGATTGGTTTGATTGATTCGATTGGTTGGAGGTGATTAGGTTGATTGGGTGATGGCAGAGGTAGGGGAGGGATCGGGTGGACCACCGGTGCAATGGCTTGATGTGCCACCACAAAGATGGCAAAAGTGTGATGAGGTAAGAGTCAATCCCTTTCTATTGTTTATGAGGTAGATTGGTTTAGAGATCGGGTACGAAAAAAAAAGTGGGGTGTGGGGGAAAAAGGAATTTGAATTTTAGGAGGAAAATAAGGTTAAATAGGAATGGGGAGAGAAGTGAGTGGGTGAGTGTGGGGTGGAGGGGTATATTAGGTCTGAATGGGTGGGTAGAAGGGAGAGAAAGGGGTTTTTAGGAAGAGGGGGTTTAGGTGTTGCACTTTTCGATGCGATAATGACCGGCGTCGGTCGAGGGTTAGCCGACATCGGTGGTGCTGAACCAAGATATCGGTCACAAAACAGTGACTCGATGCCGGTTATGGGGGATCGGGGTCGATTAGGGGGTAAGAGACTAATCGGGATATGGGGAAAAGGGGCCAAAAGTGACCTAGGTTGGGTGGGTGAGATAGGTAGTGGTAAGTAGGAGATGTTTTGGGGAAAATCATAACATAGGTAAGGGGTGAAAATAGGTAAGGGTGAATGATAGTGGATTAGGGTTGGGGTGGGTAGATAGAAGATGTGATATGAAGGTAAGGAGGTCTAGGGAAAGAGAGGTAGGGTGGTAGGTATAGGTGAGGTGTCAAGGGTGATTGTGGGTATGATTAAGGTGTAGTAATGTGATGTTTCTTGGATGCAGGCGAGAGATCAGCTGAGGATGTGAGACATGGTGCCACCCCTGCTCTTAATAGTTTGTGGGGCTGTGATGGTCGAGAAGTGGAGGCATGTCATAGATGTGGGCCTGATTGGGGTCTGACACTACCAGCATGTAGTCCAACAACCGAGTTTGATGGTCACCCTCATTGATAGATGGGATTTGACAACCAACACGTTCCACCTACCAACAGGGGAGATGGCAGTCACCACCCTGGAGGATATTTATAGGATCATATGGTTACTTGATATTGGGGACGTAGGTGTATTCAATCTCCTCAGAGGCATCTGAGGAGTTGATGATGATAGTATTTGGTGAGGGACTAGTGGAGATGACATTCCATAGCGCCAGCATGAGCTACAAAGATATGTACCTAGCCCATCTAGAGGAGACGAGGCTAGTAGTGTTATTGATGGAGGTAGTATGCTATTTTGCACTACCGGATGTAGAGGATGGGAGATTCCCATGATCACTGATGGGGGTGTTCATGATATGGTGATGGACAAGAATTTCTTTTCATGGGCATCAACATTCATGGTGAAGTTATATAGAGAGATATGGGAGTATGGGCGGCTCCACGAGTTGGCTTATGCTACATATTTGTTCACGCACTTTGTTGGGCCTACGAGCACATTGTGCGTCTTTGTATGATTAGTATGCCTCGGGTGGATGCATTCGAGCTGGGTTTGGTTTGGGTAGGTTATAAGCGATGGGTGCATGTGATTGGAGAGCATTGATCAGACATGGCTACTCATGATGTAGCATATTACAGGAGGTTATTGGAGGGATTGTTCGGCATGGACATTATTTAGAGACCGTATGTGGGTTATCCTTCATATAGACAAATGGATGATGGGTTAGACGGCTTGCAGCTTCTCAGGTGGATAGAGGGGCACTATGTAGGATAACATGAGATGAATCCTATAGATAAGGTTAGACGGCAGTTTGGGCTATCACAGGACATACCCCCACCCTTCCCATAGTACTAGAGAGATGATGTGGAGAGACCACTGCCGCTACCACAGCTGATAGTACCTACATGGTAGGAGGAGTAGGTGAGAGACTGGTGGATTGATGATGTTGGGGTGACGGATTGGTATAGATAGTGGTGGGCTGCTCATTTACGAGTAGTACCGCCTAGACTAGGGCAACCAGATTTAGCCACCATCACTATTTAGAGAGATGCCCTACAAGGGTAGGTGGCGACCTTGATTACACAGTTGGGGATGGTGCAGGGGCAATTGGCTGGTTTAGAGGTAGAGGTGGTCGTTTTGCATGCACAAGTGGCCATTCTATAGGTGCATATGGCCTAGGGTGGAGATGGTGATGAGATATAGGTGGCCGCTTTACATGCGCATGTTACAGGTTTACTGAGCCGATTAGCTCGTTTGCCTGAGGCGTAGATTGAGGCATTACAGGCCTAGATATAGGCATAGGGTACAAGGCGATGGCACCACCATAGTCCCCAGGATAGGGTCCCGATTTACGAGGAAGGGGCGGAATAGGGTCCCCTAGGACGGAGTAAAAGGTTAGAGGCTGATGGGGCCACCACATACAGTACCCATGGTCAAATTAAGGGATACCCTAGGGGAGGCTAGGTATTATCAAGATCAGTTGATGGTGGTGAGGATAGATTTCCTATCCTATGGAGATAACATGGCACAACAGGCCTCGGGTGAGAGGACTAGATCAAGCACCCATAACATGGAGAGAAAAGGGGGCGGCGAGCCACGAGGCGGGGGTCATGGTGAGGCCACTAGTGCACAGAGACCAACCTCAGGTGATGTACTAGTAGGGACCCAACCATGACCCATGAGAGGCAGTGAGATGTTAGTAGGCCACCGTACAGGAGCCAAGGAGGAGGAGGAGACAAGAGAGACCAATATGGAGGATATCCGGTAGGATGATGTGTGATGTATGTCCCTCCATTTTGATGTATTTATTCATTTTTATATATACCAGCCTGCATGCCGAAGAGAGTGAGGATGTATATGATATTTTTGTTTATTTTTATCATATACCGGTTTGTGTGTCTTTGAAGAGAGTGAGGATGTATATGAGAGTTTTGTTTATTTTTATCATATACCAGCCTGCGTGCTGAAGAGAGTGAGGATGTATATGAGATTTTTTTTTATTTTTGATCATATACCGGCCTATGTGTCGAAGAGAGTGAGGATGTATATGAGAGTTTTGTTTATTTTTGATCATATATTAGCCTGCGTGCCGAAGAGAGTGAGGATGTATATGAGAGTTTTTAGAGATGCATATTATTTGGTATCAGTGTATATTATATGGATACACAAATTTATATGATGAGATGGATGATTTGGTGATGATGTATACATGGTTGTGGTTATTTTGTTATTTTGATTTATATATGTGATGGAAACTAAGTAGTGTAGGTATGATAGAGCCAGTCATAGGCATGGATCAAGTCGGGTTTTTGGTTTAGGAATGGATTGATTCAGTTTTGGTTTAGGCATAGATTGAGTCAAGCCATAGGCATGGATTGAGTTCGATCATAGGCATGGACTAAGTCGAGGTTGTTGTTTAGGCATAGATGGAGTCAAAGTTATAGGCATGGGTTGAGTCAGGTTAGTTTAGGGATGGTTGAGTTGAAATGGGTTGATTTTGTAATTCATTAATTTGTGTAATTAATAATGATATGGGTCACGTTGAGATGTTTATAGTAACATACATGATAATGGGTAAGAAATGGTGGACATAATGAATGTATGAATGATGATGATAAAGGTGTGAAGTAATTTTTTGTTTGTTTGGTTTAATTTCCAATTATTGATATAAAAAGGAAACTAACTAGGGTAGAATGTGATTTAGGAAAAGAAAGGGGAATTGGTTAGGGTAGAGAGTGGCTGAGCTAACCTCCAAGGGCCCCATGCCCTTAGAGTGCTACCTACATAGTCCCAATGAAAAGGGACCTCAGGACGATGTAGTTCTCCCATAAGCTAGGGAAGAATGTGAGGAGATATGAGAATGAGTTGGTAGGTTATAAGCATGGTTGAGTTGAGGTCATTTTAGGTATGGGTGATTTTAAGCTGATTGTGGTGAAAAGAGGAAAAATTACCCAAAGATAAGCATCGAGGATCTAGTCCTATAAAATATGATCAATACATAATGAAGAAGTTAAAAGATAAGAGGAGGAAAGAGAGCCACTGATTGATGAGGATCATAACGAGCTGATCATACTTTAAGTAGGCTGATGAGCAGAAGACCTTAAAAGAAATTACATGATTGATTACTCTAAAGGTGAAGAATAGTCACATGATCACCAAATGTCATAGTTTCAAAGCAGGTCCCTTAAGGCGGTAGGAAGCGAAGGTACAAAGGGTAAGGAGGTGAAAAATGGTTAGGTTATATGGTATGAGGTAGGATGCCTTTTGGAAAGAAGTCCATGGTCACAATGAGCAAGTCCATGATGAAAAAGGTTTTCTTTTTAACTTGTATTTGAGATAGAATGATCGATGGGGAAGTCTATATGGGATGAGGAAGTTAACTCCTTGAGGTCTTCGCGAAGCTGATTTATGCGGGAAGCTTCGGTTCTCTTTTTTTTTTGGCAAGCTTTATATAGTTGTCCTTTGAGGGAGTAGTCTATTTATAGTAGAAAGGTAGAGAGAAAGATGTCCTTTTGAGGGAGTCATCTTTTTATTAGAATTTTCCTCAAGGAGTTGAATCCCATGTGGAAATTATTTGAAGGCTTCAAGTCATGGACAAGATTAAGGTGAAGAATTGGACTCTTGTTCGAAAGGAAAGTGGAATGACCATGGAATCTCATCTAAAAGTAGATGAAAATTATCCATGAGAATCATGCCATGTGTAGAGCCATGATACACATATTTAAGAGAAGGTAAAAGAGTGACGGGTACACACATGATTCTTGTTTAATCGTTGGGGATGGCATAGTGAAAGGAGGGAAGTTAAAAACGCCCAAGGGACAAGCATGAAAAGAGGCGAAGGTGAGGTAGGACTAAAAGTCAACAGTAGAAGGGTCAAAGATGCAAGGAATTAAGGGGCTCAGATTCAAGTTTACCGTCTAGTGAAGATAAATGATAAGCACCTGATCCATAAGCATGAGTCACGATGTATGGCCCAAGCAATTTAGGATAAAATTTACCTCGTTTATTTTTTTCTTGCTTTGGTTACATGTTGATTTTCCTTCAAGACAAGATCACTAACTTGGAAGGTTTGTTCATGAACATGTGTTTTTGGTATATTTGGAGATGGTCAAGAAAATTGAGACGACGTTCACCTAATAACTCTAGTTGTGCCAAATGATCTTGATGAAAGTCATCGTCATTGAGCATGTCTTGTAGTGAGATGTAGAGAGATGGAATCTAGAATTTGAGAGGTAGAACAACCCTTGTAATGTAGACCAAAGAAAGGGAGTGGTAGTAGTCGAAGTGTGAATACTAGTACGATATGCCTGGCTGTGGGGAAAGGAATATGCGTATGCCAGTCCTTCCCAGTATCATTAACCACTTTCATGAGAATTTTGTTCGAGGGTTTTATTGGTGGATTCAGCTTAGCCATTAGTTTGTGGGTAATATGGCGATGAGAAACTTAAGCGAATGCCGAAAGCATCACAAATTTTTCACAAGGTTTTATTTTTGAATTTTTTTCCATTATCAATGATGATGTGGAATGCCAAAGTGGAAAATGATGTGATGATTAATGAACCCACATATTTTCTCATCTTTTGTGGAGATGATATGTATAGCTTCAACCCATTTGCTATAATATTTGGTAGCAGTGATTATCCATTGATGTTGCTCGGAAGAATGGGGTTTGATATCTTTGACAACATCCAAACACCATTGAGAGAAGGGCCAAAGATCACGGGTGACCTGTAAGGCATGACGGGGTGTATGATGAAGATTGGCATGTTGCTGGAATTTCACACAATGCTTAACATAGTCACAAAAAGCATGGTTAAGGGTAGTCTAGTAGTAGCCTAGGCAAAGAATGTGCTTAACAAACACGATACCACCGAAGTGACCTCCACATATGCCATCATGAACTTTCTTAATCGTATAGGGAATTTCAAAACTCATCAAGCACTATAAGAGAATGGTGTCAAAGTCACACTTATAGAGGAGGCCACCCCGATGACATAACGAGAAGCCCTTTTAAGAAAGGCTCGTTATGCATTACAGTGAGGTCGGAGGTAAGATGGATAGGGAAAGGTAATCCGCAAGCTGCTTATACTAAAGGTCGGTGGGTTGCGTTCAACAAGTCTTGACAAAATCGACCTCATGGTGCGAATAGGAAGGTAATTGCAACCTTTGATCTTTGTGAAAAATATTTTAGAATCAGAGGATGAAGCGGGTATCTAGGAAGCAAGATAGGCCATGGTATCTATGAATTTGTTAGTGGAACATAGAATGGTTTGTAGTTCATACTAGTCAAAGGAGGTCAAGAGGGTGTCCACATGGTTTTTATACTTTTGAAGCTCTTCATTGTGGCATTGGTAAATACCATTGACTTGGTTTACTACCAGTTGAGAGTCACCGAAGATGTTAATTGATTTGACATTTAAGGCAAGGGTGGTCTGAAGGCCTAATATGAGTGCTTCGTATTTAGCAATGTTGTTAGTACACTCAAAATCAAGCTTGAAGGATAACGACATAGGTTCACCATCTAGGGGAATGAGGATAACTCCTGCACCTCCCCCATGCTGACATTTAGAGCCATCAAAGAATAAGGTCATCTGGTAAATGGTATTATCTAAGGAAAGGGTGGCGATGGATTCATCAAGGAAGTCAAAATTAGAGGGTTGGTTCTTGGAAAGAGGTGCATCGGTGAGTGGTCAGCATTATCCTATCCCTTGATGGATTTTCTTTGAATGAATTTGAGGTCAAAATCTACCAGAAGCATGATCCAGTGTGCATCACATTAGTTTTGATAAGGTTTGGCATACATGAAGTGTAAGGGGTCGATGTTGGTCACAACATAGGTTTTGTGGTTAAGTAGGTAATGGAAGAGTTTGGTGGCAACAAAAATAAGGCTAAGAAATTTTTTTGGGCATGGGTGTATCGGGTTTCATAGTCCAGAAGAGTACAACTTATGTAATAAACCACCTGTTCCCTATGTTGTTCATCACGATGAGCGAGCATGGCCCCTAAGGAGTGATTGGTAGTAGATATGTAGAGGTAGAAGGGTTGGTCGTCTTTAGGTGGAATGAGCATGGTTGGTTGGAGAAGGCATTTTTAGGGCCTCAAAATCTTTGTGGCGGTTGTCATCCCATTTGAAGGAGACATCTTTTTGAGAAGATAATGAACTGGATGACATCAATCAAAAAGTTGTGAAATAAAATGGTGAATGGACTACAACTTACCTTGTAAGCTACAGAGTTTCCATAGGTTAGTGGGAGAGGCATTTTGAGAATGGCCTTGACTTTGCAAGGTCAACCTCTATACCATGCAAGGAAACAATAAATCCCAGGAGCTTTCTGAGAGAAGCTGAAAACACACTTCTTGGGATGAAGGAAAACACAAGTACTTAATGAGATGGTCAAAGATGGTTTTAGAATGACGAGGTGCTCGAGAATGACGTTTAGATTTGGCAAGAAGATCATCTACGTAATCCTCTAATATATGGTGCATGATGTCATGGAAGATGTAAGTCATAGCCCGATGATATGTGGCACCAACATTTTTAAGGCCAAAAGGCATGACTCGATAGCGAAGGTCCCCAAGGGGTGATGAATGTGGTTTTGTGTTGATCCTCTGGGGAAAGCAAGATTTGGTTATAACCCAAGAAGCCATCCATGAGTGATAGCATCTCATGACCAGCGAGTAAGGTCAACTAGTTGGTCAATACTAGGTAGAGGAAAGTCATCTTTTGGGCAAGCTAGGTTGAGGTCATGGAAGTTTGTGCAAATGTGAAGACCCCCTATCACCTTAGTGACAGGGACAATGTTAGAAATCCATTGGGGATAATCAATGGGTAAGATGAAGGACACGAAAGAAGGCGCTGAAGTTCTTCTTTGACCAGAAGAGCAATGCGTGGGTGTATTTTCCTCAACTTTTGTTTTACGGGTCTGGCATCGGGAATGGTTATGATATTGTGGACCACTATAGTGGGGTAAAAAATGGGCATGTCAGTGTAATACCAAGTGAAGGCATGGTTATGATTTTTGAGAAAAGAAGTGATGGCTTCTGTTGTGATATCTAAATATTGGCGATCTTGAGAATGTGGGTTGTCCGAGTATGGATGTTGACTTCAATAGTTGATTCATTCAACATGGTTTGCATCTCAGATGGTAATGAATGATTAATATAATATTCCTTTGCACCAATTTAGCTAAGTATAGATTCATCATATTGACATTAAACGACATTAATAGAAGGTGTGTCATCATCTATTATTTCAAGATACAAAAAGGGAAGAGAAGAGGGAGCCTCACCTTCGCATTGATAAGTCAAAGGCCCCAAGGAAATGGTGTTTATGAAAAAAATTTAGGATGAATGGATTTGGGATCCATCAACTCCATCGATGAGGGTGGTGAAGGAGGTGGAGAAGGTGGAGCAGTGGAGAAGGTGGAGAAGAGTCGATATGTTCAATGAGTTCAATGTGGGCTTTCATGGTAGGTAGTTCAACAAAGCTGATACCACTATGCTTGTTATGTTTGCGGGTAGTACATGGAATAAAAATGTGATGACATTTCTCATAAAAGCGAAAGCCAAAACCCTTCTATGCACATTGGTGCAAGAAGGCATGGGCGAAGTGATGATTGGTAAGAGACCGGAGATCGGTAGAAAATGGGCGGGTTTGTGATGGTGGTTACGGTGTATAAGTGGCGTATCAAGGCCCCCATAGGTGAGATTGGTATGAAGGTGGGGAGGACCATAAAGGAGACATTCTCCTATGTGATAATCATAGTGAGGGTGTTGGCGAAGGTTTCCATATTCTTGTGGAGTAACAAATGTGTTGACATTACGAGTAAGGTGTTGAAAAACACCTTCCAAGGGTTGGTTGTCAATATACGGGTAGCTAGGATAGACGATGTGCTAGAAATTGAATCGGAGGTGGAGCCACCAATTAAAAAGTTGATGGGTTGGCCATGGAGGTCGTGGATGTGGTAGGAATGGAGGATTTAGGTGCGGTTGAGGTAGAAGTGGTAGTGTTGAGTGAAGGTGTGGAAGAACAGGAAGTAGTCATGGAGGTAGATGTCTTAATGGGTACAAGCACATCATTGGGTTGGTAAAGCATGTTGCAAGTTTTGAAAGGTGATGGGTCATCGGGAATGGTATAGGTGTGCCATTCATGCTCAAACTTCACAAAATAATGCAAAGTGGAAGGAACGCAACCCATAACATGAATCCAAGGTTTACCAAGTAACAGGTTATATTGAAATTCCCCCTCCAAGATGTAAAATAACTCTAGGAAAGTGCGGGGGCCCACGTGAACATGGAGGATGATGGTGCTAAGTGTAGAGGTGATAGCGTCATTAAATGAACGCAACATGACGAGATGTTTATGCATGCAATTGTCGGGTATGCGCATTTGGTCGAATGCATGGGAGGAGATGATGTTAATGCTAGCACCCCCATCAATCATAACACGTCGTACTCTTATATTATCGTTATGGACAGAGATGAAAAGGGTTGGATCTGGTTCATCAGTTTAGTGTGACGTGATCTCTTCATCCGAGAAAGCGAGGGTGCTTTACTTGGTGAGTAGGTGGAGGTGTAGAATAATATGGTAATTTGGTAAGAGATGATACATGGTGAGGTGTAATAATGGAGCCTACGGGTGTAGGGTCATTGGGTAAGACCTCAATAGGTGAAGAACCTCCATAAGATCCCGGCGATGGGATTCGAGAGGTTTGGATGAGGTCATATAGGGACATTTTACGGGGATTGGTGTAATTGTTTGAGCATCACATGATGTGTAACCCCATTAGAAATAGGATATGCGGGACTGCGGATAATGACTTTAGATGTGGGTGTAGATGGTATGTTGGGTATAGGGTTGGTTGGTGGGTCGATTGCCTTTTCCTTTCCTTCGTCCTTCGAGTGCGGGTAACAACGTGGATCATGCTGATTTCAAATTTTAGGGGTGGATAGAAAGGTTGTGGGGGTGGAGATGTAGGTTGTGGTGTAGGTGCAGGGAGAATATGTGAGGAAATGGGTGGAGGTTGGATAGGGTCCTCATCAAGGAGGTCATCATCATCAAGGTTTAATTTAGAAGGACATAATTGGATGAGGGCTGCTTTTAAAGCCTTACAGTTTTCAACATCATGTCCTGGCACACGATGGTAAGCACAAATTTTGGTATCATCAAACCCTTTTGGTTTGGGTTTGAGTGGGTCGTAAGGTCTAAGAGGTGGGAGAGTGATGACAAAAGTTTCCAGGAGATTAGCTAGGATAGTGGCATATGATCTTGCTAGTGGATCACAATGTGATGTGAATGTGGGTTTGGATGAAGGTGTGGATAGTTGTGAAGGAAGATTTTTACAAGAGGGGGAGTAGGTTGGGCTATTGGTTTGGTGTGTGATGTTGTCTTAGGTGTTGGTCATGTTTGTGTTTGGGTGGGGCAAGGTAGATGAAATATTAATAGAAGGTGTGGTTAGCTTAACTAACCTATTGGAGGGTAGCAGGTTTTAGCTTTAGATTACATCTTTTTGGGGAAAGATGATGCAACCGTATGAGAGGTGGAGGGGAAATAAGATGGTGGAAGGGACAAAGTTACCCATGAGGGTAACCAAGGTGCTATAGAAGCGAGCGGTGTGGGTTGGGTAGGATGCATGAGTGAAAGAGAAGGAAGTGTCATGGGTAGTGAAGAGGTTATTGATGGTACTTGGTGGTATGGGCGGTAAAAGGGTTATGGGTGAGGGTAGAGGTTGCATGGGTTGCTTGGGTATATTAAGAGTTCATGATGAGGAAGCGGGTTTTGTTTTCTCCGTTTACTAGTGGATGGAAGCAGCTTGGCTAGGGGCAAAGGGTGAGGTCCTAGGATGGATGGGAAGGTGAAGGCAATAAGGGTGTGAGCGGTGAGGTTAGGACATGAGATTTAGGAGATTGGATCTTCCTTTTAGGGGCTTGGCTAAGTTTGACATTAGTTGTGGAAGATGTAGCTATATCTAATTTAATGGGTGGGTGAGTAAGGTGGTAGTTGATATAACTCATAAGGCGGTGATGGGTCTAGGTAAAGGGGGATGTAGGCGCGGGTTTGGGTGCGAACGCATGTTGGGTTATGGGCACAAGTGTGAGTTGGGTCATGGGTGGTGTCATAGATGGTATTATAGTAGTTGAAGTTGTATTCGGTTTGGTTACTCAAGCACATTCAGATATATGGTTGAGGTGTCAAAGTGAGTGACAATTACATTTGTGTTGAAACAGGAAGTAGAAGATGCCCCCAAACTAAGGCTCTATCCACATAATCCAAGCGGTCGAGATAATCATGAGAACGACGCTACTATAGGTGGGGTCAACGTGGACCAAGTGGTAATTCTTGTAAAATGTATTTTAGACACAGAGAAATTGTTAGCTTACGCCTCTGTGGGTAATAGAGCTTAATGTAAGTCGGTAGGATCTTGGGTGGTTAATGGAGAATGGTCACCTAGAGGTAATGGCATTTCTCTTTGGATCTTTGATAGGTTGAGAAGATGATGGGTTCTCCTCTATGGGTGGAGGAGATAAACAAGTGTCTCCTATGGGTTGGAGAGGTATCTTGTTGGTGATGGCTCTCTAGGTGGAGAAGCCAAAGGTGAAGTGGTTTCAATGTTAGCGAAGACTCCTCCACGAGTGAGGGAGGAGATGAAGGGTGATCCTCTATGGGTGGATGAAAAGGTGTAGTGAGTTCTGTGTGTTGTCCCCTCAAAATTTCCCTCTTTTGAAAGTTGAAAAATTTTAAAATTTTGAGTTGGCCCCCTTCAGTAATGTTTTAGTGAAGAAGAAAGTTGAAGAGATAGTGAAAAAACCGTTTCTTGGGGTCATTTTAGTGACTTACAGGTCTGTCAGACATTTTTGTCCCTCATGTCCCAAGTACCAGCGGGCCTCTTGTTTTCTGATCGGCCTATTTCCCCATAAGCCCCTGTTTGTCGATTTTTTAGACTTTACCAACCCATATGTCCCAAGTTCACCCAGGTCTCCTGTTCCCTAATTCCCCACATCACCCACATCAGCTGAATCGGCTCTTCATGTCCCTCGCATCCCTGTGTCCCTGGACCGCCCATGCTCGTTTGGCCCACATCGCCCGCATCAGTCGCATCAGCTTTTCACATCCCTCATATACCAATGTTCTAAGGACCGTCTAGGCAGTTTTTCTACTTTTCTCGCATTTCACCTTTTTGAGTAGGTGCAAGGTGTATTTATTGTGCATTTATGATCTTCTCTCTCCTAAATGGCTATTTAAAGGGGAAACCATCTATGCATTTGTCACATTGCTTGCTCATTATTTCTTGCCCTGCATTCTTACAATTGAGTCATTTGTTCATCTTCCTGTATCCCCTTGAATTTTTATCATGAATATATTCTTTGAAGGTCGTTCTTCTGTGCACTGTAAAAATGAAGATCAAGTTTTGAGGGCATGAGCATCTATCACCTCTGGAGGCATCTGTCACCCTCGGAGGCATCTCGTGCCCAATATTGGGGATAGTGAAGTTCGACACTTGGATTTTGATGATTTCTAGGGCATGTTAACATGTAATTACTCTGCACCCATGGCCCAAATGATAAATGACAGTGGAATCGCATTCACCGCTGGTTTTCCTATCTCTTTGCGGTGTGCAAAGGTGCCAACACCGTGCTCGCCTGCGGGGCTCATTTCAATCCGGATACCAAGGAGGTTGTTAATGTGCATGGTGAATTAATTACAAAATTAGACGCTACTACTATCACCGCTGCCCTACGCATCCTTGAAGTAGAAGACTCCATTGTTCTCACTCTCACCCAAGCTCAGGCTATGTTTGATCAAGACAATGAGAAGTATAAGGCTCGAATAGCTAAATCATGGCTGAAGTGCCCTAAGAAGGGAGAATCTCGACTCTCTAAAGCATTGTTCAGGGTTGATTTCAATGAATAACTATCATATCTCATCACTCTACTTGCCCGGATCATGGGAATGCCCTCTACCAATGATTTCCATTTTTGGATGTTCCCTTTCATAAATATCATCTGTGAGGGTAAACAAAACATAAATTGTTCTAAGATTATTTACGGGAATCTTACTAAGTAGTTCTCAAAGATTTAGCAAAGTAAGAATTTCTACATGACTTCTTATCTCATGTACACCCTAGCAGCATCTCGGGAGTGGTTCGGCTTCACTTACATTGAGGGCAAGAAGGATGAGCCCATATACACATATTGCCCTCAGTTTACCCTCAAGGTTAGTAATCACAATTTCAGAAGGGTAAATGATGCTTTCACCATGTACATTGTAAGGCTCTTGGAGGGTGACACTGCCAGAAGGTTCTCTGATGAGGCTATGGCTTTAATAGCTAAGTATGGTGTTATCTTCATCTAGTTCTAAAATTTATCATACATCAAACTGGCTTGTTTTGAAAGTACACCTCTCAAGCTTCCCATGTTCTGTAATGAAAAAATGGCTTTGGTTGAGGTGTACAGGAAGCTGGAAAAACTTCATAGAACCTACCAAGATAAGAAGATTACTAGTCTTCATTTCCCTATCTCCTTGGGGAATTATACAAGCAGAACAACTCTAGATTCCCAAAACATAGAAAGGGATATTGCTCCTCTCACTATTCATTTCTTCAAACCCAGGACTTGCTTTGATCTAAAGAAATTCATTGATCAAAACCTCATAATAACTTATCATCATCGTCCAGACACTGAGGATTATTGGGTTGATTGTGCAAGTGATTTTAAATCGAAGAGGAGGCATTTTGGCAAATTTTCTCTGCAATAGATTATAGATCTCAATCTCTACCAAGTTCTTGAAGGGCTTAAGGATGATGATGAGGATTTTCAGTCCTTTGAGTATGAAAGATCAATCAAGCACACTCCTCCGGAAATATTCGATTTGGTATGTGAAGGGGAAAGATGACTTGAATGAGATAATCTCCCCTGTAATTGTTAGAACTAGAGTCCGGTTTAATAGAAAAGTTCATGAATTGGAAGGAGCAGTGTAGATCCCTTCAAGAGAAACTTCCACACCTATGCAGGAAGTACATACACCTAGTAGAGGTACTCAAGAAAACTCCTCCTTCTCCTTCGATGGAAGAGCCTGAATTGTCTACTCCTTCTTCCACTCAGGTGTATCAGAAGAAGGTTAAAGAGGTTAAGAAAGAACCAATCAAGGAAGAGACTCTTCTAGAAGTAGTCATAATTTCCTGTTGGGCTAGAGAAAATTATTGTTCTAAGTGAGAATGAGGATGATGAGATGGAAGAACCAGAAGAAACCCTAGAACCACTGTTGAGGTGGAGAAGGAAGGATCAGGAATTGAACCTCCAAGTTTAACAGACTCCTCGAAAAGGAAATTCTTGAGGTTCCATTCACTTCCCCACTAGAGGCAACAATAGTTTAGACTTTGAGTGTCAT
The DNA here is from genome assembly GCA_018340775.1 of Taxus wallichiana var. yunnanensis. Classification (NCBI taxonomy): domain Eukaryota; kingdom Viridiplantae; phylum Streptophyta; class Pinopsida; order Cupressales; family Taxaceae; genus Taxus; species Taxus wallichiana. Next base: position 864,567,261 of record CM031242.1, read on the forward strand.
GAGTTCTCTTGCACTCGAACCCCTTAATTCCTTTGTTTCCTCTTCTTCCTTTTCCTGGGTGCAGCCCTTAGTTGACAGTAAGAAAAGGAAATCTTCTTCTTGTCTAACAGGGCCTGATTTTGATGATGTAGCAACTCTGCTAGTACTACCCCTCCTCCTCTAGCAAAGAAAGAAAATATTACTTCAAGGTTGGTAATTGATGCTCAGGGTCAGCGGTTCTTAGAGGTTGCAAAGCCCAAGGTTGATAAAGTAGAGAAAGATCTTTTGATCTCTGATTTGGAGCTTTCCAGGATCCCAATGGGAGAATCCACACCTGAGAGTGAAGTTCATAACCTTCAGGAAACCATAACTAAGGTTATTAAACAAGTGGAGAAAGGAAAATAGACCATAGAGTAGTTGGAAGAACATAATCAAGTTCTTTCCAACTTTATCAGATCATTGTTAGCCAAGGATAAAGTTTTGGATCCAACCCCACTGGCTACTCTCCCACCTCCCATGATTCTCAGCCAGGATGAAGTTCAAAGCATCAAAGACATACATAAGTATTCAACTTATGGGAAGGTTGTGGAAGCCATGGTGGATGATATGACTATAGCAGGTTTGAACTTCATTGTGGAAGCCTTCAAAACCAATGAAAAGGTGATCAATTTGTAGTAGAAACTCTCTTCCTCAATCAAAGCTATGGACAAGGAGCTGAAGGTTTGGAGTGGATGTATTGCAGACCTCCATCTAATGGGCCAAACCAATGAGAAGATCCTATTGGTCAACAATGTTTTTGATGATGCCAAGAATAACTTGTCAAGGGCATGGATTTTCAGTGTTGAGTGGAAAATAAAGGTTCTGGAAGAAGCACTGGGAGAATTGAGGAATGTATGGCAAAAAGGAGAGTCTTTTAAAACTTGTGTTTCATCAGCCTTCAAAGATATCCACTGCCATCTTTAGGATGAAACTACAGGTGTTTCCTTCTCTCTTCAAGAAATCAAGGCTCAGTTTAGAACCTTTGTCAAGGATGATTTGTTCAAAGAGGAGTCAATTACTAAAGAGAAGATGAAGGACATTTTTTCTCTCTAGTCAGCTATTGTCGAGGCTAATAAAGAATATTTGGAGCATACTGAGTTCGACAAAGATATGGAGAAATGTCTAGGCACGTGGACACATTCTACTTCCAATACAACAATTCCACGAGGCATGGAGATAGCAGAAGCATTGAAGAAATTCAGGCATCGAATCCTCAAATCAGTGGGCCCCCTCAGCCATAATCGAATGTTTCTACTTCTAGCTCTTCATTCTCTTCTTCTATTTTTAGTGTCGAGCTCCTTGTAATTTAATTAAGGACTTTATGTTAGGTATTTCCTTAATTAATCTTTTCGCTAAAAAAACGGATGCCAAATATAACCACTTTGTAAGCTATATATTGGGCTCTCCATGCCATTTTAAAGGGCTAGAACTCTGATTATTTTTGAAAGTGTAAAAGAGTTAAAAATCTATCAATACAGAAGATTTCCCTTCTTGTTTCTATCTACATCCTTTATTCTATCTTGCCTATCTTAAGTTTTTGAATCATTAATCTATTGCATTAATAAGCTTTGTATTCTTATAGATATCGTTTCTAGAAATATGTGTCTATTAGATTATATCTAGTGGTTTTATGTGAATGATTTTGTTCTATATATCATCCTTGCTCAACATTTATAAGGAACTATTTTGCTATCTATATTTCCTAGGGATGTTGTTATGTTCCTCCTTTTCCTTCCTTAGTTCTTCTATTCCTTTGTATTGATAATCTACCTTGGTATTAAAACACTTTCATGATATCAGAGTTCCTCATTAAAATTGGAAGTTGTACATTTGTAAATAGTTTTGCCATTTGCTTTCAATAAGGGAACCTCTCCCATTAAAGAGGAGGGACTTTCTGTCCCCTAACTGTTGCTTTCATTAAAGTCCTATTTTGACAACCAACACTGTGTAGGTAAAGGAATTCGAGGATAGGATTTCCTCTATGGATGGAATAGGAGGTAAGTGAGAGATAAGCGGCACATCACTGAAAATAGCATGGACCTCAGGGTATTGCTATCATTAGTTGAGGTCTCCCCCGTTGGGTCGGAAGAAGGGGTGTGATTAGGAAATGGTTTCTTGAAAATGTGTAGGTTTTGGTTGGCAGGTGCGTTAGGATTATCCAAGATTAAATTTCCATTCTCAAGCATTTCTTGGACAATGTTCTTGAAAGTGACGTAATTTTCGTCACTATGACCTTTTACCCGATGATAATTGTAGAAGTCGTGCTCTTTGTACCATGTGGATGTGGGACAAGAAGGATCAAAACCAATATGTGTTTTTATAGGAGGAAGGGTGATGGCCTCAAATTTTATGAGATTTTCTAAAATATAAGAATAAGGCTCCCCAATTGGGGTGTATTTCTGTTGTTCTCTCTCGAATTGAAAAGTTTGGTCGGGGGAAAGATTAGATGAGGGCTTAGCCCGATTTGATGGATGAGTGGGCCAGCCTTGAGTACCACCTTTGCATTGGCGGTTCCCTTGGCTTTGGAATAATTATTCTATGGTTTTGAAGAAGAAGATGTATCACTTGACTTAAATGCCACATTCTTATTTCGTAGTTGGATTTTCTTCTCTTCGATGGTGCGAATCTCTAGTTTCCGTGCCATGGTGAATGTCTCATCAAAGGTTCAAAAAGTTTTCACCTGTAGGGTAGGTGAAATATATTTGGCACAAGCTCACATGAAGAGCTCTATGATTTTGGTTTGTGGTAATTGGATTGTGATTTGATTGATCAAAGCTAAGCCAACGAGTGACAAAATCTACGATAGATTCATCGTCATATTGACGCGTAGAGTAGAGGTCGGTCATGGTAACCTTCTTAACGTTGTTAATCAAGAAGTGATCTAAGAAGGCTTAGGCTACCTGATTAAATGAGTAAATATAATGTCTAGGTAATCCACTATACCATTATAATATGGGCTAGGTCGAGAGACATCGGAAAGGTCATCGAAAAAGCATCATCATGTGAGATTAGATAACACCCATGTTTAAAAGATCGCAAATGTTATTGAAGGTCCTCTTTGCTATTGAAGTAGTTAAATTTAGGCATTTCCCAATGTATGGGATATGGACGAATAGGAATGGATGGGTGGATGGGCTCATTACAAATTTCATCGTAAGTGAGAGAATTGTGTGACCCGAAACCAATTCCTCTAGTGTCTGCATCTTGTCCATCATTAACTTGATGAGGTCATTGGTAGGTTGTGATGGGGGGACACCTCCTATGGTATAAGGGGGTAGATATTGAACTTGATAAGGAGGTTGAGAATAAGGAACCAACATATGAGGCACATATCCAGAATGGGCGACAGACGAGGCGGGGGTTGTTGATAGTAGGTGTATGTAGGTGGGATGGTTTTCGTGACTCTAGTAGCGATTGGGGGCAAAGTTTGTGGGATGGAGAGGACAAGATTCTGGAATGGAGTAGGGGTCACCGACACCACGGGTGGTTGTGTTACAATAGGTATTTGTGAGACAATGGGTGTGGATTGTGCCATGGTCTGGGTGGTGGACGAAGGTATAGTGGATGTTGCGGGTGCAATAGATGTGGTAGATGTGGCGGTCATAGCAGGTATAGGTCCTAGTTGTGAAAGCTGTTGGGGATCGAGTAGGTGAGGGTAATGTTGTATTATTAAGGGTCGATGCAATAGCAGGGATAAGGGCAAGAGAGATTGACATAGGCATGCCATATATCAATTGACCAGATGAATCTCGGGTGGAGGAGTGGGAAAGGTAGAATTATAAGGCTGTTGGGTTCTGATCAAGGAGTTGTGTGAACTTCTTGTCACCTGTGGCGATGGTGATAGGTTGGGTAGGATCCATGGGCAATAGAATAGAAGGTGGTGAGGGACTAGGTGGGAGTGGTTGAAGACTAGTGTGGAATATGAGGGCATTTTCTTGGCTTCGGGTCAGCACCATGTGAATAAGTGCCGATTTGGTAGGATTTCTCTCTATAAATGACACAAAAATACAACACAAATACAAAAATCAGGTGGTGGTAGGTGGATTAGGTTAATAGGTCAACTGGAAAACAACATAGGCTAACCAATGCCAGTTAGTATAAAGCGATGCTTTGATCATAGATAACCATGGTTGGTCATGTGGAAAGCAGAAGTTTGCCAAAACAAGGAAAAAGGCTAATAATCTGCCAGGTAGATAAGCTGCTAGATGGATTTTATCAGGACAAAGAAGATGATGAGAGTTATAGAGACTTTGAACAACAAAGAATATGAAATAGGTGTCCTTTTGGGTAGGTGAATCAAAAAGGACCAGTAAACCAATGCCGGTTGGGTAAAACCGGTGATGGTAAGAGGGTAACCAATGATGGTCACTGGACCGACACTAGTTACTGTGAAATTGAAATAGAGATGAAAAAAGGTAGTTGTGATTTAAAATCAAATGTCGAATCAAACCCATAATTCGAGAATGATGAAATGAGGTCCGAGAAACACTCGGACGAAGTTGAAATACACCAACTATGATGAGGAACATGCAAGAAGAAATAAAAGATGAAGAACATGTCCTCTCACCTCAAAATGCAAACCAAGAAGAAACACTAAGAAAAATATTATCCTACGGTGTTGTTCTTATGTTTGTTTAGCTTATCTTATGAACTCGATTATATGAAGAGTAGGATAAAAAATTTGGTGAGGAAGGTTTCCTATGAAAAGGAGATCTAAAAGGTTAGGTTTCAAGAATGTTATCTTTGAGGGCAGAGTCATCTTCGAGATAATGACTCAACAGAGGCAACAAGCTATGGAGTACTTGCCAACCAGATCGTGTGATCACAGACAGATGCTACTGGGTAGGATGTTGTTTAAGAAATATGTGTATATTTGAATTTGTGTAGTTTGGTTTAGACTCAAAGAAGGAGAAAATGTGCTTTCTATTATTCTTTTCTCAACCATCAGTTGGGCATGACTTCTAGTGTATAGGTTGCCCTCATTTAATGTGAGCTAATGCAGTAAAGTAGAATGAAATGTAGTTAATTTTAAGCCCAAATCGAAATATTGAATTCGATGACACAAAGAAATGAATAGGAGAAGGGATGCTCTTTCACTAATGCGATACTAATGAAAGGAAATAAATGTTCATTTTAAAGCACCAAAACATGATTGCTTTTAGACAATAGAAGAATAGAAGATTCCAGGGAAGAATTTTAATGTGAGAACCTTTCAGAAAGGAAACAAACATACAAATTTTCACCTAGAAATGAAGAAATGCAAGGAACCCGAATGGGTCCCACCAAGCATGCCAAAATGTTTCACCTGATTCTTAGAGCATTTCTTTGAATATTGACAAAAAAATAAGGGTAAATGGGCTAAGAGGAATACCTATTAAAGATGGTTGAAGGTTGTTGTGCGCATATGAATTCTTGATCCACAACTGATCGTGAGAGCTTCCTTTTGGCTAGGAGGAACTACCTGAAATAGAAAACAAGACCACCAAATAGAAGTTAAATAGTATATGCAGTGGACTGCCTAGTGTATGCTAGATCCAGAAGTGTGATACTCCCTAGAAGGTTGTCAATCCACTGTTTAAAACAATTCAATGTTAACAATAAATGAAATCCTACTGTAGTTAAAATGATTTAGGTATCTCATTTGACTACAATAAGAAGATTTGTTCACAATAGGCTAGGCTATGATTGAATCTGAAGGTCAAGGTTACTATCGAGAGAGTTGGAACTGGTCGTGGTCCTGGTTTTGGGTATTTGGTGGGGATTTTAGGATCTGTTCTTGGTCTAAGGGTAAAACATAGATACCGACATCGATCCCGGTATGACCGATGTTGGTCAAGTGAAACCGGTGATAGTTATGGGTAACCGCGTCGTATGGTCGAGAGAGGAAACTTATTAAAATATGGGTGTGATGATAGATCCGAGACTAAATGGAAATGGAGAGGGCAATGGTGAGGTTTGTGAAGATATGAGGTGTACTCAGAGATCTTTAAAAGTCAGGTATGGGCATTTTAATGGTGTGGGTGAAGGAATGATCAAGTTTTCATACAAGTAAATGGTTGGAGAAAGGGAGTGCAAGTAGTAAACTGATAATAGAAGGTAACAAAACCTACTAAAATGAAAGTAGATGAATGTTGGTTAACAAAACACTTACTATTGTATGAGCTTGATGGCTAGATGGCAATGGTAGTCGAACAAATGTATGGATTTTGGTGTGGTGGAGGTGTTTCCAGGATGCTCTCGTCAATGCAAATGGCTTTGTTATCACTTTTGTTGTTGGTGTGGATGCTCGATGTGTGTGTGAATACTTTGGTTCTACTTACAGACGGCTTTGGATTCATCCCTTTTCTCATAAATGTACCAACCTTGAAATAAGGTTGTTTTTGGGAATAAATGGTAACCGACGATGGTTCCGGGCTGACCGGTGGTGGTTTAGGGTGACCGGCGTCGGTTAGGGTGGGATTTCCTAGGTTTACTAAACTAGGAATATCCACTTGATTTCTTGGATCTTGTTCATTTTCCCTGCGGATTAGAATGGAAGCTTCCTTTCTAACAAGCAAGAATGTGGTTAGAGGGAATGTAGGCTTTGATTTTTAGGGTTTAGGTAGGTCTTAGTTAGTTATGGCAACATACTAAGAATAGGTCTTAGGGTGAGGTGGCTAGATGAGGTGTACAGGTGAGGTGGGTGTGTGGGAATTATCTCAATTAGGATATTTAAATAATAGATATTATGAGATCATGAATTAATTTAATTAAATTAATATTAGAGTGGGGTGAAAGGGGCCATGGTTAGGTGAGTGTGTTCAAGGTGATTATTTGACGAGGGACCAAGGGGAGTGTGACCCAATTTTGGTGTCTACAACATCCTCTAGGGTAAGCTGTCATCTCTCCTATTAGAAACCTAAAGCACGGCTCTTCTTTGTGCCACCGCCGCTCAATGCGGTTAATAGACCATGATCCAATGTGATAGAAGGTATCGAGATATGGGGCCTAGGCCCACTTTGCCTCCAAAGTATCGCCCTTTGCGCGCACCGATCTCATCGGTGCATACTCCCCTCCAAATCTGTTGTGTGCATGTGGCTCTCTCGTGTCTATAGCACGGGAAACCGTCTCTGCAAAATCATTATGTTTGTAAGCTACTATCATTTCTTCTAAGTTATACCTATCATTCTTTAGGGTTAACCAGAAAAATCCTAATTTTATTCTAAGTGTCATCATTTTTGACATTTTTCTATCTCTCCTTCATCTACTCCATGTTCCTACGTTCCCTTTAGGGCGGTGCATGCACCCGGTGTGTGCGCTCTCTTTTTGGTGCATGCGTGTGTGTGCATGTGTGTGTAGCTGGTATGTGCACTACCATTTCAGCATGGATGCACACGCGCATACGCTTATGGTTTATATGCATACGCGTACACAACTATTGATTCCCACGCTCTCATTAGGACACTGCGCATGCACACATGCACTTTAAAGGCGCATGTACCACCATTGGGGTACCTGTGCATGCACGCATGTGCGCCTACGCAACCCCGATATGATTTCCTACGTCTAAGCATTAATTACAGGAATTAATTATGAGATTAACGAAGAGGGTTAGGCTACTCACAAATATGCCATTGTCTGCGTGTTGGTTGTACCCTCGAGTGTGTTCAATCATCTCAAGCAGTCTTGTGCTCTCACCATTGTCCTCGTTGTTGTTAGAGTCTCATGGTAAAAACTCGGCAAGTGGTTTGTAACAAATGAATTGGTTGTAGTGATTTACCCCCCCCCGGGTGGGGTATATCAAGCCATTTTTCACCAATCATGATGCCTAGAGGCTTGTTTTCACATCTGCTTTCTCTCTTATTCACCATCAAATAATTATTTAAATTAAATAATTATTTTTGCGTTAATTTTTTCATCGTGCTAGGGTATTTTTTGACGTCTAGTACCCCTTTCTTCTCACTAGGACAATTTTTATTGCTCCTAGGTGATTTTTATTCTTATCCACACTCTATTGAATAATTATTTTATTAATTTCTCCATTATATGGGGATATTATTTGTTGCGTGTTTCTTCTTTCTTCCCCCAGGGTATTTTCGCACCTAGGCACTTCATTCTAATTATTCTACTTTATTCTACACATCCACTTTCCACCACATTTCAAACAACACAAAAACAAAATAAAGTATGTGTGTGTGTGTGTGTGTGTGTGTGTATTCAAAATCTAAAAACAAGGCAAAATTCTCCACAAAATCCTAAAAATTAGAAAACTGTAAAAATAGGTAACCCACTTATTGTGGCATTTGAAACTTGTGTCTTTGCGCATGGTATTCTTTCTGTATCCTGCTGGTTTGTTTCACATCTTCACCGATCAACATGAATTACCGATCGACAAATTCACAACCATTCACAAAGCTAGTTGCTTGCTTCATCTATACTCTGGGGCACATCTCGTTGTTTGGTGTTGTTTCATTGTGTACAAAGCTTTCTCCTTGGACCTAGTGTCATTATCATTTCCCCTTTGCACTTATCCTTGCTTAGGCATCTTTTTAACCCTTGGCATCAATCACAAACATGTGGAACTCTTCAACTTGATAACAAAAACATTTGTACAACCATCTTGACCATTGTTGGGTTGGATATGTGCGTTCATACTTGTTTTCCCTGTTAAATGAGCTTGTTTCCTTCTCATATTGCATTGCATTTTGTATGTTGCATGGAGTTGGTGTTTTCAGCAATGGACAATTGTTTGTAGTATGGCTTTTCATGTCATTCTACTTTTTTCATATGCTTATATTTTTAATAAGGACCGATGACGTAGATCTTTGGCAATATGATGACAATAAAGTTGTTTCAATACACTAGATGAAATCTTTCTCTTTTTCTTCCCGTCTTCATTTCTTCTACATCACCCTCCTATCGACACTATTCTTCTCGCTTCACCTGGGGCATCCTGCCCCTCTCCTTTCTTCTATCCATTTCTCACCTTTTCGATTATTGATCATCTTCCTTCATCACCCCATTGACACTCGAGGGGGTATCTCTCACTTCTACTAATTTTTCTTCTACCCCTCCAAAATTTTATCTATCTACTATCTTTGAAGTGATGTTACTTATGCCAACCCAAAGAGGGGAAAATGTAGACACCTATAATTTAGCTTGAACAATTTAAATACTTAAATTATGTTAATTATCCCCTTTCCACAAATTGGTGACATATCGTCAATAATTCTCATCTTCTCTCCTATCACCATTAATTAATTACATTACGTTAATTAATTAAGTCTTCTATTCAACAAATACCCTAATTAATGACCTTTCATTAATTAATCCTTCCTTCTATCTAAACTAATTAATTATTATTAATTAATTAGCTTCCCCTTTCATTAAACCAATAAATCATTATTTAGTTGATTTAATTCCCTTCTATAGTCTAAATCATGCTAATATTCCTCTAAAAATATTTTATAAGCTTGCACACCTATTAATTAATCACTTTGGTTAATTAATAAACCCCCTTTATCCACATGAGTCAATAAGGGAAAAATTAAACTCTCCTAAAGTTAACATAACCCTTTCTAAACCCCCTTATCCACAACTAACTCAACATCTCTATTATCCAACATTTAAAGGGATGTAGAGATTCCTCTATCCATTGGTCTATATAAAGAGCCCTCCTCCTACCTTTACACTTACACCTAATTCTTAAGAAACAAAAGAAAGCATATAGTATATACACTATAATCCTTTTGTCATGCTTAATAATTTCACCATTAGAAGATCTAAGCCTCATTCTTGCATTTCATTCATCCAAGATTTTGGGTCATATGGAGATAGTCAAAATGGTCTTGTAGCCATTATTTGATGAGCTTTCATTCCCAAACCCTTGAAGATCAAACAATTAACTTTGATTGTCATGGATCTACCTAGGTTCATTTAGCATTTTGGTGATCAAAAGGGTAGAGATTCTAATACTTAAAGCTGTTAGTTTGATTTCTAATTCAAAGTTCTAATGCATAATGTTGGTATTTGATCTTATTTAGCTCTTAACATAATGGTGTTTAGAATTTGATTCAATATTTGTTGTAGAACTATTAGGTGTTAGTTCTAATCTTCTTAACTAAGCTAAAAAATAGAACGCATGCAAGATCAACAACTTCACGTGTCAATCGATTTATTTGAAAACGATGAAGCATTTACAAAATTCATAGGAATCGGGGATTTCATTCCAAATGGAGATCACAAGAAGGGTTTCCAATCAAACTAGATGGTCACGTGTACTTTGGAGAAGGATCGAGAGATGTGTGGACACTTGAATAAAAATGTCATAAGAAAAAGCAAGAGTACTTCAGAGAACCCTTGCAAGAAGAAAAAGCGTAAGTCTCCCAATGAAAAGATCTTTGAGACACTAGTAGACAAACAAAATGAAGAAATCATAGACAAAGTGGAGTATCCTTATAAAGATGATGATGAGACACCTAAGGAATTTGATCTTACTCTTCCCCCTAATCCTACATGAATGGAAGATGCCTCTAAAATGCTTGTCGAAGAGATGATTAGCATTAACATTGGTTCAAAAGAGGAGCCTTGAATGATAAAGTTGGGAGCTTCACTCTCAGCCCAAGAACATAATGTTTTCATGGAATTTTTATGAGAATATGCCGATATATTTGCATGCTCATATGTAGATATGCCTGATTTAGACCCAGTATTGGTTGTGCACAACCTTGTTGTGCACCCAGAGGCTAAACCCATCAAGTAGAAATTGAGAAATATGCATCCAAAGATTGCACTTATTTTCAAAGAAGAACTAGAAAATTTATTAACAACTTATTTTATTAAACCTATTGACTATTCAGATTAGATATCTAGTATAGTCCCGATTAAAAGAAGTCGGTAGATATCAGAATCTACACCGACTTTCGAGACATCAACATTGTGTCCCAAAGATGACTTCCTTATGCCTAATATCGACATGATTATCAAATCCACTACTGGTTGTGAGATGATATCATTAATGGATGGATTTTTAGGTTATAAACAAATCGGGATTGCAAGGAAGATCAACACAAGACTTCTTTCATCACCCCATGGAGGACATTTTGTTATAAAGTCATGCCTTTCAAACTCAAGAATGTCGGGGCCTCCTATCAACATGTCATGATAGTCATCTTTCGTGACATGATGAATGACATCATGGAGGATTACATTGATGATATCTTAACAAAATTCAAAACTAGAGGAGAGCACCCTAAAGTGCTGAGATGTATTTTCCAGTGTCTCTAAGATTATAAGGTCCGTTTGAATCCCAAAAAGTGTGTCTTTGGCATTCTATCAGGAAATATCTTGGGTTTCATCATTTCATAGAGAGGAATAGAGGTGGACCCCGTAAAGGTTGCAGCTATCATAGACATGCCTCCACTTATAAATCTCAAACAACTATGAAGTTTACAAGGAAAAATTCAAGCAATCCATCATTTTATTTCACTAAGGATAAGTGTCATCTATTCACACGTCTCTATGAAGAAATATTTTACTTTCAACTGGGGACCAGATTGTTAAAAGACATTTGCATTGCTTAAACAATACCTTGTCAACCCACCTGTTCTCATGCCTCCTAGCCCAGGTGAACCCCTCCTGTTGTATATTTTAGCCACCCAATTTGTTATTGGTGCACTGATTGTCTAATATGACCTTGACCACAGAGAAAGGGTGGTTTATTATCTCAGTCACACCTTGATCACTTATGATTTGAATTATCCACATATTGGAAAGGCCTTCCTAGCAGTCATATTCACCTTTCGAAACTTTGTCATTACCTCCTTAATAATAAAACCAAATTGATATCCAAGGTTGACTCTCTCAAATACCTTTTATTCAAACCCATCCTTACGAGACGAATGGCTAATTGGATCATTATCCTTAGTGAATTTTATATTGAGTTTGTTAACCAAAAATTGTTGAAAGGATAGGTATTGGCAAATCGGTTGGCGTGAAGCTCCCCTACCATGAATGGAACAATTGTCTTTGGATATGACAGATGCATCCATTATGTATATCGAAGAGTCTATTATGTGGCAAGTCCACTACGATAGATCATTCACATTTCACAGTCGGGAGATGGAGTGGTGCTCATCACTCCCACGGGAGAGGTTATTCCACAAGCATTTTGTTTGGGATTCCCATGTACTAATAACATTGTAGAATATGAGGTGCTTATCACTTTGGCCTTAAGTTAGCTATCACTTGGAATATCCAACAACTACGAGTCATTGGCGACTCCCAACTAATCATTAAACAAGTTAATGATGAGTATAAGGTCAAAGATGAGAATTTCATTCCATATAAGAAATTGGTTGAGACCTTGAAGGAATATTTTATGCAGATTGTTTTTAACAATGACCAAGGTCACATAACAAGTCCGCAAATGTTATAGCTAATATCAGATCCTGTTAAGTATTATGCCTCGGGAAAATAAAATGGCGTTCTTTGTATAGATTTTATGAGTTCCCGTACATGACATGTCAGTCGTGTTTGGCATGTGAAGTTGTTGGTCCTTTCTCACCTTGGTATGATCCCATATTTAACTACCTACAAAATGGCACATTTCCCCCAAACATTACCCATACTGAGAAGAAAGCCCTTATCCTCTGTATAGCCCGTTACACCCTTCTAAGAGGCACCCTTTGTTGTCGTGGCTACGAAAACAATCTGCTATGTTGTCGGATGTTCTTGAGTCAGTCCATGCTATTAAAGAAGTGTATCGTAGCATTTGCAGAGTGCATAATAGTGGCATGGTTCTAGCTAAAAAAATATTGAGAGTAGGTAATTATTGGCACACCATGGAAGCGATGTTGTAACTTCATTAATAAGTGTGAAATCTGTCAGAAATATTGTAACTTGATACATGCACCAAAGACAAAGGCGTTGAGCCCATTGCAACTCCTTGGCCATTTTCTAAATGGGGACTGGATCTCATAGGAAAGCTCCATCCTACTTCATCATATGTTCATACCCACATTATCACCACCACCAAGTATTTTACTAAATGGGTAGAGGTTGTGCCTCTCACTTATATAAATGGTCCATAAATCTCCAAATTTATTATGAATCACCGCATTTTCCATTACGATATTCCCTCCACCATTGTCACAAATAATGGTAAGTCTTTCAAAAAATAAAACAGCCAAAGATTTATGTCAATGCTTTCAGATCCAAATCAAGTGGTCCATCACCTATTATCCTCAAGGTAATGGAAAATCTAAAGCCACTAATAAAACTCTTGTACGAATCATGGAGAAAATGGTTAGTAAGACTGGCCGTAATTGAAACTTACAAATACTTCCCGCCCTTTGGGCCTATCAAACCTCCATCCACACTCCTACTGGTGTGACCCCATATTTCTTAGTCTATGGCACTGAATCCATCATATCCTTGGAAGTGGAGCTTCCTTCCCTGATAATATCTATCCGGGACTATCTTGATAAATATGAATACTATAGAGTTGCTCGACTGATAAAGTTAGATTTGTTGGATGAGAAGCACATGAGAGCACTCAGTCACTTGAAGGTTTATCAGAACTGAATTTCAAGAGGATATAAGAAACGGATCATTCATCGTGAGTTTGATGTAGGTGATCTTGTTCTGAAAGAAAATTAGAGAAACATTGTTAAGGATAGAGAAAAGAAAGGCAAATTTGAGGTTAACTGGTTAGGACCTTTTGTGATTGTTGTTAAATAACTTGCACATTCAAATGGCGAAGAACTTCTAAAGCCCATGAACGCTATGCACCTCAAGTAGTTATACACTTAAGCATGGGGTGGATGTTAGAAAATACCTAAAAAGTAGAAAAAGAGAAAAGAAAAGACAAAATGAAAAAAATCAAGAAAATAGTAAAAAGAAAACAGGTCATCCACATGTGAAAACCACACAATTGTGGTGCATTGGGCAGGTCTTTGGGTGAAAACCATTTTTGGTGCTCAAGGAGGATTCATTGGTCACAAGCTACTCTTACATCTGGATGGGTAACTCTCACCTCTATCTAGGATTGGTTTCCCTTGTTAGGTCTAGGAACCCTACCGAGTCTATCTTGCCAAGCCCATGATCTGGCTCATTTTTTCTTGTATCTGTGTGAAGGAATTTCCTTTGTATGTTCCCATCTAACATTGGAGTCATCTTCACATTTCACCTACTTGAATTTACATGCATGGAATTCTACCTTTTCTATATTCCCACATCACGTTGGGGGCATCCACACTTCTTTTCACTATACATTGCTTTCAAAACAGGACCTTAGAAAATACAAAAACATTCAGAAAAGGATACACAAAAATCTAAACATTCAAAAAAACCCCTTTTAAGAATGAATTTACACCAACTTCATAAATTTATTTTAAGGAAACCTCAAAAACAATGTAAACAATAGCCTTGAAAACTTATCTTTCATGATAACACCAAAACATTAGAAAATACATCAATGATTTCCTAAAAAAACAAAGTAGTGATTAAATTTATTTTAGTTTTCAGTTTGTATAGTTTTGGTTGTAGTATCTTTTCATGTTGTATGATTTAAAGTATGGTTCATTTGCTTACCTTCGATTGAATCTCGTTTTATTTAATTGTGTGTCGCATTGAGTTCATTTTTAAACTTTCATACTTGTAAAATATTGATATGTTTTCATCATCTATTATATGCATCTATTAGGATTCATTTTACTTACTTAGATTGGATACCAATTTAATCTATTGTTAAGGTTTGCATGAGTTCATTTCTAGTTGTGTATTGTTGTGATGTTTTGTATGTGTATATTTTTTTAGTTTTGTTAAAATTTTGCTTGTGTGTTTTTTTATTGCACATTTGTTTGTTATCACATCTATCATCTATCATTCATCACATGTAACATCATCTAATACATCATATATACAAAAATGATAAGTTTTACATCAAGCATGTATACTAAGCTAATCATCACATATTGTATCATCAACGGGAAAAAAGGATTGTGCATGATCAAAAATCTATCCCCCCCAGCACCAATATCATCCCTATCATCCCATATACTAATCTACTAAGTATCTCATGTACAAAACATATGATATCATCTAAGGATATATCATCAATTTAAAACATGTGGTACATCATCAACATCTATCATGATACATACACACTATCAAAATCATACAACATCATGATATATTCAACACATCCATAAACATGAATCATCATCATAAAGACATATAAAAACATGATGAAATATAACATCGAATGTCCATATATACATGTAGAAAGTTTTTATCAAAAATGGATATAAATAATCGATACAAAATCTGCCATCACAGGGTATAAATCATGTTGAAGCCTTTATAAGAGGCATACCATCAAAATGGTACATCAGTACATACATTGATCAAAATCAGCCTTCATAAGAGGCATACATACATATAAAAGGTGTGTCATATACAAAGAGTATCATCCATGTGGTTGTCCCCCTCTCCTAGACTACGAGGATGTGGGTGCTGAAATGGAGACCGTTGTTATTGCTAGTGGGATGGTCGGCTCTGGGTGTATCACCCTATTAAACAAGTGGGTTACTATACCAACCACATTGACCTCTCGTGACCTAGATCTTATCCTACTCACACCAATTTGATCAAACAGATTCACTCTCTATCCCTCTCTCACTACTCGATAGTAGGTGGCCTTGTAATACGTGGCCTCACCACTAGCTCTCATAATGTCTTGTACCATCTCCATGTCACCAAAAATTGAAGCTGCCTAAATGGTAGAATCCCGCTCACTTCTAAGTCTACCAATATTCGTGTGAGCCTATCTCGGTATGACATCTTGCCAATCTCTATCTAATGTCATATTCTAGACATGAGCCTATGCCGATCTCTCTAAATAGTGATACCCTGCACCTGGGCTTGGGACTGATCCCATTGTGTAATAGAAACCTTTGCTTTGTGTATCGTGTCGATGTAAAAGGATCAATATCTCGAGTACCCTCCATTGCTAGTTGTTGTATCTACTAGAGCCATGCGGCTAATCTCTACCCCGACGAGCATGAGCTCTCGCCTAGTCTCTCTTTATCAGAATAGATGCTGGAGTTGTGCCCTAGCCTCGATCCCTCTCACCCACCACATGTAACTAAATGTCTATCATCACCTATAAATACCAGCCAGGCAGAGATAACTATCAATCATCTCCACCACCACCTAGAGCACGAGGTGGAGCACCCTATTGGGGATACACCTACTATAATGGAACATTAATACCAGCTAGAATCCCAATTGGAGGTAATTGCATATGATGTGTCAATGGCAACTGTCTCTATCTAGGCCTAATCCCCTATCCACGTGGTTGTTGTGGTGGAGTACCTCGTGTCCCACCCCAATCATGATGCTAACTATCAAAGGGATCATCATCATCATCATCTCTGTCATCCCCACCACCCTCATCACCACTACTAGGAGGTCCCACTAGAGGTGCTCTCACTCTTGCCTCATAGGATTCTCTTAAAATCTTCAATCGACAAGGTAATACTGTCGATACCAAGGACCATACTCTACCGTACACCCTGGATCTCGGCCTACCTCAAAGGTACCCACGAGGCTCGGAATCGCCGCAAATAGCTAGCCATAGCTCTATCCATAGTAATCTACAGCCCCATATCAACATATTCTCGGGCCCTACGAGCATACCACATATTTGACCACGGCACATTATGTGTAGTACCAAGCCGTCTCACCGATCAACTCTGTAAAACTCTTACATGTATTTGTGACTTCCAAACATAAAGTGCTCAACTTTCGCTATCTTGAGCTCTAACCTATCCTCCAGCCAATGAAAGTTTTTGTATGACCTACATACTATCGCAACCTATTATAGTTCATCAAACTCTCGGCGATAATGATATGTATCTCCCATGTTTGACCACACATCATCATCAACCGAGAACCCAACCCATAGTAGAAGGATCCTCTAGAGCACAAATTCTCGAAACACCAATAGAGCGACCGATGGAAATATGCTCGATGCCCAAATCAGTAACAAATGGGCTATACCTACTATCTTCGATGGTAATATGTAATCAAGTGAAGATCCCAATATAAATGTGCCGATGTATCGGCTCTAGTAGTATGTTTGACCATCAATAAGTCCACCGATAACTCCAATGAGGTCGATCGGGAAGGTAGCTCCAGTCTTGTCAGGAAGCAAAATGCCACTGACAAATGCCATCAAATATACTACAAATTGATCTAGCTCAAGATCTCGCTATGCATGCAAGATAATCGACTCTCATACCTTGGCGAGGAATGTCGGACCTCCAAAAAACTCTAAAATGTAACGATCAATGTCAGAATGATGGCTCATATACTAAATCATTTCACCATGGATGAGGACTGGTATATCTCGCCATACGTCCTCTAAGGTAACGATCATCTCACCCATCGGGAGCTAGAAGCATTTGGCTCTCACTATGCCACCTCTTAGCTAAGGTTGTGAGGAGGCCATGGTCAAGTGTAATCTGTGGCATATCAGCCATGTAAGCTAAATCAATCACGTATAGGACGATATCTAGTATCTTCCTTTCCTTCTCATCAAAATCTGCGTCTATAGCTGCTAAGTGACCGTACCACTCTCTCGTATGAAGAACGGGTAATTGTCTCGTGAAATAACAATACACTTGTTAGGATATTTCTATCTACATTCTTCTATTATTTTTCTAAAAACATACTAATTTCTACTTTCTTCTACTAACTTCTAGCCTACGTTCATCTACACTTGACTTATTTTTCTCAAAAATAATTTAAGTGTTTCTTCCATGCGTATACACACCCCATTTGACATATACATGCCTACTCCGACGCATACATGCCCAACACGTATATGCATCCCCTTCGATGCATACGTGCCTAGTTTTTCCCCCATAATTTTTTCCAACTCCGCAGGATGCATACATGTCCAGTATGGCACATACACGTGCCTTTTCAAATACATGCGCGCGTGTGCGCATAAATTTTCATCCGCAGACGCATATGCATCCCAACCAATGGAAATGCATTTTCATATGTGTGTTTTGACATGCACGTGTGTGCATACCCTTCATTTTGATGCATACGCGTACACATTGTTTTAGCCCTAAACTAATGCAAAAAGCAAAAATTAAGAAAAAAATGAAGAAATTAATATGAAAGGACAAGGCACTCACGAAGGGTCCACCCGCATCATCCCGATGGTACTCTTTGATGCGATCTTCTCATCTCCTCCTCCTCTGAAGCCTCGTCATCTCTCTCTTAGCTCACAAAGTCACTCGCGGTGATAATCGACAAGAGCTCCGTAGCAAATGAACTATTTGTGATGGTTTACCCCCTCCCAAGTGGGTATATTAAGCTATCACGATGCCCCTGGGGCATGTTTTGGCCATTGTGATCATTCTAACACTTCTTTTGCTCACCAAAATAATTATTTTTATTTTTAAATAATTATTTTTACTAATTTTTGCTACGCTAGAGCACTAAGTGCTACCTAGTGGTCATTGGGTAGTTTTCAAATATTCCAGGTGCTATTTTCCATTATTTTCTTCTATTTTACATGTCGTGATAATTATTTTTATTAAATAATTATTTTGGGCTCGTTCTTCTTCTCGTCGATGCATTTTATTACTATTTGACGCCGTTTTCTTTGCCCTTGGGCATTTTTGTGACTTTTAGGTGATTTTCCATTTCCTAAATTCTTCTAACCAATCAAAAAATTAAAAAAATCAAAAATCATTCAAAAAATCCAAAAAAATCATAAAACTTTGAAAATGGACTACAATTGGTAACAAGCTCATTTGCAGCTTTAATTTGTGTCTCTCGCTTGACACTCATCTCGTATCTTACTGAAATTTTCATATATTTTGAAACAATGACTTGTGGATCATCTGATTCTATGATCATTTACAAGAGCTACACTTCTTACTTCATTTGTACTCTAGGGCACAATGAGTTGTCCAGTATTGGTTTGTCGTGCACACTACTTTTTCATTGGACCCAAGTGTCCTCCATTCTTTCCCTTGCATATACAATTTTTTTGGGAATCATTTCAACCCTTGTCATTTATCACAAACATTTGGGACTAAATCTCGATAAAAAAATATTTGTGCAACTCTCTTGGTTGTTATTGGTTTGAGTGTTTGTGTTTGTACTTGTTTCCTGTTAGATCATCTTGTTTACTTCTCGTATTGCATTACATTTTGTATGTTGCATTGAGTTGGTAGTTTTAGCAATGGATAATGCTTTGTATTATGGCTTTTCATGTCATTCTATGCTTTTATCATATGCTTATATTTTAATAAGGACCGATGATGAAGATTCTTAGCAATATGATGTAATCGATATTATCTTGTACACAAAAAAGTTGTTAATAGCTCAATATCTCCCCCTTGATATTTTCTCTCTTCTTCCTCTTTCTTATCTTTCACACTATTCTTTCTTTTGTTCTCTTTTTATCATAATTTTGATCGTCATTCTACCTCTTTCATCGCCCTATCAACACTCGAGGGAGCATCCTTCACCCTACTTATGTTTTCTTCCACCCCTTCAAAACAAAATCAGTTGTTCGTGTTTGTCTACTTTCTTTGAAGTGATGTAGCTTACACCACCCCAAAGAGGGGAAAATGTAGACACCTGTAGTTTGATCGAAGAAATATTATTCCTAATATTGCACTAACTATCTCACTCTTTGCAAATTGATGACACACCATCTAGTTAGACCTATCTAACTCCCCTCTTACAACACTCTTTTGGTCGTATTCCTCTTGTAAACCAATTAAGCAGGCTATTATAGCCTCCTATTGACTAAACCCCTTTCTTATACTCTTCTAACCTACTTCTACTAGCTTCCTAGCCTATCAATATATTTCATTGGATTTATTAGACCTCTCAAAACCCTCTTGAAACTCTAATTCCTCTCTAAACAAGATTAACTAGCCTAACCTAGTTTAACTAGTCCTAATCATGTTTTGACCTTTTCTAAGCCAAAAATTAACTTTTGGACTATCCTTTTGTCCCAAATTCACCCAAACATTTCCACCTTTGGAAACCAAAAGCTATAAATAGGACTAGACCCCTCTCTCATTTCCTAAGAACACTTCCCCTTTCTAGGCCAAACTATAGTATTATTGCTAGGATTAGAGCTTCTCTTCATTTGTCATATTGAGCTAATATTAATTTTTCTTTTGCTATTTCCATTCAATTTTGAGTAAATGGAAGGAACCATGTGGCTCTTTAGCCATTAATGGAGAGCTTCCATTCTCACAATAAAAAATTGATTGCTTAGAATCTAACTAGGTTCATTTATAAAGCTTTCAAGAGTAGAGGATAACTAGATTTGTTTGTTTACTTCAAGATTAATGCATGCAAAGTAATGAATACTTTTTATCTCTTATCTGATGGTCCATTTAACTATTTCTTTGAATATTTGGAGATTATTTAGTGTTCTTACCCTATTTTCATAGCTTTTGCAATTTGTTTCCTTAGTACAAAGCACCGAGGCCCTTCAAGGAGGATACAACATCGTAAGGTGATCAAGGACCAACTAAACCACCTTGTAAGATGAATATAACCTAATGTTTTTTCTCATAAAAATGATTGTGATCACAATATTATCTCATACACCTCAAAACCCTTTCAAACAACACTCTCTCCTACTTCGTTCATTCTTGCTTCTTCATAAGCTTGTTAGGTCTAATGACCTTGAATACTTGTTCCTCAAATATTTTAGGCTCTTCATTCCTCTTCTCATATATGCCGTTAACTCCCTATACTCTTCTTTCACTTTCTCACATCCCCATCATCTCTCCTACTCTAATTAGAAAATATAGCATGCCTTATATACATGACTTTAGCTTATAACACCCTTAGGTCGGCCAAGACCAATAAGGTTAGTCATTCCAACATTAAAACACATCTATAACATCATATAATATCACTTGAAAGAACCATATATTTAGGCATAGGCCTAAGCACACCAACTTGCACAAGGCTACTCAAATAGGCCTAAAACAAAGGCATCATCTCCAATGAATAGAATCGAACATCAAGGTAACATAAAAGCTTCACCAAATCTCCACAAATTTAGGAAACCTCTACCACAACCTCTCGTCATGAAAAACAAGCTCCATCAACTCTAAAACATCAATCTTCACTCTGAAACTCACCAAGAAGCAAGTTATCTCAACTAGGTCTTCAAACACCTCAAAATCACTCCTAAAATTCAAATGAATTCATATAGAAAAACTCATATTTAGAGCACAAGCATCATATCAATGGAAATTCCTCATCATTAGACACCTAGAACAACTCATGAAATTCACCAAAATAGGGCACAAGGCTTCCAAACACTTTAATCTCTTAAATTGGTAAAAACTAACAAATAGCTCTCAAGAACTAGTCTTGAGGTTAACATGCACAAACACATCCAAATCCACTTCCAACAATTGAAACCACTTGGAACACATCAAGGACCACCTGCTACACCTCTCCAAGTATTCAAAAGAATAGGTCTAATGAAGAAATTCACTCTTGCATACCGATCCATCACACCTTCTTGATAGACCTAATAGAACCAATTGGGCCATTAAGGCTTGAGTAAGAAACCATCTCATCTTGTCAAAAATATCACTCAAAAACTTTATTCTAGGCATATACCAACTATCCAAGTCCATAAAACATTGCTCAAATAGGAATTTCTATCAAACACACCTTAAACCACAAGACTGGGTTTGCACTCTCTAGCCCTCAAGTGGTAGGGAAAATTTGGAGACCTGTATCTCTAATATTCTCCTCTCGAACCTATCTAAAAAACTTCATGTACATTAATCTCACATTCTACACTTGCTCCCACAATTGGTTTTGTATCATGAACCTTTTAACATGGGACTAAATCAACAAATTTTTACAAAATAAATATTTTTCTTCAACTTACCAACTAACCTGGAACATGAAAATACCACCAAAGTGAGCTATAAGGAGTCCTCTTCATGCCTAAGTCATCAAACTGTCTCTCCCAAACCATTTCACGGCCCTACTCATCAAATCTTCTCCATCACGATAAGACTAGGTTTTTGACTTGTTTATCTTCGTAACAATGGTTCATACGTACCCAACGTCCATTTGAGCTCATTATTTTTGCTAAACATTCTTAGTTCCATGTAAAAACATCCATGAAATTCTCATATCCCCATACATACCACACACGTGTGAGTGAGCATAAGAAGATTCCTATCAATCTTTTTTTTTTTGCACTTCTTAAAGCTCAAAAGAGAGCCAACACTTAATTTTCTTGCTTTTCTCTTTGAATCTTGACCTAAAACGTTTCTCAAAGCACTATAGGGACTTCATCCATGTTTTCCAAACCTTATCCTTTCTCGAAACCTCTAAAACTCTCTAGACACTAAGACTTATCATGTCTTTTTGGTCTTGTTCTCAAGGTTCTACTTCAAAAGGACCTACATCATGAACTATACAACAGAAATATGACCTTTAATACCTCCAACACCTATTATAAAACATCAAGAAACCTTAAACATGCTTGAAGGAGACTTCTCTCGCTTCATATTTCATGTTGCCATAACTTCTGCTTCCATTAGGTCAAGAACAAGACATAGAATGACTTGAATCATCACACGACTCTCATGATCTGACCTTATTGACCTCTTACATACTCATTAACACCTTTGACTCATCGTATTTACCATGCTTGACCTCATGAAGACCTCATAAAACCTCTGGAGAACACTCACTAGACCATACTAGCTTGATCATGCCTAAAACCATGCAGATGCACCAAGAAAACATATGGAGGACAACAAAATTGGACACTACCAATCAACCTTCATTATTTACTTTGATTGACACCTCATGGAGACACCTAAACTCCCTTTTCCATCAATGACATTTGACATCAATGACAATTATACGAACACATGATGCCCAACATTTAGTTGTTCCATGCATTCACCTACGACAAGGGAAACCACACATTTTCATTAGGTGCAATGCGTGAAATGTGAGATGAGTTTGTAGACAATCAAGGTTACATTTTTATTCATTTTTTTGAGTTTTATTTTGAGTAGTTGTGAGGTGTTGATGTGGAAATTGGTTTTCCAGCAATAATATCTTTTAAATACATTAAGTAACTACTTGGTATTTTCTAGTTGCATGGGTAGTTTAGAAAACTTGACATGCTTGAATAATAGGTTAGAACTAATCGTAACACACTGCAATCAATCGAAGAAGGAAAAATTGTTATGACTCAATAAATCCAGACTTGCTAGCACTAATTGCACTTCTTGGGATTTTGAAGGAGTGTAGGAAGCTCAAAATACTTGCAATGATTGTAAAATACTTGAGAAATAGGAATTTCATATTTAAATGCAATTCCATAGATAATCGTGATAAACTACCAATGGAAAACAACTCAAAGATATACGAAAAGCAAACTTGGGAAAATCAACCCAAAGCAAGAGATTTTTATGAGATTGATAATGCTCCTTAAGTGGCATAGTTAGATTTCCTTTACCTACCTTTCTAGACTTATTTTCACGAAAACAAGTTAGAGAGATACACAAAGCTATCTGGGAAAATCATCCCTCACAAAGCTTTTATACAAGAAATATACAACTCCTTAAGTGGCACAACCAAGTTTCTTTTGCTTACTGTTTGGACATGTTTTCTATTTCCTGCTTATGAGGATTATCTAAAAAATATCATTACATTTGCATTTGTTTAGAGTCAAATTTGTCAAGGATTATTGATTCTATGTGTGTATTTAGATAGTCCTATTGGCTTATATCGATTTATCAGAATACTTGCAACATTTGGAAAGTAATTGAGAAACAAAACTTTCATAATTAATTACAATTCCATAAACAATCATCCTTACTTGTTCACGCAGTGGCTAAGAAGTCAAACAGTTACACAAAACAAACCTGCCAAAATCATGTGAAATAAAACATTTTGGGTTGAACGATGTTGCTCGCTATTTGGACTTGTTTTTCTGCTTTGCCTCCTTAGGGTTGTTATCTACAAAAATGTGATTACATTTGCATTTATACCTATTTTATTTTTTGGGCTCTACAAAATTGTGATTAAATCTGCATTAATTTAAAGTCATATTTCTCAAATATTATTCAAACATTTCAAATATTTTGATCTTCCTATGCTTGGGCATGGCACGATATCGCCCTTTAAATAATATATGATTTGTTATAAAAAAAAATTAACATCGTTCAATATAATTTTGGTGTTTGATTTATAGTAATGTCTCAAACATTTGAGGGATTTAGAGGAAAATATGTTATAGATTTTTGCAATGTATTGAACATTTCAAGGACTTTAAAGAACAACTCTATTTTTTAAAATATTTTTGATTTCATGGTTTAAGATTTGTTTAATTTTTTTCTCATGTTGTATTCTAAAACATACCTCACTGAAAATAAAATTGTTATTTTCACCAAAAACATTGATTACAAAAGTGTGTGAAATAAATTTTTAAGAAATGAAACCCTAATACATATTTAATGATTTTAAAATATTTTTAAAAAAACATATATTATTTCATGAAAAATACTTGAGAAATATGACTATAAAATAATGCATACTTAATCATAACTCTGTAGATACTCATCACATTTCTATAGATAATTTTTCTAAACATACATTAAAGCCATTGCAGATCACATCACAATTCAAATTTGACCCTTCACACCTCCTGTGCTCTTCAGTACTCGTCCACTCCTCCAGCCAATCCCTTTCGGCATTCACATTGCACTGCTTGCGGGTGTAGCTAGTTAATAGAATAGAAGAAACTTTTCGATTTATTTTTGTTAAATTTCATAGTAAGCACAGATTGAATACAGTTAGAGGTCCCTGGATCATATATGGAATGTCATCCAGCTAATTCTGTAGATATGACGTACTACGGATTAAATCCTCCAAGCCTCCCTAGCTCTCGTACACCCTCTATAACATGTTCTAATCTACCCACTATCTCCATTACAAGTGATGCAAAGGTTGCCAAAGGGACTGCCTGTGAAAACCCTACACCATTTATTACCTTGCAGATAAGAGGAGTCTCAAGACTTAACACACCCACATAGAGCGATTCTAAGTTGCAGTTGTGTTTGCCACTTTCATTATCTCTAGATACCTGTGTGGGATTGTGATGTTCAGGAGGGCCTCCTGCCGTTTGTGAGGATTGTTGGGTGGGATTTAAGTTAAGGTTGTTAGCTTCCAAAGGATTACTTGAGTTGTTTTGATCTGGTTTATACAATGGCTGGACTACGTGCCAGATTTTGGGATGAAAACAGAAAGAAGTATTTAGCTCCTCAGCTGCAACATGCAAAGTCTGCATCATGGTTTGTGTAGGAGGACACATTCTCATGCATTTTATGCTCTCTGCTAACTGGTGCAGCACTTTTGCCACCTCCATTCCCACCTTATAAGTGTAAGGCTTCTTGAATGCCAATCGATTAATGTGGGGTGCCTGCAATTGTATCTAGTTAAGAATATAGCCAGATAAATTCTTTGAATAGCTTAGTTTTGCTGTATTAAAGAACACACATTCTTGCCATAAATGCGGATTATTATATAAATAACAACTCTTGCTCATATAATAATTTGTCATACAACTAAAAATAAATTGAAATTTTCATTCTATTTGTTGACCCTATGTTTATTCTCTATCAGAATATCTTTACAACAACGTGTGCAACTAAAAGTTACCTGATATTCTACATGGAGGCATCCATGCAGAGCAACAACACAATAAGCCATATGACGAAGCATGCCTCCAACTTTCACATATTGTTTCCATGGGTGGGTGAATCCGAACTTACCATGCCTCATCTCCCAGCTCGCAAAATTTGCCTAAAAACAATCAAATAATTTTGGTGAATGCATGGTTTGAACTTTGAACAATTAGATATTCAGTTTTCCAGCAAGGTTGAAAATTTTATAGAAATTGAGATGTACCAGGGACTCTTCACTAGCTTTGGAATCGAAAATATCCTTGTATCTTTCTATGATATTTTCTGAATCGCCCTCATCCGTCCATGCACCCTTACAACACTCCACCATACACCCTGTAACAAACCATTAGTTCCACAAAATGATATAAACAAACAGAAAATACTTAGCTATTATTGTGGCAAATAAAGACATCGATGTTACCTTCGAGAGATTCTGCTAATCCATGAATTCTTTTAATAATGGAGCGATGGAGATCCTCTCCTGCCCAGATGGGACATATACACAAACTTATGACGAGGGAAACTGCACATCCAATTGCTATTGTGGAAAGGCGTTGGTAAGCCAGGCTGCAAGTGTTTTCAAGGCGGTATCCAGAGAGCATTACCATGTTGAAGGTCAGAATGAAAATCAAAACGCCATAATCATACTTGATTTTTATTTTGGGGAAGAAACGAAAGAATGTTGCTGCGGTGCCTGCCGAAAAACCAGCCATGAATACATAATAGGTCAGTGCTAATGAGTCATGAAATAAAAAATTTAGCACTTTGAGTAGTGTTTTACCTTGGTCAATTTTTGGAAGTGCTAACATATTTAATATTTAGATAGTTGTGATTATGAAACAACTGGTCTAAATGTTTAGTTATGATTTTTTTCCAAAACTTCAGCTGGAATACCGAGAATAGAATAAGATGAACTGATGACAATAGGCTCTCCAATTTTACCAGCCCTATTTGCCATGTAGCCAACACATACATTAAGATAACCTAATACTTAAGTAGTGTTTTTAGTCAATTTTGAAAGTGCTAACATATGTGATATTTAGATAGTTGCAGTCATGAATTGACTGGTCTAAATGCTTAATTATGCATCTGTTTTCAAATCTTTATCTGGAATACCAAGAATAATACAAGAATTAATAACAATATGCTTTCCAATTTTACCGGCCTTCAGTGCTATGTAACACGTAAAATAATATAATTTGTTATTTGAGCAGTGTTTTTCCTTGGTCAATTTTTGAAAGTGCTAACATATGTGATATTTAGATGGTTACAGTCATGAATCAGCTGGTCTAAATGGTAAATTATGATACTACTTTTCAAAAGTTCAACCGGAATACTAAGAATAAAACAAGAAGAACCAATAACAATAGGTTCTCCAATTCTACATGCCTTCCTGTTATGTAACACACAACAAGATAACTTGCTACTTAAGTAGTTTTTTCCATAGTACATTTTTAAAGTGTTAACATCTTTGATATTTCGACTGGTCTAAATGCTTAATTATGATCCTGTTTCCCAAAAGTTCAGGTGGAGTACCAAGGATAAAACAAGAAGAACCAATTACAACAGGCTCTCCAATTTTACCGGCCTTCCCTGCTATGTAACCAACACATACAGCAAGATAACCTCCTACCAATGTGGCTATTCCCCTATTCAGCCCCTTACTCAATGTCGCACCTGCAAAACCAAAAACCTCAAACATATTAGAAGAACTGGTAACAAATACAAATATTTATAGAGCAATTAAAATACCCATTTGATGTATCTAGCATTTGATCAAGGAAAACCATTGGAATCAGGGCAAATTGTATCATAAATATGTTGCAAAGCTTTCAGTTACACTGAGAGGTGCAGTATCTATTACAGTAATAAGAAGAGTTCTTGCTGCCATTGAGATTGTAACTGAAATCAATTCCATTAAAGATAAGCATCAAAATATTACCTGCTGTAAACTCAAAAACCACAACAACAGTCATGATGGCCCAGATGGCATTATCACCCACTCCATCAAACAGAGGTTCCATCAGATAAAACAGTGACACCACTGACAATGACAGTCCCACTTTGATTGCATGAATAACTCTCCTTGGATCATCCTTGCCCAATTTCCACATTTTCTCCCCAAACTTCTCTAAGGGTTGGCTAAACTTCTTCATACATGCACTAAACTTTTCAAAAAAATTGTTTACCCAATCTTGTGGTTTATCTATAGCAATGTCGATCTTGCAATCAGGCAAGGTGTTAGTTACCATTAATAGACAATTATGTCAGATAAACTTAAGTGCATAACATTTGTTTATTGAAAAATTTAAGCTTTCAGGACTTTTTATAGATAAAAATAAATCTCAAACTTTCATGTTGGATCCCTACAAATTGTCCTAATTCTGGATTCTAACGGATTTAATATTATAAACTCAAGTAGCTACTGTATATCTCGATGTGATTGTGAAGCATATAGGAAAGAAACTATTTGACACGATACAATAGTTATTTGCTTATTTAAATAATTACTTACATATTAAAAACTTCCTCACTTGTATATTAAAAATCTCCATTGGAGTATAGTATATTAAAGAAAACCCTTGGACAGGCACTAAGCAATCAGGAAGCCCAATTCTACATACCATAAAGTCTTCATTGAGATTTAAACATAAATGAATGAAAATTAAAACTTTAATCACTTAAACTTACACACAAACTCTGCCATTACATCATATCCTCCGTGTAAGTCTCTTGATTGTTGCTGGGATCTATATAAAAAGTTTCATTAAAATTTAAACTTATGTGGATAAAGACAAAAATTATTTATTTTTTATATCTGCTAGTATAATGTGTCCTGATTGTTACTGAGATTTATATAATAAAAAAATTATTGGTATTTGAACTTGTTTTATATAAAAAGAATTTTTATTGAAATTTGAGAACTGTTTGATTGTTATGAGATATATAGTAAAGTTTTTATTGAAATTTAAAATTTAATTTATATAATAAGATTTTTATTAAAATTTAAACTTAAAGTAACATGACATTCATCTATTAATGAAGTTACTTGGCTCATAAACAATTTATTATGAATTCATTCTTATCTAATGAAAAGGAAACACTAGCAAATAAGAATTAGATTCATTGTACCCTAAGCAATTTGGTAGAATAGATACCCCAATCTTTAGGCCCACTAAACCTATGATGGCAGGTTATTAAGTGACAAAAAATAAAACCCATCCACTTTAATCACTTGATATTCCACTCATAAAATCTTCAGACACATCATGTATGTCTTCATTAAAATTAGACTGATACTGAATTTATATAATAAAGATTCCATTAAAATTTAAACCTATTTTATGTGATGAAGTTTTCTTTAAAATTTAAACTTAAATCGGATAAAGATAAAACCATTCCACTTTAAGCATTTGATATCCCACTCATAAAATTTGAAATACATCATGTTGTCTGATTGTTACTGGGATTTATATAATAAGATTTTATTTGAAATTTAAACTTACATGGATAAAGATGAAACTCGACCACTTTTAAAATCTGTTAATATATTATGTCTTCTAGTATAAGTGACCTGATTGTTACTGAGATTTATCTAATAAAATTTCCATTGAGATTTAAACTTATTCTATATGATAAAATCTTCATTAAAATTCATTACAAGTAGTGTAATTGTTACTGAAATCTATATAATAATTTTTTTATCAAGATTGAAACTTATTTTACATAATAAGATGTTTATTGAAATTTAAACTTAGGTGGATAAACATAAAATCGTCTACTTTTCAAATCTGTTAATACATCGTATTCTCCACCACTTGAATTTTAAATTTACGTGGGTAAAGATAAAACTTATCCACATTTAATGTGCTAATTATTTATAAAATAAAATTGCCAGAGTCTTAAACGTGTGGGAAAGTTATCTGCTTTAATCACTAGATATCCCACTTTCAAAACCTGCGAATGCATCTTATTCTCCTCTATTAGTTACTAATCATTGCTTGAATTTTAAGTAGATTATTTTAGTACGAATATATCTACTTCATCATAACATGAATACATAAATGGATAGTGATAAAGATTGGTCAGGTTTTCATTGGCATGATCAGGATTCATTCCCTGCAGAACAGCAATCCGACAGTTTAATTGTTTTGTTTTTATACTTTCTGATGTTTTGTAAACGTTCTTATTACTAAACTTTGTTGTTGTCTAATTCAATTGATAGTTTTAAGGCGTGCTTCCCTTCCACCCATTTTTTTGGTGAATTATTTTATATCATTTTATTTATTTTAATATAATATAAGATGTTATTCATCAAAAATATAACTAATCTTATTAATTAAAGGTATATAAACAAATGCGTTGTACATTACATCATGTGTGAAGTTGCTTCGAACACTATCTTACATTGCTGTCATATCATGGGATTGGTATTAGTTGTTATCATTACTGTCCTGAAATTCCATGTTAAGAGAACTTAGGAAAAATATATTAAAAAAAAGATAGTGGAAAGCCCACTGCAAAAATTCCATGATAAGAGACCGGCATTATTGAAACTTTTCCGAATAACATTTGGAAAACTAACAAGGAATTTCAAGGTATCCTTCGGCGCCTAACAAGTTATAGGAAAATCATTTATCGAATCAAATCTCAGGCTTTTTCTTCCTAATTAATTTGTTCTGAATCAGTTATAAATTCCTACTTTTCCAATAAGTTATGTTCTCCGTGGAGGAGTCAATTATGAAAATATCATCTATTATTAAGTGCTCCACTCGCAATAGGGAAGACCTTAACATCATTCTGTTTTGGAGTTCAGTCGAAATAATGTTTTGGATTTTATTTACTGTTGGAACTACCTTTTATATTAATAAAATAAAAGAGAGTTACATAGTAAGGGGTGACCGGATAACACATGGTCCCACAAAACACCACGAAGGCACCAGATCAGCAAAAAATGCCACAAGGACTTACATTAACATGCTTAACACGCCCATAAGGACAACTAGAGAACAAAAGAAAAGTACCACCATCAAGCATAGGCCGCCACACCGAGGAGGAGGCGATAATCCAAGGAGGGATGAAAGCTCCATTGTTAGGCTCTGCAGACGGAGGGTCCACCTACCAACCATCATGATCAGGATACTGCATTTGTAATGGAACCATAATTCCCCAACTAGGGGATAGAGATCTTGCGAGTTTACGAATGGTGGTGGCGAGAGAACCCCACCGCGGAGTGCTAGCAACACCTTTCCCCTACGGGGCGGTCTCAACCCGGTCCAAAGGAGGAAAGGGCGGAAGGGCGGTCACGAGGGAGGCGGAATGGTGTCTATGTTGTTGGAAATATGCATGCCCATGCATAGTGAATTCCAACCGTAGCTTTTTAGGAATATTAAAAATAGATTTAGTTTTTCTTTAGTTTGCTTTAGTTAACTCAGCTTTATCCTATTTTTAGGATTATATTTAATTCAAATAAATATGTTTTAATTCATGCATAGCATGCAACTATTTTAAAGCATGAGTTTAGATTTAGAATGCTCAGTTGAAGAGCTGTTAGTGGGTGAGTTATTCTATTTAAATAACAACAATTGTAATTGCTTTGTATGCACACACAAAGGTGTGAAATCTGCACTGAGGAAGGAAGGATGTGCAAAAGCACACGGCTACATGCACATCTTGATTGTAAAGAGCTGAAGCTACGAGTATGATGAAGCTTTTATTAATGAAGATTACAAACAAGCAATGTTGGTTTGAATATCCATCTGTTTATGGAAGTTATTCAAGTATTATGTTTATTTCTTTTATGTTGTTTGTTGTATAAGAATGCAGATTTTCTACGAATTGGTATTAGAGCGAGGTTATTCCAGCAACTTATTAAATTGGTAGCAATCTTTGGATTCTACATCGGCATGCGAGATGCCACAATTTAATGGAAAGAATTACGAATGCGATTGTTGACCAGGAAGGCGCTCTTCAGACCTCAAGACGTGTGGGAGATCATTGAAGATGGGTACACAGAGCCCACAAATGTAGCAACGTATACTGCACTTTCTCAGCGAGAAAGATACTTTGAAGGAGTTACGCAAGAAGGACGACAAAGCTCTTTTCTATATTCATCAGGCAATGCATGAAAGCATTCTTCCAAGAGTAAAGCATCGGTCAAGCAAAGACTACATGGGATACTTTTACAAGTTGCATGTCAAGGTAAGGAGAAAGTAAAAACCACCAAGCTACTGATTACTTCGTAGAGATTTTTAGAATTTAGCAATGAAAGATTGATTCTGTAGGATCATTTTTTACTTATGTAGTTGGCTTAGTTAATCAAATCAAATCCCATGGTGAGACTCTTGAAGACAGAAGGATTATTAAAAAATTGCTTAGAAGTTTGCCTACGAAATTTAATCCTTTAGTTGTTGCTTTATTGAAGAAACTAAGGATCTGAGTCATTTTTCTATTGATGAGTTGCATGCATCACTAATCAATCATGAACAGAGGATGAATAGATCACATGAAAGTGTAGATCAGGTTTGCATCTCGAGATAGTAGGTAGTCGTGGTAAAAGAAGAGGAAGTTTCAGCCCAAGAGGCAGAGGAAGAAGTCCATCTAGAGGACGCGGTAGCAGTTCATCAAAATTAGGTGGAAGAGGACAGGATCAAGAACAGAGTTATGGTCAAAGACAAGATAATTCTCATGTTTAGTGCCATTATTGCAAGAAGTATGGGCACTATGCTTATGATTGCAAGAAAAAGCAATATGATCAGGAGAGGCAAAATCAAAATTAGGTTGGAAGTTCTATTTATAAACCTGTGTTTATTGCATGCACAAGGATTGCTGAAGCAATACCTTCTTTATCCCCTATTGAATGTAATTTTTCAAAAGAGAGTCCATGTGATGTATGGTATTTGGATTCAGGTTGTAGTAATCACATGACAGGTAATCTAGATTTGTTTTCTAGTTTGGATGATTCAGTTAAGAGTGATGTAACTATTGGAAATAACAATATTGTGTCTGTGAAAGGAAAAGGCATGGTTAGTATTCTAACAAGACAGGGGGAGCAAACAAGTATGCAAGATGTTTACTATGTTGTAGGTTTGAAACATAACCTTATGAGTATTAGAAAATTGGTACAAAAAGGATACCGAGTCTATATGGAAGACAATGAGTGCGTGATTGTGGACAAATCTCCTAACACTCAGTTGATTGCAAAAGTGAAGATGAGCAGCAATAGGATGTTTCCATTGATTTTGAAACTTAGAAAAAAGAAGAAATCATATCTGTTTGCAGAAAAATCAGCAGCTCAGTTTGCAACAAAGTCCTGCGCTAAGCCAAATCAGTCTTTTGTTGAGTCCTACGCCAATGAAAATTAGGTTTGCGCTACAGACAAGTGAGTCCTGCGCTGATTCCTACGTAAATATAGTTGAGTCCTATGTTGAAGGAACACAATCATCTTTTCATTCAGTCATGAAGGATGAAACATGGCTTTGGCATCTAAGGTATGGACATTTGAATTTTGGAGGTTTGAATTTATTACATAGAAAAATATGGTTAAAGGTTTTCCATTGATTCAGAAACCAAAAGGGTATGTGAAGG
This sequence comes from Taxus wallichiana var. yunnanensis, assembly GCA_018340775.1. Taxonomy (NCBI): domain Eukaryota; kingdom Viridiplantae; phylum Streptophyta; class Pinopsida; order Cupressales; family Taxaceae; genus Taxus; species Taxus wallichiana. The sequence goes on from CM031242.1 coordinate 864,600,641, forward strand.
TTGTATTTTGGGAAAGCAACATAGAGATTCATTCCCAGTTGGTAAAATAGCAAGAGCAAGTGCACCACTTGAGATTGTACATTCAAATTTATGTGGACCTATGCGACAACTTCTATTGGAGGTTGTATTTATTTTATGAAATTCATTGATGATTACACAAGGAAGACATGGGTTTATTTTTTGAGAAATAAATCAGATGCCTTTGATACATTTCAGCAGTTCAAGGCATTAGTGGAGAAGCAAAGTGGATACTACATCAAAGTTCTCAGAACGGACAAAGGAGGTGAGTATGTTTCTAATGAGTTTATGAATTTTTGCAGATATCATGGTATACACAAGCAGTTTACTACCAGGTATACACCACAACAGAACGGTGTGGCAGAGAGGAAAAATAGAACCATCATGGAGATGGCGAGAAGCATGTTGAAGGCAAAACATCTTCCAAATGAGTATTGGGCAGAAGCAGTAGCAACTTCTGTTTATATTTTGAACAGTGTCAACGAAACTTGTTAGGAACATGGTTCCTCAACAAGCATGGACTAATAGGAAACACAGTGTTTCACATTTCATATTTTTGGTTGTGTAGCATATGCACATGTACCTGATGAGCTAAGGAAGAAGTTAGACAACAAAGGAGAAAAGTGTATTTTTGTTGGGTATTCAAAGAATACAAAAGCGTACAAGTTGTAAAATCCGATCCTTTGGAAAGGTTGTGATTAGTAGGGATGTACGGTTTATTGAGAATGAAGCATGGAATGGAATTATAGAGAAAACAGTGAGTATAGCAACATCTATTCCGTATGATGATATGATAGATGAAAATTTAGAGCAACAAGGTATTGTATCTACAAATCTTGGACATGCACCACAAGTTGTAGTACAAGCTACACCTCCATCTACATTCAAGAGGTCACCAAGATTTCAGCCATCTTTAGCCATGCAAGAGACACCACAAGGAACACCAGAAGCTAATCCATTACCACAAAGCAGTCCTGCATCGAATACTCCTGTGCAGCGGAAAACAAGAAGTCTAAGTGAGATTTATAATGTTGATACAACTAATTCATTTTCAGTTTTTGCATTATTTTCTCAAGCTGCAGATCCAGTATATTACGAAGAGGATATAAAGAATGAAGTTTGGGAAAAAGCCATGGATGATGAGATTGATGCTATAGAGAAGAATCAGACATGGGAGATGATAGATTTTTCAAAAGGAAAGGACGTGATAGGAGTCAAGTGGGTCTACAAGACAAAATACAATGCTGATGGAAAAGTACAAAAGCATAAATCAAGGCTAGTTGCAAGAGGTTTTATGCAGAAATATGTAGTTGACTACAATGAAACATTTGCACCAGTAGCACGTTTAGACACGGTAAGAATGGTTTTAGCAATTGCATCTCAAAACAAATGGGCTATTTATCATATGAATGTTAAATCAACATTCTTAAATGGATTCCTTGAAGAGGAAGTTTATGTAAATCAACCAGAAGGTTATGAGATTGAAGGTCACGAAGGAAAAATATACAAATTGAAGAAAGCGCTCTATGGTCTCAAGCAAGCACCTAGAGCTTGGTACAGACAAAATAGATTCTTATTTGATTGAGAATGGTTTCAGTAGGAGCAGCAATGAGCCTACCTTATACACCAAGATAAATGAGCAAGGTAAAATTTTAATTGTTTGTTTATATGTAGATGATTTGATCATTACTGGAAATCTATCTACAGAGTCATTCAAATCAGCCATGAAGAAGGAGTTTGAGATGACAGATCTTGGTCTTATGCATTATTTTTTGGGCATTCAAGTTCAACAATCAGAAGGTGAAGTTTTTATCTCACAAGAAAAGTATGCAAATGATGTTTTGAAAAGGTTTAACATGTTGAATTGTAAGCCAGTGCCAACACCAGTTGTAGTAGGTTTGAAGTTGAGCAAAGAGGATGAAGGATCGTTTGTGGATCCAACATTGTTTAAAAAGTTGGTTGGAAGTCTTATGTATTTGACGGCCACAAGGCCTGATATTATGTATGGTGTGAGCCTCATATTAAGGTTCATGGAATCTCCAAAAGATTCACATTGGCAAGATGGAAAAAGAAATTTGAGGTATGTACGTGGAACAAGAAATCATGGAATTCTTTATTCAAGTTCATATGAGTTTAAAATCATTGGTTATACAGATAGTGACATTGTAGAAGTATAGATGATAGGAAAAGCACATTCGGCTATAATTTTCACTTTGGAACAGGAGTGGTTTCATGGGCATCAAAGAAGCAACCCATTGTCACGTTATCTTCAATAGAAGTAGAGTATGTAGCAGCAATAAGAGTAGCATGTCAAGTTGTTTGGATGAGAAGAGTGTTGACAGATTTACAACAGAAACAAGAGGAAGCTACGCAGATTTTTTGTGACAACAACTCAGCCATAGCATTGTCCAAAAATCATGTTTTTCATAAGAGGAGCAAGCATATTGATACGAGGTATCATTTCATCAGGGAGCTGGTAAACAACAAGGAAATTCATCTTGAATTTTGTAGATCCGAAGATCAGTTTGTAGACATTTTTACAAAGGCTTTGGCAAAAGAAGTTTTTGAATATTTGAGAGATTGTTTGGGAGTTTGTGATCCGTGCATGGAAAATCTGAAAAAAGAAAATGAAGCTCCAGAAGAGTGAAAGCTATAGTTTGAAATTAAGGGGGAGTGTTGGAAATATGCATGCCCATGCATAGTGAATTCCAACTGTAGCTTTTTAGGAATATTAAAAATAGATTTAGTTTTGCTTTAGTTTGCTTTAGTTAACTCAGCTTTATCCTATTTTTAGGATTAGATTTAATTCAAATAAATCTGTTTTAATTCATGCATAGCATGCAACTATTTTAAAGCATGAGTTTAGATTTAGAATGCTTAGTTGAAGAGTTGTTAGTGGGTGAGTTATTCTATTTAAATAACAAAGCAATTGTAATTGCTTTGTATGCACACACAAAGGTGTGAAATCTGCACAAGCAAGGAAGGATGTGCATTGAAAGCACACAGCTGCATGCACAACTTGATTGTAAAGAGCTGAAGCTCTGATTATGATGAAGCTTTTATTAATGGAAATTATGCACAATAGTGCTGGTTTGAATATTCATCTGTTTATGCAAGTTATTTAAGTATTCTGTTTATTTCTTTTATGTTGTTTATTGTATAAGACTGTATATTTTCTACATACGTAAGCAGCTCCTCTAATGCGAGACCCATAGGAAGTGGCGGTTAGGATAGAAAAGGCCAAGGTGGCGGCAACTAAGGATCTAGAGAAACCCAACTCATAGTGCATGGCACACTTCCCCAAAGTGATCAAGAAGCTCATGCAAATGAGCAAACTCTAATTTTGGATTTTATTTCAAATAAATGGTCGAAGAGATTTATATTAAGCATATGAGCATTGTTAAAATAAGTTGGTAAGCAAGTTAATTAACAAATAGGAGGTTATATTATGCATATGGGCGGGTAATATATGTGAGTTGTTAAGCTAACTTAACTAACATTTATAGGAGGTACCAATAGGTAAATTGATATGAAATTTGTTGGTTGTTTACATGGAACTTGTTATAGCATAGGATATCAAGGTTCTTATTGGAAATACAAATTTTGTATTTATTATTTTAAAATAATATTGGAAACTAAATATAAGATCTCGTTTGTAATAAAAATGTGGCAATTAGTATTTATGATAGGAGCCACTCATTTGTCTTGTCCTAAATTGCACATAGTCAATTGAACAAGTGTTCTATGTCTAAATACGGAGGAGAAATAACTTAATTTTTCGTAGCATCCCAAGTAAGAAAGTTCTAACATGATGGGATGGTAATAGATTTTCCATGTGGTGCACTTCATAACCCCCTCTTCCCCTTCTAGAGGAGTAAAGCGAAATTATTGTAGAAAGCAATTACACTAATGTTGAAGAGGCAATGAAGGAGAACATATAGCCATGATGATGGTTTATCAAGAGGTACCTACTCATCGTAGAAAGAGCATTCCCTTATTGGTAGAGATGTTCCTATAAATACTAGAATTCCAAAGAAATTTTCTTTGCATGCACTTGAATCTTAATGAAGACAGAGTTAATCACATCAATTTTATCATGTTAGTGAAAAATTATTGAGAAATGTCTTCTTGTTTGAAAATAGAAATATTCATAGCTTTCCAAAGCTGAAAAAGAATAGTAACTTTGAAGAAATTCAAAAAGGAAGGAAATGTAAATTGGCCACTGTAAAATTATCCAAATAATATTATTCTCCACGTGATGGGATCTAAATGAAGGGCAAGAAAATGGTATGAATCCATTGTTACACTTCATTGGAAAACATGTGCAAGTCCCAAATAAGTTCTTAAGGTATCAAGTCTACCATAAGAAGGGTGTTTGGGACAAGGATTCTACTATGTAAATCTCTCCCTTAGTGGAAGTCCTTGATAAATTAAACACCAAAGAAAATGAGAAATCTTGAGCTCAATTATGGAGCTCTAAATCCAATGAAGAAGGTCAAGCCATTTATGTGGAGAAAAATTAAAGACTCCACCAACTATTGAGATTTCCAAGTGCTGGGGAGAAAGGAATCTTAATTTGATAACACCCAAATGAGTAGTGTTTTAAGAGGTATTCTAGTTCCATCACTAATCTTTCCACCATACAATATGTTGTTGAAGGGCCCAAACATGTACATCATAACTTATTGCATAATCTATTGAATTCTTACAAGTAATATAGGGAATATCGAAGCACTAATCTTATGATTTTCCATAACATAGGCCAAGAAATCCTATCACGAGAATAAATGAAGATTTATATTGTGAAAAATCATTTTCTAAAAGGCAAAGAGCTTTTTACTTAGAGTTCCAATCAAGTGTAAGATTAGTTTCTAGAGGTTGTGATCTACTACCAAATGTTGTTATCTTTAAATGAAATACTGGGGTTAAACCCATCACCAATTCACTTGATAGAAGTTTTAAATACCTCCAAGATTTTCCAAATTCTTATTTCTATAAAGACCCCTCAATTTATATTTTGGGGTGGAGGTGATAAAAAAACATTTCATAACGATATTCATCTAATAGGCTTTTCCATACGCAAGCTTGTGGTGATGCAACATTAAAGCATAATTTTCCATTCCTCTTGGCCTTTGATGGAGTGAATGACCCACTTAACACATAAGGCAAAAGTGTTTTTATGCATGTGTTAGTGATACCCTTTGCTCCTCTATTATATATAGTAGACAAAAAATATCTCAAAGAAAATTGAGGTATATCTAACTTTTGTTCGCATTAGGATAGAGGAAGTCCCTAAAAGTTTTGAATTTTTTTTTATAGGAAGCTTTAGAGGACATCTAATAAGAAAAGTAGTACACATGTGTAGTAGCCAAAAAATTAGTTAAAATCTACAACTTCCCTACTAATGACATGGGTTTTGAAATAAAGAATGTAATTTTTTCTCAAATATATCCAATTCATATTACAAAAATATCATAGTGAGAGCCATCAAAGGAAAAAGGAATTCTAAGCAATTTTAACTCCTCCCCTTTTCTTATCCACTTCCATTAAAAGGTATCCATCAAATTAAGCATGGGCATCATACCTGCATAAAGTATTGAGATTTTTAGAAGTGCAAGTTATAACTTGAGTCTTTACAAAAAAATATGAGGCACATTAGAGATTTATAGAATGAATATATACATTTAAGTATATAATTGTGTCCCACTTTTTGTACTTTTAGCAAATTATGTTCGCAACTAAAACATGACCAAGCACGTATAAAATGACCAAACATGTTTTTAAAGAGATTAAATATACTAAGGTGTAGTGCATCTATAATTTATCTAATTTTTAAGTTTTTAAGTATTTTAAAACATTTATTTATAAGTCAATTTTAAAAAAAAATTGGCTACCAAGTGAGACACACTTATATGCTTTGACGATTTAAAAAATAAAAAATAAACAAAGATTCATTTGAAAAATATCCATTAATAAGTTTATTTTTTCTATTAACAAGCATAATACCTTCACAAAGCCCTGATCAACCCCATGGACCAAAAGGTACAACTAACTTGGTTTTTGGAGAAATGATGTATAACACCAAAGGCTTCGAAGGACATCATAGAAAGTAAAAGCTAAAGGGTATCCTTTCATAGTTAAGGGAAATTATGAAATATATAAAAATGTAGCCATTAACGGTAAAACAAGCAAAGACATGAGAGGAGATTTTAGACAACCAAGATAGAAAAATTGTTTGAATCCTAAAGCTTTGAGAATATTGAGGATGAAAGATCATTCTATCTAATTGAATAAGCTTTCTAAAATTTTAGTTTGAGAAAAATAATGCATTTTCAAGGGACACAATCCCATTACATCCCTTACCAAATTGCAATAATGTTTTCAAAGATGTAATGATTTTTGTAAGTTTACCAAGTATGAATTTATTTTCACACAAAATTAAATAATATGTGTTTACTTACTTAATTTGGATTCAAAATTGAAACTAATGCATAGTCATAGTTTTTATATAGATTCTCCAACATTCAGATTTGATAAGTACATGTAAATTGTATAAAGAAATGATATTTAACTAAGGCACATGATAAAATTTAGCAAAACACCATACTTAAGTTTTCAAATGTATTCCAGGTTGATCTAGGTCTATAAATAGGTCAAACAAGTTGTGATAGGGTTAAGTGTGATTTGTATCCAAAACAAAGTCTTGAAACCCATGTATACACTAGCACCAAATGGAACAGTAGTTCCAAATACTTCTATCCTATGTTAGGATTATCATATTTAGTGCTCACATTAATGAACGGATATTATTATATGAGGTATGAAATCATGTGCATAGTTAAGTAGTGTGAGAATAATATTAATATTAGTGAGTTGTTAGAAACAACTCATGTATGTTATATGTAAATGAGTAGTTATTATTTAACAACTCATGTTAATAATATGCAAGTGAGTTTTAGGAGTTTGAACCAACTCATACAATTAGGAGAATAAGATATATTTGTGGGAGATGTCATAGTTACAATCTCCTATATATAAGAGACAAAAATCCTATATATGTGTATGATGTTTTATTGTTTAAAATAATAGAAACATGAGAGTTTATTGTTGAATAATAATATTAAGTTCTCTCAAATCTGAATTGAATTTACATTTGGTACTGTAGAAGGTTTACTAAAAGAGAAATACAGATTTTTGAAGGGGAATCTTCAAATTTATGGTTACCTCAAATGATTGGAAAATCCGCTAGAAATTTTTAGCAAACATCTCTCGGTAAAATAGATGTATCTTCCTCATGAAATATAGGATTGATACGATTTTTTTTTATGGAAAGATAAGAAAAAGATGCAAAAACATTTTTTTAAAATAATCTTCAAATTCATAATAGAAGGGTTCATAAATGATTTGTTTAAGTTACATGATTTTTTTCTTAAAAAACACACACGTAAGAAAATAGTGTAACTTTATTTATTTTCTCATCATTGAAATAAGATTCCTAAAGGTTGCGAAATAGAATGTAATTTTGCAATGAATGAAAATAAATATTTCAGCAAAATATTATTATGTGTAATGAGACGTATTGTTGGCGGAAACTAATGTTCACAATAAGATATATATAAATAGCGGGGAAATAGAAAATTGAAGAAATTCAATTTGAACTATGCTCTAGGACAATTGGATATTAGTATTAAAGGAGTAATTATTACCCTACATGATAAGAATATTTGGATCATAAATCCTAAAGAAAAGAAATAGTGTGTATGCGTATGAGATAAAAACAAACATGTATAAAAATAAGCATTAAAAAAATAAACTCATGTTTTCATTGTAATAATTTAGGACATATATTGTTGAATTGCATATACAAAGATCCGGGGACCTAATAGGTGGAAAACTAAATCAAAAGGCCCTACTTGCTGAGGAGGTAATTCTATTCACTCAAGTGAAGAAGACTCGTCTCATCTAAGTGATAGAGAATAAGTGTCATTTATCAAATGGAGGATGGAGGCAAAAAGGTCAAAAGGAAATAATTTTTATCTCATTAAGCTGCTAACAAAGAGGTTGCATGATGCAATAGTGACAAAAAATTTGCACCAAAATGACTAAATATAGGATCTATTCCTAGGTAGCAATGTAATTGTTCCATAATGTTTGTGATCGGAGAGGTGGTGATCTATAATGGTTGTTCTAAATGAAACAAAGACATGGTCCTCATATTTTTATTTTTCAAGTATGTTTGAATAAGAACAAATGTGCATCTTTGTCCATATGTGTGAGCCTGTAATTCCAATGTAATATATTGATGTGTTTTGATGTTGTAGAAACAAAATCATGCACTCGGGTAACTATCTAGTCTTGATTACATACTACTATTCATATGCTTCCTAAGTAAGAAAAGTAATAATCAACTCATGTCTTTGGCCAACTTTCTTTTATTTTTATTTCTACTTTTGGTCTTACACCCTTACCTACTCGGTTTACCTTTTTATTCATCGACATTTTTCATCCTGACACTAGCGCCCACCATGATTCCAACACTAGTCGCCCTTGTCCCCTCTGGGAACCCCTATCCTATTTGTACTTTACTCACACTTTTTGGGTCCTTTCTAGCCATTTGAGCATCTTATATTTTTGGTGTTCAGATTTTTGGGGTTGATTACAAAATCTAAACAATGTAATCATATAAATATAAAGTTATGTGATCATAATAAAGGGGCCAAGCACTAATCATTAGCTATCACCACCTAAGGTTGCATCCACCAAGGCATATAAGAGTTGTATTACATCCATATAGCTCTATCAAAAGGGACACAAGAGCTAGTTTTTTTCATCACACTTTATAGGAGGGAAGTTAATTTTATTCCATACAAACCTTTATTACATTCTACATCTAGATACTTGTTCGCTATCCAAGTGCGACGTGCACAAGAAAAATCTAGGGAACACTTCCACGCACACACAATGAATTATATTGGTTCTGAGATGTAGTGCAATGCTCATTTTTAAGTTCACCATTGTGAAAAATAAGGATAGATTGACCCCTCATTGTGCATCTTTATTTTTGGGATTTAATGTCTATTTGAGGGTTTTACAAGTTCATATTTCATTGCGGGTTTACAACAACCTCAACAATCTTGGTGTGACCTCAGAGCAATCAAAGGTAACTAAAGGTGAACACCTTTTGACAAATCGAGGAGGTTTTTGGGATCTTTCATAGACCCGGGGGATCAAAAATAGGTCCGTGGTGCCCACAGCATCCTATCCCTCTCCACGCACCCGGTCTAGCTTGTTCCTCCATATTTGTAATTTCTAGGGCTTCCGTGCAAGTGCTTCTTCCTCTTTATTCAGTCAGTGAGAGATTTGATTCATCTTAGACTTCATTCTAAATCAGATAAGGCTTCTTACCCTCTCTTTACACATTAGGGTTTCATTATTTATTGCTTAGTTGTTTAGGTGTAATTTATGTATTTTAACATTATTCATTTACTTTTGCTTTTAGCTTAATCATATATGGCATGAAATGTGTAGAACTATTTTAAAAATTGTATAAGAGGAAATTGAAATCTAGAAGATTAATATGTAGACCTAAAAGTAGGCATTAACATATGAGTATGTTTTCCATTTCTCCTTGCCCCATCTTTGCACTAAGGGGGAATGTTAGGAATTATCATGTTTAGCTCTCACATTAATGAGTGAATATTATTATACGAGGTATGAAATCATGTGGATAGTCAAGTACTATGAGAGTAATATCAATATTAGTGAGTTATTAGAAAAAAAAACTCTCACGTGTTTTTTTATTGATAAAGCGTGTTGAAGGGACCCGTTCCTAATTACATATCCAAGAGGCCAAACCTCGAGAAAAACAAAACACCACCTAGGTATAGCTAGCTATAACGAGAAAAATCCAACAACTATACAATATTAAACCTACTCTAAAACCATTAACTATGGAGAATTATTCCCTAGATTTCGAGGATACAAAAACACTATTTGTCGAAGACTCGGCCCAAGTTGACATCCATGTCAGAATCCACATCAATAGCATTGGTGTTAACCAAACCCCTCCATAGATAGTCATAAGAACCTCCTGTATAGTCATGTAAATTTACCCACCACATCGGCATAGGCTCCATAGGATAATTTAGGGCCTTTAAATTTGGAATCTTAAGCCGAGCATGACCTACATTTTGATCCCTAGAAAGGAAACCAATTTCTCCAAAAATTCCAGCGGGACCCCAAACCTCTAATCCATCTCCTTGAAGGTGTTAACATCTACAATGTGAGAGCCTTGCATGAATTACCAACCACCCGGAATTCCATCCTGCGATTCACTATTTCGAAGCCAAGTTACCACAAAAGGAGGGTTGAATCCAATGCAGAGCCAATTTTACCGCATCCACCTTCGAGGGAAAAATGATGAGAAGTTTCTCCAAAAAAGGAATCCACACCACTATTAACCATCACCAACCTTCCTTCGTCGAAACTCTTCACCCAAAATCAATTTTATAACCTCTAAATCCTCTGCATAGGAAATGTTGAAAATTATCTTCAAATAATTATCAGAAAGACCAATCCAAAATGCCATTTCTCACATCACAGTCAAAGCAAGACATGGGACTCTCGGATCTTCCATCAAAATCAAATATAGAAAATTCATTGAACAAAACAATAAACTCCCACTTTAAAAAGACGCAAACCCACCACACGAGCAAGCGATCTTGTCGGATCCAAATTATGACATATCCCTCAAAATAATCAATGCAAGGCCATCCTGGTCATTATGATTAAATTAAACTTTTTCGAATTGATTTTTCTCAATCCTCACATTGGAAAACTAGTCAACACAATGATTACATTCTCTAAACACATGTTTTATACTCTGGGACTTCAATTTAGATAGTTGCCACAAAAAAATCAATACCCAAATCTATACAAATCCTTCTTATTGATAATGACATTGATAATCACCAAGGATTCCCCTTTGATCTCCAAATTCTCAACATTAAGGGAAAAATCTAGGTCCAAACCTTTTTAAGAGCCTGAAGCTCATCAAAATTTCATGTTCCATCCTTGAACTTAAAATAAGCCACCCCAACTACCGGCTCAAATCATTACAAATTATACATCCAACACCTAAGGCTCCAAGATTACCCCTATTTGCACCATAAAAAGTAAGCTTAAAAATCTCGAGGAGGGGGATCCATTTGGCATTCTTAAGAATAAAATAAGAAGGGATAGAATATTTCCTAGCACCATCTCTGGGCTTAAGTATTTTAGGCCAATGCTTCTCAATTTCCCCATTAAAATTAGAAAAGGGGAAATTTTGAGTCCAATTTGAAGAAATAGCCTTTGAGATTTCCCATTCTAACCTGAGAATAACATGTTCCACAATGTTCCTTTCATCCCTAAATATCCTTTTGTTCCTTTCCCACCAAAGATGCCACAAGAGGAGAACTAAACTACATATCCAGATTGAGGAAATGGATCCATGATGTAAATTTTTGGGCCATGCCAGTATAGCCTTGGAAAGGGAATTAAGTTACACCCAAGGAAGATTAAGTTTAGCACACAACCAATTCCAACATTCCATGGCAAAGGAGAAACACAACGGAGGAGATGGTCTCTATCTTCCTCATTCTTCTCACAAAGATAACATCTTGAGGGACCTTGATAACCAAATTTCTTTCTTCTTTCCTGAGTAAGGATTTTACCCTTAAAGGCCATCCATGCAAAGAGACCAGATTTTAGAGGAAAAGAGGATGCCTAGCAATATTTCCAAATCCTATCCTTAACTCTCACTTTTGAATACAACAAGTTGTAGCCAAATATCGGGAATAAGAACCCGAAGAAGTGGAAGTCCAAACAATTTCATCTTATTGATTAGAGAGCATAACTTGCCTCTCTTGTAGAGCTAAAAGGAAATTAATTTTCACTTCCTCGGGGAAATCCAAATGATCAATACTTTTCCATTGCAACAAATAAGGGAGATGATCATTACCTAGCCCATAATTAGAGATAAAAGGACCCCAATCCACTTCCAAATTTATTTTTAAATCCCCAAATTTGGAAAAATCACCAAGCACAGGAAATCCATTCCAAAGATCATCCCAAAACAATGCTCTTTCCCCATTACCAATCTTCAAGGTAGCATTATTTATAAAACAAAGATCTACACTCAACTATGAAATTCTAAATATGGGAGCCCTGGAAGGGTTGTCGATATGGAGAATGGAATCTAGGAGAGGGCCCCAGATATATTGTTTTCCACCACTGATGATGAAGTTTGTTGGGATTGGAGATTAGGTTCTAGACAAACTTGTCCCTAAGGGCCAAATTTTGAAGACCAGGATTAAGAACTCCTACACCACCAATATCTTTGGGTTTCGATAAATTTTCCCAACCGATCAAAGGAAAAAAATTCACACGAGAGACCCTTCCATAAAACATTTCTCATAATACCTATCAACTTATCCGAACACCTTTGGGAATCTTTAAAATGGATAACATCTATAAAGGAGAAGCACAAATAATAGACTTGATGAGAATCAATCTCCTAGAAAATGACAACCATTTCCCTTTCCAAGTGCTCAACTTTGATTCTATATAGGATATCTACCGAGAACCATTAAACAAACAAAATCCAAGATAATTAACAGAAAACTCCTTTCTTAATAAATTGAAAATGTTCAAAATTCTTGCTACGAAGTGAGGGGAGACATTAAAGAAGAAAATAAAGGATTTAAGGAAACTAACCTCTTGACCAACAACCAATGAGTAAAAATCCAAGGTAGCCTTCAACTCCTTGGATTCATGAACACTAGCATTTCTAAACATAAAATTATCATCAACAATTTTTTTGGTGTGAGATTGGAATAACACCTTGTTATTTGTAAACCATTCAACTTTCCTTCTTGCACCATTTTCCCGATGGACCTACTAAGAGATTCGACAACCAATATATACAGAAAAGACGAAAGAGGATCACCTTGCCTGATACCCCAATTAATTTCAAAAAAAACCTCTGCATTCCCATTAATCAAAACATAGAAAGAGGGACCGGAGATACAACTAAAGATCCAATTACAAAACTATGAAGAGAAACCAAACTTCCAGAGAACTTTGATTAGGAAATGCCAGTTTATATTTTCATACGCCTAACATATTTCCAACTTAAGCATCATGCCCAGGGAATGGATCAGCTCATGAGACAGGAAAATCCCTTCATAAATAGACCTTCAGGGCATAAAACCCATTTGCTCCGAGAGATCATAGGATTCAACATAGCTTTAAGCCTAGAAGTAATGGCTTATGAAATAATTTTACAAGTTGTATTACAAAGAGACACCGGCCTGAAATCAACTAAAGAGGAAGGTTTGTTCTTCTTCGGGAAGGTAAAAGAGAAATTCAATGCTTTGAGCATGTAGTGAGATCTACAAGAGTCTTCAACAGCCTACCCAAACATCATATCCAAAAATGCTCTAAAAGTGCTGAAATAAATCAGCTTGGGAACCATCATGGCGCAGGCTTTGTTTTTTCCAAAGAGAACACCACTTTCTCCACCTTAGTGAAAGAAAAGGGCTTGAGGAGGGTAGAATTCCATTCCCTAGTAATGAGCATCGGAATATATTCCAAAAGAGAATATTGAAAATCATCAAATTAAATAACATCACCTCTTATGAGAGAAGAGAAAAATTAAATACCTTCCTCTGTTATATCCTTTTGATCCGAAAGGACCACACCCTTGTTGTTCTTTATTTCATAAATGAAATTCAAACTTCTCCTGGATTTAAGCGAGGAATGAAAGAATTTTAAATTCATGTCCCCATATTTAAGCCAAATCTCCCTCGATTTTTGTTGCCAATACACTTCTTCCTTGTGAAGCAACTCATGACTCTACTAGGAGATATTTCTACAATAAAAACTCTTCATGCCCCATACCCGAAGCAAAAACCTTTGAATTAAGAGCATTCAACTTTGATTCCACTCAATATTTTTCTAGGAATATATTTTTGAAGCAATTGACATTCCAAACCTACAAATCCCCTTAAGAAGCTTGATATTTTGAGCTAGAACATACATTTTGATCCCTCAATATGATAGGAATCCCACCACTAATTGATATTACCTTCCAGAGAAGCATTCCTGAGCCACATCAATTCAAACTTAAAAGGGTATTTTTAGGGAAATATCAATTCTAACCAATAGAGACACCTTTGAAAACCTGATCTAATCCGGACTAGGAAACATGAAACTTTCATGAACAATATTATTGAGAGACCGATTGGGACTAGCTAAAAACCAATCAAGCCTTTTGAAATGTTGCTAAAACATCTCCTATGATTGCTCCATGTAAACCACCCCTATTTAGGTTAAATATCCTAAAGGGAACCTTCACTAATAAAGGAACATAAATCCACCGATATTGTAAATTCCTTTTTTACCCCCTCTCTTATCCCTATACAAGGAGATATCATTGAATTCACCCCCTATAATGAGAATATGCTCCTCCAAAGTTTGTAAGGACCTAGAAATCTCTTACCACAACGCCTTTTTCCAATGGTACTATTGGGACCGTAAATGTTAAAGAGATGAAAGACCATTTTAGAACACCTAGGGCTGATGAAAACTAACTACCACTTTAAATTTTGAGAAATTAAGTCAACACTAACTTGATTCTCCTTCAACAAGATGCCCAAACCTCCATAGGCTCCATTTGAGTCCTAGAAAATAACCTTCCATCCTTTACAAGTCTTACCCCAAACATCGGCATGAATGAACAGACATTTTAGTTTCTTGCAACAAAACCACACAAGCTTCTGAGGAAAAAGATAACACTTTAACAAGTGTTGTTTGTTAGGGGTATTAAGACCCTGACATTCCAAGAAAGGAGCTTCATTGGCGAGCGGGAAGGAAACTTCCCAAATTGAAACTTATCAAACTTCAAAAGTTGTTTTCTTACTTTAGTCTACTTCCTTCTAATTGATTTCCTTCTTTGTTTTCTTACCCCTTTTCCTGTTGAACCACAATTTGCTGATTTTAAACCGATCGACCAAATGCAATTTTAGAGGAAACCAAATGAAACTAAATTATCCAGATCAATTTCCCCATCTTCTAAACCACCATTGATATTGGAAGAATGCAACATTTCTTCTCCCCATTTTTATAAATCCACCCATTAAGGGCACTCATAGAAGAAGCATGCCCTTGCTTGAAACCTTCCTTAATCAGAAGACAAGTTCACCGTGAGTACTATGGAATTCTTGGTTTCAAAAGAGAGTGAGGGTTCAATTCCCCGAGGGAATAGGATTACAATGAGGAATGATAGACACACCTAGATTTTCACCTTTCTTCCGAAGGACTTGAGGAATAGAGATTCCACGGGAAGAATCTAAGCCATGTTCCAAACAATCAAATGGAAATTTCCCACCTAGGGAGGAAAATCTCAACTTCTTTATTAGATTTGAGAAGTAAATATTTTCTCATATGACCCATTTTCCCACAATAAAAACATTTCACATTAAGACCCTCATAATCAATAGATTGGGTCCAAGTGCCTCGATCAGATTTCAAACTCAAGGAGCTCAAATGTGGGGAAGACAAATCCATTTCCACACAAAATCGAGTAGAAGAATTTCTCTAATAATTAAGAGAAGTATTTCTAATGGCGGGAAAGACCCTAGAGAATTCAAAATAAACTTCAAATTAGATAGCTTCAAGAAATCAGATGGTAAGTTATGAAAACTCAGCCAAAGCGGAGCTCAAGAAATTATTTTCAACTTCGATTGAAATCGAGGACTAAGGATGGATATACAAGCTAGAGGAACTCAAGAACTAGGGGCCATCCTTATCAGCCTTATCCAAAATCTCAATCGACGGAAAAAGAACTTGAAAGAAACCATTCACAAGAAAATGTACCTTAGATTGAATTATTTTCCCAAAACCAAAAGATATAGTCCAAAACATTTCTTCTAGAGAATCTTGCTCCTATAAACTTGCAACATATGGACCTTCTAAGCCTAAAATCATTTAGATCCACTCTAAGGCTAGCAGAAAGATCCACTTTCAAAATATCGAAGATATTTTAAAATCTATACCTCTGACCTTGATCTCCTCAACATATTTTGAACCAATGAGTGCTTCCTTACTTGCATTAGAAGTGACCTACATAGAAAAAGAATGGGTAATTTTTACGGGTGCCGAATCCAAAAGACTTTAGCAACCAAATTTTCCAACACATACGCTCCAACCAAGGAGGCCATAGATTATTATAACTGCTCTAGGGCCAAACTTGTAAATCAAAATGGATACACCTACCTCCACATGGGAGAAGCTCCCAACCCACCACTTTTCGGCTCCTCTCCAATTTCCCACCTGGAATCCTATTCACACTGTAAGGACCCATATCCACTAGTGTTCACACCGACTCGCCACCGAGAAAACTACCACCTTCACATTCAAAAATTCAAAACTATCATGATTTCAAACTTTTGGCACTCCATCCCCCAAACACGACGTGATGGTTGATCGAAACACAATCATTGATGTATAAATACACAATAAATTTAACAATAAAAACTCACATGTGTTATATGTAAATGATTTATTATTTAAGAACTCATATTAGTAATATTTAAGAGTTGTTGAGGTTTATCTAACTCATGTAATTAGGAAAATAGGAGAATTTTTGGGTAATGTAGTAGTTAGACAATCTCCCTAAATATAGGAGATAAAAATCCTATATATGGGCATGATGTTTTATTTTTTAAAATAATAGTATTGTGGGAGTTTATTGTTGAATAATAATACTAAGTTCTCTCAAATCTAAATTGAATTGACATCCTACTCGAGCACTAGTGTTTAGAACTATTATGAGCTTTTATTTTTTTGTGGGTCACTTAATCTTTGTCTTTAATGGATTCATGTACATTTTCTCCCATAATCTTAGTGCATGCACATGTAATGATCAAAAACATAATATCCTACGGTGGCACTTCAACTACATCATTATATTTTTAAAAGGGTTTATTGTATGGTGGAGTTGGAATACCCTTGAAGCTCAACCCCTTATTTATTTTGACCAAGTGTTGTACTACATTTCCCAAATGATGGGCTCAAACTCCATATAGTTCTCCTAGTGATTATCCAAAAGTTAATGAAAAATATAGATTACCTCCCCAAAAAATTTCTCTTATGCCTTAACACCAATAACAAGGAAAACTAAGATGGAATGCACCTTTCATGATTTGAAATAGATTTTTAAATTAGAGTACAAATTTAGAATTATTGTAGGTATATATTTCTAGAATTTAAACCTTTAAGTGACCTTTTGGTAAGTAGATACTTTACAAATCTTGATTTTTTTTAGATTCTCTTGAATTGTCTTGGCCTACTTTTAACCTCTTTTAAAGTGATTTAGCCTTGAATATAGGAAAATATTAATGTATTATCTTGGTTTATGGAAGATTTTAGTAGCTTTGGATTAGACTTTATAGATATTAGCTAGAGGATCTCTTAAGATCAATGCATGTGTGAGTAAACGTGTATGTCTAAATTTATTTTATATTGTTCCATGGGATGTGATTTCACATTAATGTTCGCTAAGAAGGGGAAATAAGATAATCATAAGAAATTACGACCATTGGAGAGTTATATATATAATATATAGATTCTTTCATCCATACTAGATGTTAGTGTCTTGGAGAACATGATGTTGAAAGTGAATATGTGGAGATGTATGATACGGTATATAGTCTATGCGTGAATAACCATTTTATTCATATAGATGTATGAGTATCAGTGATAAAATTGGAAGTATTGAAAGCCTTAAGGATATGTAATATAATTTTTAAGATCTATTTGTGCATGAAATTCCTAATTAAGGTATATAATCCAAATCATTATTATCAAACACCAAATTGTAAATAGGTGTCTACATTTTTTCCCATTAAGCCAATAAATAAAATTCACTAGCATAAGAGGTAAATGTAGTTAAGTATGTAAAAAAACTTTCTATTTTCTCAATTGCTTGAGTGTTTGAATGGTCACAAGATGACCAAAATAATGCAGCATGTAACACAAGAGTGTATTCAATGTCCATATAATTAAAAATTATAATTTAACTCTGAATAATATTGAGATTGGAATTATAAATTGTAAGTTGAAGAGAGAAAGGAAGGAGTACACTTGTTTGTTTAGAGCTAACTCTTCCCTATAGATGTAGAATACCATGCCCACTTTCCAAGGCATGCTCAAAGATGGAGATTATAACAACAATAATGGAAAATTTAGGGTGATCAAATCCATAATTCAAGGAGGTTAAGGGACACAAACATCCCAACACATACAACTAGAAAATTAATAGTAAAAGTAAATCAAGATTCTTTGGATGCAAAGTATATCCAAAACTTAAATAAATAAGGAACCACAAAGGTTGTGTACATTGAAATGCCATAGGACATCAAGTGTCACTAGACCTTAATGTGTCTCTAATTTAAACTATTCTGCTATAGATTAACATATAAATTGATAAATATGTAATTTTTATTTCTAAAGTGATCATGTCCCCTAATTTTTTCCATAAAATGTAGTGAATTTCCAATATAAGTACTCATATCCAATAAATATACCTTGAAATTGAGCAAGTATGTGTTGTAATTTGAATATTTGTAAGTTATTTTCTATCTAAACCATTATAATCTCTTGAATTTTCTGATAATATCTATTTTTTTACTATTGAAATCGAGCTGGAAAAAATTGTCAAAGCGTAAGACACAAGCATCCACAGATTATATCAAGGATGCAAGGTAATTTCCTATCTAAAAATTATGTTTTTCTTATTTGTAACCCTATAAAAATGTTCTTGTATTTTGTAATTCTACTTGTATTCTTGTATTACATTGATATTATTGTAATATAACCCAAATGAATTCCCCTTATTTTTAGGAAAGGAGTTAAAATACACGCACGCACACACACATGCGCGTGTGTGCGTGTATGCTGCAGCAGTGTGTGCACGCACCCACACACACACATGCACACACACACACGCATGCACGCACGCATGCATATGCATGCACGCACGCATGCATATGCATGCACGCGCATGCACGCACACATGCAAACATGCGCACACACACACAAACACAGCTACACATGCACACACACACACAAAAATATCTCTTGGCTCAAAAGAATTTAAATGTTCACATGTTAGATGATGATTTGTTTCACAACATGACCATATAAGTGAAATAATGGAACCCCTAAGCCTTTCTCAAGGTAATTTAATTTTTCACTTGAACTCGTTTTATTAGCTTTCACACAATTCCTTGTACTTATTCACTAATATGGTTTTGTTTCATTTTATCGTGCCCCTTATACATTTCATTGTTTGTGGCTTTCGAAAATGCATCTTTTTCTTTTGTGTAATTCCCTTTAGTTGGAAATCCATGCAAAATAATGCATAGTCTTCTACAATATATTAGTTTCATGAATCCTTAGCTTTCATCCCGTAACCAATATAAATCATTACATATTACTCTATAACCTTCCCATTGTACTTTCCATCATAAGAACTGGATCATTTCATTATCTACCATATTCAAGCAAATATTATTATTTTTAACATATTGACATCTTGAGTCATACAAAATCGTAACACTTTATAGCATTTAAATGGCTTATGTAATGTAGTTCCATAATACCGCAAGGAATCATACACTATGAACAACCCAAATGATTTATGGGTCTTCTACGTGCATAGATTTTCATGGCCTTATAAGTCAAAGGTGTAGGTATAATTTTCATAATACATCATCATTATTTTGGTAAAATTTAACACCTAAGACTTTGTTTCTTCAAGATTTTTGTTGCGCATACATTATACATGCATTCATGATATCTTAGAAGACTACACAAAGAAATCATTAGAGATTATTATAGAAACAATATTACACAAAACTTAGTACACAAAACTATGAATCATCAAGATAACCTAGATACTTTTGTACAAAATATAGAAAAAAACACATGCTTATATAGTCTGCACTATAAGTATATTATTGTAATTTATTTTTCCATTCATAATAGTAAGATTGTATCTTGTATTTATGCATGTAGCTATTACATGCACACATTGGAGATACCCCAAAGTAATAAGTGGTATTAGAAAATGAAAGGATAAGGTAGAAGCTACAAAGGTCATGCAATTCCACCAAATATTTTACTCCTATAGAAGATAAAAGACAACCACCTAGAATAATTGGATCTGCAATTTATGACATATTTTCAGAGAATCAAGACATCTCCTACTTTTTAGCATTAACATTAAAATATGTATCCTCGAGCATGTCATTTCCTTAATAAAAGGTAGAAATTTTAATAGAATCTTGACTTATGCACAAAATTTCCCATACATGCCACTTTGAACACTAGATTCCACTAAGTATATTGGTCCATAGACACAAAGTTCCATTGATTCATTCCTCAAAGATACAAAGCTCCTTCTTGATTATTCAAGATTACAATGATCACAAATTTTATTATAGGAAGTAAAGGAAATACAGAAAAGCAAATGGAAGGAATAGCTTCTTGCTTATAGTGAGAGAACAATAGCTATTAACCGCTTAGAATGGAGAAGCCATCCCAATTTATAGATTTACAAAATGTCTTTTCATCTTCCCCACATGAATTTTCACATTCCTACCACTTGTGACCTTTCATATTCCTAAGGAAATAAAGGTGAGTCTTTTCTTATTAATGAAAAAGAAATCTTACAATCCAAAATTAAAGGTCACCTAAGTAAATAAGAGGAAATAGTGAAAAATTATATTCCTAATGAAGAATTAGAACATGAAGAGAGAAGGAAAAGGGAAGGGAGAAGAATAGAAAGATCAATCTAATGAAGAAGAAACTTTTTCCGATGAAGAACTAGCTCTTGGTAAACTCTTAGGAAATAATCTTGGAATGAAATCCTTTCCTTTTACTTCCTTTCTGAAACAAGCTTCTACATGATCCACTTGTTCTTCTGTAGAATGTAAACACAACTCAAAGCATTGATCTAAGTATTAGGAACCCCACCAAGGATCTTGCATTTATTGAACTAGAATTGATGATATTTTGTAGTATCATAGATTAAGCGTCTAATTGTTGTGAGTGATTCCAAAGTGTCTTCATTAAAAGAGAAAGGATCCCTGCCTCTTCTGGATGAAATCTTGGAAATACTTAAGGATATCTTACAAGGATGGTTATTCATTGAGCAGCGGTGACCCAAGCTTATGCACAATATCGCTAACACCATCCAAAATATCAAAGGCATGTTCCCCGCAAGACTCAAGTCTATAGAGAGGATTGTTTATCATATCACATTTTAGCACTCGTTTTGTAAGACCATATAGGAGATAAAGTATAAAAAACATATGTGAATGTACATTCTTTCACATAATAGTGTGATATTCAAGATAGCTCATTTCAAACATTAGTGGGAATACATTATCCCAATGAGATTTTTATTTCTCAATCTCTTCCTTTATCATTTTTACCTTAGAAATTGTGGCAAGGGCATATTTTAATAAATCAAGAACTTTTGGCAACATTACCTTTCCTTTTTCAAGAATCTTATGTACCCACTTATCATTAGCCCTCCCTTACATGGTGTATCCTTGAGCTCTCTTGATCATTTGAGAATAAAAACTATTGATGGCAGAGATAGCTTATACTAGAGGAAGTGTTACCACATTAGGCTCCAAGAATGATTATACATAGGCAGTGAGGGTTCTCACATGCTCTTCTAGTTTCTATGTAGTCTATTTTATCTCTTCATTTCTAGAAAGCAAGCGAGTTGTTGACTCTTTAAATAGGTGCACATCTCCCTCATGCATAGTTTGTCCTAAGGAAAACCCTAGTCATCTCATATTCATATTGTGTCATTTATCCCATGAGTTTTACAACTTTTGGTCATGAAAATTCCACATACTGAGATCCGAAGCTCCTGTGAAGAAATGGGAAGTTATTTGTGCTTTCTTGGTCCACTTGGTTTTGATATATTTTGAGATGGCCTTAAAATTAGGTGTTGTGGCTTGTTTCACCATTCTTGATTCACCTCCAAGTAACTCTTACACTCATGGGAAATTATCTACCAATGTGGACACAAATTCGGGCATATGAGAATCTTCATGTGTTTGATATAGAATCACAACTGTCAAGGATGGGGTGACTCAGTGTACCAAGGAAGATACACTTGGATTGTAGGGATGGAAATGAGGCTGTGATGGATCAATTTCTCCTAGTTTAAGGGGATCAATGGGATTTTCAGTGATCTTTTCCCTCTTATGAGTTCTCCTAGGGATAAAAACTTTAGTGTACTATATTTCCACAAGTTCCTCTTAGAATATTCCTCACGAATGACTAAATCTCGTGGCTTTCTTAGTTGCGTTGAGAGAAGAAATTTGAGACACTTTCCTAAACAGAGAAAAATACCACTAAACTTGATGTAAGAACCCCTCTTTCATTTTAACCAATCCTTTGACATTTGAATTATTACCATGGTTCTTTCTTTGATATCACCTGACTCTCGGATGTTCCATGTAGTGGGAGGAATAGGGGAAGATTGTACTCCTTGATATTTAATATCAAATAAAGGTCTGACCCATCATCTTTTATTCCATCCACAAACCATTTAAACTTGAAGTCTCTCATCTTATCCATTATCATTCACATATAATCCCTTTTTTGACATCGAAGTCATTTGTGTAGTTGATCCAATAATCCTCAATTTGTGGAACATGATGCAATCTTGGAAAGATGAAAGTCTTTAGATTCTTCCTAATATCAAATTCAGACTAAGATATGTAGGAATATAAATTGAGATCAATGAAGGATGTTTTGATGTTTATAATTGCATTTGTGATGTTATTGTACTTGTAGATTCCCAAAGATATAGGAAAGGACACACATTTATTCTTAACATTTTTACACTTGGTATGGACATGGGACAATTGTCTCCATAATTAAAACATGACGGTCTTATCACTCAGGCACCGCGGTAACCTACGAGGAGCAAGATAAAATCCTCTTACCCCTATGTTAGTGAAGGTGGAAATTTGAATTAAGTGACTTCCATACTTCTTAATCAGTGCATCTTCCTAAGATGACATCCTCCACTAGAGATATCTTTTTATTAACCTTATGATGCACTTGGTGAATGCATCACTCACCCTATAATAGTAAGATTTACTCTCTCAATGTATGAGTTGTGGATATTTATCATAAGCAAGTGACTTATGTGGCATATTAGGAGTAGTGAAGAGACCTCGTAAATACCTTGTGAAAGTAAGGGAATACACCAGATAAGAATTCATTTTGAACTTCTTAGATGTCGATAACTACAACAATTGTCAATAGATGTTATTTCTTATGATTTTTCCTAAGTCAATCATTTAGTCTCCTTCCATAACAACCGAAATTAACTAAGCCATACAATATTGAAATTCCATTTTTTATTCTCCCATCACTCTTTCTAGTGGGACAATAGCATCATATTATGCTTCATGAAACTCACTTTGAGAAAAATTCTGAGGGATCTAAGAGGTATTCCTTCCATGTTTCATCCATTATCCAACTATCGGGCCTTGCAAGTATGAGTCTAAAATTTCCCATTCATACAAGTAAAAATCTCTAGTGATGATAAACATGTTATTATGGGTGGGAATTTGTAGGCATTGATAAATAACCTTTAGTGTAAGGATTTGTAAGAATATAATTGTCATCTACCTAAATTATTTTGTAATCAGGAGCATAGTTTCGTGCGTAAGCTAAGACTAGCTCAATGCTTTGAACCAACACATGGTGACCACCTTATTTAAATATCCCACTTGAGAAAATTTTATCCTCTAAAGGTTATCGAGGCTCCTTCAACATCCTCACTTTCAAATATTCCAGTCCATGTGAGTTACATGATTGTCACCCACATTAGGTTATCCAATGGTTAGTGTGGAGATTGGTTCCAGATCTAAATACTTGATCTTTATGATGGTAAAATTAATGAAACAATTAGAATATGAACTGATACAAGTGATTTGATCATGATTATAGTAATTTCTATTTTTATTAGGTCATATCTAGGATGGCTATTTACGCAAGTTTTCATAGTTTTCACTTTTTAGTGATTTATACTTGGAAGGAGTAACACAAACACTAAAGGTTTAATGTTTTATAAACTTACTATATTTAGGCAAAGGGGACATGTCATGAATTACTATTTTTAGATATAGGTATTCTAAGTGTTAGACTAGAATGAAACCAATATCAAAATTTTAGGTTTTCTCTCAGACCTTCTACTCAAGTTTTCAAGGAAGTTTATTTTCCGAACTCTATAGATATGAAAGTGAAACTCCAAGGGATAAAAATTTCTTATGGATACATAAAATTATATATAACATTATTTTTTTCTTTTACATTCAATCGACTTAATTTTTGGAAGGAGTACATAAGTGAAGTTTTGCGAAGATTAGGTGCATGAATTATGAGATATGAACAAACTTAAGTTTTAGAGTTTGAGGGTTCTGGAAAATTTTAGTACCATCACTAGGAAAAATAGAGTTTTGGGGCAATCATAGCCCTTGAAATGAAATTTTTAAAAGTGTTTTAGCTTTGGATTTATTTCATTCAAATGTGTAAATTTTAACACAAATTTGACTCAACAAGTTAACCCAAGGTGGAAAGAGAGTTTGAGTGTGGTTATACCTAAAAATAGGGAACAAGAGGTACAAAAGGAAAATTGGTTAAATGAGGTTTTATTTTCACATGATGTTGACAAGTGGTAGGTTATTGTGTAGTGTGAGGGAGATGCAACATACCGAGAATGGATTTTGGGGGAAATAATATAGTCTTTCACATGTCTAGGGGATGAATGGGAGAGGGAGGAGAGCACTTTTATGTCCCCAATGTCCATTTTTATGTTGGTAAATTTTGAGGGTACATGACCAGATGAAAATGGTTTCATGGGTCATAGAAACATGAGGATAGGTGAAGTGGTTTAAGCAAGATGCAAATTTGTAACTTCCTAAGGGAAAAAGTGGTGATTTACAAGTTGCAAGGAAAGAGACCTCATGGGGGAGCACATTTATTTTCCCCCATTTACCTTTTCACCTTTGGGAAAATTTAAAGGGGACACTCAACCTCCCAATGTCTTCCATGGTTTCGGGAACATGAGAGAGGGGCCAAGTTTGAGTGGGAGAAAGTTTACCATGTTTCTATCACCTCAAGTTGTCACTTAAGTGACACAAATAACTCAATACATGGGGGATAAAAATTATATATCCCCCATGTACCTTTACACCTTAAAAATTAATGGGACACACCATAATCCAAAATGTTCCAAGGGTATGCAGCTCATGAGAAGGGGACCTAGGAACTTGAAACACTCACATGCACCTTCTAACACTCCAAGTTGTTGTTTAAGTGATGAAAATGCCTGAATGAATGGGCGAGTGCACATAATTTTCCATTATGTACCTTTGCACCTTGGAAAAAATTAAATGTATGCACAAGCTTCAAAATTGTGCTCATGTTTTGTTAGTTTGTTGATTTCATCCCGCCAACTTCATTTTAGAACATCAGGAGTCATTTTTCTTCCTCCAAAGAATGGAATGGTGTTTTGGGGTCAAAAATTATCTTAGTTTTACTATATATAACTTTTTTAGATCATCCCAACCAATTTCAAGATCTAATTATGACTTAAAATTTAATTTCAGGGTATGTTCCACTTTTAGCTCGAAGGGGCAGTTGCAATGTCTTGGATTAACACAGAGTATTTTGAAGTATTGGAACAAAATTGATGTGTCCATAATGTGGAGGATTCCAATATATTTCATTGAATATTTTTAGCTTCTAAATCCTCCCGAGCTACAATAATCATCTGGATAATTCAACTTTCTCCATTGGAGTATGGCATTCCCCACCCGCAAAGATGACCTGTCTTACTTGTTTGATTTCGACATCACTTAGTTCCATAAAATTACAAAAAGAAATCCTTGAATGCATTTAAAACTCGTTTAAATAATTTCCAAATGGTTTTTTTCCCTTGAAATCACCTTATAGAGGGTACTCACTAGTTGTAAAATGGTCAAAAAATTTCTTTCTAGACCTCCAGGGGATATTTGTTCAGCTTTAGATCTCAGTAACTTATTAAATCACCTCATGAATCCATCCCTACACATTAAACACACTTTAAAATCATTTTATAACATTATTCTTAGCTAGAATGAGGATGAAATTATCAATAGGTTGGCTAGAGGAAGGGTTTATAGTGATCAAGAGATTAATTTTTCAAGTGGGGACTCGGTTGTCATGGAAAAAAAATTCAATTTTACATGTTATAAATTTAGCATGACAATAGGTTATCATTCCTTTTAATCCCTAGATTTCAACTTGCATATTCCAAGTATTAAAAATAGGCATTTAAATCACATTTAATTGATTATTTAAATTTATAGATATATTATTTACTAGAAACATCCCTAACACAAATATGAAGTCATTCTTGATAAGCATAAGTCCATATTTACAATATTGACTCAAAAAATAACCCATAAAACATTAGATGTGTCCTAATCCTCTATGCAAGAATATTCCCAAGGGATAAAGTAAGTTGATCCAAAATTATTAGATCAAAAACTACAATTATGAACTAGGTGAAATCACATGTCATATTTCTCAAATAATGTTGAACTTTTGAAATTCTGAAATTTAAGTGCCACATTATTGCCTTACGCAAAAGACTACATACTAGATCCTTAATGAATCCTTACATTCTATTAAAATACAACGTTAATGACCTTTAAGTTTTATAAGTATATACATGTTATTGAAATGAACTCATACTAATAATGAAAGACTATGAAAGTTCTCCTTGTGATGTCATGCACATAATTTATAGTTTTATACATAAATCTAACTCGTTGATAATATACATGCTAATGTTATTGAAATGAATTCTTACACTATCTAAATATCTAAATATCTAATTCTTTACTTCATAAATTTGAAAATTATATATTCATTATTTGTATATATTAACGAAGACCTATTTCTATTAAAACAAAACTTTTTAATTTTATTTTTTTAAATAATTTTATAATTAGTTACTAAATTGCATAAACTTATTTATGAACATTCTAGTTTGACAATTCAAATTATTATTATCAATATATTATTTAGTTGTTACATTTAAATTATATGTGTGTGGGAGCATCGAAGGGTAATTTTTAATTATGTGAGTGTAGTCATTAATCAAATGACCTCCATGAATAGTCATTATTAAAATGATATTTCACCTCATATATTTTGTTGGTGATAATACTTACGAGGAGATGAATTTAGCACATAAACACTATGACCATTTATTAAGAGGAGGTTGGGGAATAAATGGTGAAAATAATTCACCAATTTCAACTTCTCACCAAAATTTATTATTAGATGTCAAAATAACATTTAAATTAGATCATTAATAAACAAACACACAAACACTCTTAAATTCCATGCTCTTAACATCTAAACAAATACTTTGAACAAATTTTATTCTATTTATTACTATTAGTATCTCTAATTTTAATGTGAATAGGTTTTATAGATTACCCAAATATATGTACTTAAATTTGTAAATAGTGAGCAGTCTTACTAAGTCAATTTGTAGAAAATAAAATTCCAAGGATGTTCTAGTTTGCTACTTGTGGAAAAGAAAATAATTTTTCATCGAGTACATAAGGATTCTATCTCAACAAATGCACTATGTAGCTGCAAGAATTTATAAATAATACAGAGGAAGATGCAAATGAATGAATTTTAATACTCAACACATGAAATGAATCAATAACTAAATCAATTGAGTTAGCTCTCAAAGGAGGTGTACAAATAGGATAGTAATGTGTAACTACCCCTAGAATAGTGGTCAAAAACAAAGAATAGGAGTGTAACTCACATACCTGTAATAGATGATCAAGAGTAACTCCTATGAAACCTATAACAGTCATATGACATCTAAGTAAGTCAATCCATGAGTGTAGGAAAACCCCATGTTAAAGTACCCAAAATAAAAGGCCTAATGAGGTACCCAAATACAACGTAACTCATAGAAAGTGGAGAAAAGAGAGAAAACATAGTGGGAAAACTCCCAAAAAAGAGATAAAAATAAAAAGAATTATTCCCCCCGGAAGATGATTTTGATGTAGATCACACCCCAAAAAGAGATCACAAGTGAATGAGATTTCTCTTGGTGAAGGGTTTGGTGAATATGTCAGAAATATACTCCAATATCTAGAAATATCTAAAATCAATGGCCTATCTACGAATCATCTCCATGATGAAATGCATGTGAATCTCAATGTGCCTGGTTTGTTGACGTTGGACCAGATTCTTGCATATTTGAATGGTGCTCTAGTTGTCACAAAATATGAGTTTAGGATGCTTGTAATGAATACCAAAATATATCAATCCCTTGAATTCAAAATTCCACAGTGGTAGCATTAATAGCTCCTTGTATTTAACCTCAATAGATGATAAAGCAATAGCACTATGCTTCGTGTTTGACCAATTAATCAAGTTATAACCTAGTGAGAAAATGTATCTTAAAGTGGAATTTTGATTCTAAGTATCACCAAACCAGTCTAAATCTATGTATCTAACCATTCAACATCAATTCTAACTCCATAGTGAATCATGAATCTGTGTGTACCATAAATATATTGAAGAATCCTCTTATCTACTTTCCACTTTAGCTCATGAAGCTCTTGCATACCTAGAGATTAGGCATACTGCATATGAAATTTCAGTGTCTGTTTGAGTCAAATAGATAAGGCTACCTAAAATATTTTGATATAACGTAGCATCAACCAATGGTGAAGTACAATTAGCCTCAAGCTTGACTCTAGATAGAAATAGATTTAAAGTTGGCTTATAATCATCAATGTGAAATTGAGTAAGTAAATTGAGAGCATACTTAGGTTGTGAAATGGTTATCCCTAAGTCAAACTATGAAATTTGAATCCCAAGGAAGTGATGTAGCAAATCCAATTCAGTCATGGAAAATATGTCTAGTAAATATATTTTCACCACTACGATGGATGATTAAGAGCTCCATGTGATCAAAAGTTCATCAACATAATGAACTAGAATCAAAAATGAATTATCCTTCCATGAAATGTAGACATTTGGATCGAGAAGCATTTAGTGAACCTATAATGAGAATAAAGGAATCTTTCTTACAATTCCAATCATGAGGGGCCTATTTAATGTCATAGATATATTTTACAAGTTTGTATACTAAGGAATAATCCTAAACAAAACCCTATGGTTGATCTATGTAGATCTCCTCCTCTAGGTCATCATGAAGAAAGGAACTTGTCACTTCCATCTCATGAACATCCCAATAATTATTTTTGACAATGGCAAGGAGAATTGAATAGAGTTCATTTTAATATCTAGCGCAAAGGTCTCAATGTAGATTATTCTAGACACTTGTGAAAAACATTTTTCTAGCAATCTGCTTTGAACTTATCAATAGATTGATCTATTGTATACTTGGTCCGATATATCCACCTTCATCAAACCATCTTCCTCCCTTGGGAAGGTGTTTCAAGTCTTAAGTGTTGTTCCTAATCAAAGTATTATAATCCTCCTTCATGCAGTTTCCCACTCGGATTTATATATGCCTCTTTAAAAATGTCGATAAAAGATAGAGGAAAATAAAGTATGTGGCCCACCCCTAAAATTTGAATGGGTCTATCATACACTTTTAGGATCCCTTTCCCAAGTACCTACACATTATAATGTTCACCTAACCCAAAGAGGACTAGAAGTAGGAGAGTCGGGGTTAAACTCTTCATTATCCAAGCCATGGCTAGATGTGGAAGGAGATGAATCTCCATCACTACTCTTTATATCTGAAATGAAAGAATAATATCCCTTAGTAATATATATATATATATATATATATATATATATATATATATATATATATTACTAAGGGATATTATTCTTTCATTTATATAAATATATATATATATATATATATATATATATACACTCAGAATTTTTTCATACTCGTCGGAACTATTGAAATCATCATCGAAAATCCAATTAAAGCCAATGAATGTGGAGAAGTATCAAGGGTCAAATCTAGTGCGTCTTCCTAAAATTTTACACTCTTCTTAATGAAAAATCATGTGTGGTTGGATGAATAATATTTTATCCCTTAACACCCCTACAAAGATGTAAGGCTAATTTTGAGGTTTTGTAGCCTTATTTTTTATTTTTAGGGATGTGATCCATATCTAGAGATCTAAAGTTCTTAACTGATACTTTTAAACCATGCCAAGCTTAAAAGGAGTAACTCATTTCAATTCCTTGTGAGGTAAATGGTTTTAGATATAATTCACACCTTTGTTAATAGAATGTGCCTAGTATTGTGGTGCCAAATATCTAGAGTGAAGCATACGAGTTGGCCATCTATTTTAAGAACGTGTTCTTTTATTCTATAAATTCATTCTATGAAATACCTTAGGTTATTGTCCTCTGTAACTCAATCCCTCTATAGTGTAGAATTTTTCAAACCTATTACTTACATATTACCCCTGTTATATTCCCACATTATTTTTATGAATTTACTTAACTACTTATCTG
Source organism: Taxus wallichiana var. yunnanensis (assembly GCA_018340775.1). Classification (NCBI taxonomy): domain Eukaryota; kingdom Viridiplantae; phylum Streptophyta; class Pinopsida; order Cupressales; family Taxaceae; genus Taxus; species Taxus wallichiana. The sequence continues at coordinate 864,631,337 of CM031242.1, forward strand.
TGAGAGCCTTGAAGTCCCCAAAAAAATTATAAAATTCAAACTTCTAATGGAGGAATTAGACCCAAGTGTACCACAATAAATAATCAATGAATTTTATAATATATCTTACCCTATCAAAGGAATGTTTGGGAAACATCCTTGAGAAATCACTATGTACCAACTCTAATACCGATGTAGCTCTTTAATCCTTTCCTTAGTCAAAATTTCTCCTCGGGATTATTTTCAAGGGTACAACCCTCACAAATACCTTTAGAAAAACTAACTCTAGAATAAGCCTTCAACCATATCATGGTTTCTTAATTATTACAAGTAGTGATATTTAAGGCGACCAAATCACTCATGTCGTATTTTTCTAACCCCATATGAGTGATTCATAAATACAATTGTAGAATTACCTCGGAGAAAAATGTGAGAAGGTATATAACCATGTCGGTGATTTTTCTCTTCCTTTCAGAATCTGTAGTATCATTGTTTATCTCTCTGATGATAACTAAATTTGGGTTGAATTAAACTCACATGACCTTCCCTATGTGATTGATTTAGTATATTGATAACATATTGGTGAAAAAATTTGGAACTCCTATAAAAAAAAAAAAATTCCACCATTTACCTCAATTAGCTCACTCCCTAAAACTATAATGGAGGTTTCTTCATTTATTCGATAGAGGATATGTTATATGGCTACATGTAATAAAACTCCACTTATGAGGAATCCATGTGGTATGAAGTACTAGACTCAATGACCCATGATGAAGTTATACCCACTATGAAAACTAAATATTTTCCATATTTTTCTTTTTACTATTGTATTTTTCCTTAGAATTTTCTCAAGTTGATGAATTTTATTTGATAGATTCAAGGACCTCTATATTATTCTTCTCTAGAATGTGAGTAAGGTGGAAAATCTACTTCTTCATATACATTTTTCATCATGCCTTATTTTCATGTAATAGGAACACGTAACCCTTTCCTTATTAGGTTTAGATTCATAGGAGGAGGGTTTGGTGTTTATTTTTGGGATTGTTGGTTTCTAATCCTTTTCTACGATTGATCCATCTTGTCTTGTTTATTCTCGTGTTGTTAGAATCCTTAGGTTTCTCATTCCTTGAAATTAGGGCATGTTACTTTGAATACTTAAATGTTCCCATTTGTATCAACTTGTCCTATTTCTTAGTCAATAAACCAAAAACACATCAAAAAGGGCATTTTCCATGATATTCAAAGTGCACATTGTTGGACATGTGTCATTGTTGTCATTGATGTCAAGTAACATTGATTTCAAAGGGTGTCTTACTATGCATAGGATTCAACATGAGGTATCAATCATTGAAAATGATGAAGTTTGATTGGCAGTGTCCTTGTTTGGTGTCATTGCATTAGTGAAGTGGCATGGTGTCTTGGTGCATATGACATGGGTTGATGCATAGTTCAAGTAAGAAAGGTTTAGTGAGTGATCTCCAAAGGCTAGTATGGTGTCATACATGTTCAAATATATGTTTCATAGGTGTTAATGATTCTATAAGATGGAGAAAATTCAATTTACTTGATACATGTGGTGATACAAACCATTCTAGGCCTACTCCTAGACCTAGTGCAAGCAAGGCATGAGGTATGAATAAAATTAGGCTAAGGAAAGTCGGTGTAATCATGTGATGAATTTTTTTAGGTTGCATAACATATGTGGAAGATGTACAAGGCCATGATTCATGTATATGGTTTATATTGAAGGTCCTTAGAAGCAAACACATAGAAGACAAGGAAAGAAAGCATAGGAAAACAAAAGTACATGATGAGTTTCAGAGGTGAGAAGGCATGAATGGGTTTTCTAAAATATGGAGGAGGTCAATACAAATTTTATGAAAAATTTTAGATTAGGTTTTTGATGATAAAGCATGATAAATTATTTTTGGCTCTACCAAGATCTCAAAACAATCATTCCTAGCTCGATAGTCAAGTTTTAAGTGCTCACTGAAATTCAAAATATTTTCATGGGTACCTAGTCCATTCATTATTGAGGCATGGCATTAAGATTAAATTTCATTTAGAACATGGTAAAATTATTCCCTATCCTTTATGAATGATTATTAAGAAGTCGACTAGGTATAAACCCTCCCTAAAACTGTAGTCTTGTAGCGATGGAGAAAATATGAAGTATTTGGCCATGTTATAACTTGGGAAGGATATTTTGAAGGTTCAGCAATTTGTAAGATTCATCGAGATATCATTTTAGTGGTGGTGACATGCTCTAGGTCCGATGATAAGGTGAAACAAAACCCCTATTTTCTATAAATTTACATATACATGCATGTGTTGCAGGTGTCATGATAAAAGACCAATTATGTGAGAAAGATTAGGATGTGTCATAAATTCTCATGGAAATAATTAGATAGGTTTTTTATGGAAAAATCACAACAACCCCGAATGGCCCGGTAATGACTAGGGCATTTGATGTGATTGTCAAACATTGAGTTATTATGAAGTGTGGGACCTTGTGAATGAGATAACTCTCCGAGAGAAGGCTAGTTCCTGCTCCTAAACATGCCTACCACAAACTACTCCTAATGTAGGTAAAACTACTTATCGACCCTAAACTAATGCTTTCAAGAGGGACATGGAGATAAGGATGACATGAAATAAACCTACAATACGAGCGGTGATAAACCAAGAAAGGAGTGTTGATCACTTCCCCTAGCCTGTAAAAATAATTAAAGAGATGAACCTAGAAAGGGTCATCTTGCAGCAAAAACTATATTGGATTCAATACATCATTCCTAAATGAGAACAACACACAAAATCTATAATGAACAAGAATTATGCAAAACCACTTGTTTAACAATGAAAGGTAAGGAAAAACAAAAAAACATGGAAGGCTAACATTTTAACACAAACATGATTTTATTTCTCCATTAAAGTTTACATAATACAATTGTTAGTAGGGTAAGGCATGAAGCCATTACATTGTTTATAGGAATGCCTAAATCCCTAGAAGAATAGGGATGCATGGGGGAGAAAAATGATGAACGTGTTTTGTGCAACTCTTTTACAATTTATATAAGAAAATTGAGGAGAGAGAGAGAGAGAGAAGGAAACCCGAAATTACCCCAATACCCATAAAAATGATTGTTTATCTTGTAATGAATGTGGAGGATTTTGAAAATATCTTCTTGATTAATGACATTACCTTGCAAGAAGGAATCTGGCTATGATTGCACTGGATCTAGTCTCTAGCTCTTGTAACTTCATCATGACCTCTTCTCCCACCAACCTCATTGATTGCTTCCACATACCATAGCATTGTTTACCATTTTAAGAGATCTGGAACCTCCTAAATATGAAATTCAATAGTATCATCTGTAGATCCCGAAATTAGCTTTTCATTGATTGTAAATTTGCAAAAAAAGGAATATGGAAGAATTTGTAGTCATTTTTGCACATGTTGGTTCTAGGGTTTCATATTCACCTAAAAACCTAATTTATGGACTTTGATGTGTCCAGTGGATTATTCATGGAATCCCCTTTCCAATGACTACAATTTTGTTAAATTTTCCAAAAAAATACCCAAGTTATGGAAGTTTGAAGATGGGTCATGATTTGGTTCTCCTCCTCCATTGAGCTCTCCTTCAACCACCGAGCTGGTCATCTTCAATGCACACTCACCTCTACATGTTACTAGCTTAGTCACTTTACCTCCCCACCTACTCACCCAACATCCAGTCAATTAGCTCGGTACTCCAATGTGAATTGGCTCGATGTTCAAAGAAAACTCTATGGGTGTTTGATTTCATTTTGGACGTGATTGTGTTTTTCGGTGTTAGGGCCGCCCAAATCCTTTGGAAAATGCAACCATAAATTTTGGATTTTTAACTTAGCTCAACCCAAAAACAACCCCTGTTGTTGACCAATGACAACCTCTAAAAATACCCCCGACTCATTAGGTCGCCTCACCTTGAGAATTTTGGGTACTCTATTTTCGGACATTCCTCTCCAATTGTCTCGAGTCTCCTCTCATGCCAAATCCAAAAATGGCTTGCCACACCACCAAAAACCTCATCACCAAATTCTAAAGTTTTGGACTTTGGGGTTATAACTTGCCAATGTTTGAATACCCCCATGTCTGAAACCTAAACTCTTTGGGCTTCAAGTGTCTTGGCCAATGTGCATCTGTCAACTCCAACGGCTCACCACTCCAACTTGCTTGACCGAGATTGAGCCTTCATTCCTTTTGTTCTTTATCCGGCATACCCTCTCAACCTTGGCACAATCTCTAAATACCCACCTTATCATGAGCTATCCATGCCATGTCGCTTCATTTACTTACTCACTCGGATCAATTGAGTTATCCACCTCTATGCATTATCGTTCAAGTCGGACTTACTCTTCACTAACCTATAATTTTCCATAGCACCCCTCTAAAGCTATGTTTTTCCCCAAGTTTCGTTAAAACCTTCACCCTTTATATCTATGGTTGACATACCGTGCACATTGCACAAGTTCTTGTTTGAAACTTTACAAGCTCAACTTGATCCAATCCATGAGCTCCCCACAGCACAATTTCCCCATGTTTCATCAAGCCCTCCAATTTTCCATCTATGTTACGAACTCAGCCCTTTCTTTTGTTTGCGACCCCACCACCACGGTGTACGTCAAACCTTCTCATGTGACCCACCCCAACTCCTCATGTAAGTATTAATGTAACTCATCGAGTCACTTTAGGTCTCTAACTTGTCTGTGTGGGAGGTATCTCACCGATAAAGATATCAACACATCCCTTTCGAGAAGATGTGATCTCACTGAGCTCTTTTGAGATCAATCCCCTTACAAGCACCTTTAGGGAATTTTATCATAGTTTTCATTTTTGAGGTGAATTTCTAGATTTCTTGATTGAGGAAGGGAAATGAGTGCCAAAAAAATCAATATATCTTATTTTCCCACCACGAGGCCATTTTGGTTGTTTTTTTGGGGCAGAGGCCGATTTTGGCTTGTAATGGAATTGTGAGTTCATAATGACCTTGAATGTCTAGATTCATCCCAAATGTTTCCTAAATGCCCGTAGATTCTTCTTAGGACATGAAATTACCTGTGAAACCCCAAGTTTCATGTGTGATATCCTTCTAGTGTCTATCCTAGTTACTATAATGTTGTCCATTTTAGCCCAAGTGACAAAATTGGATAACAAGTTTTGTGCAAGAAATTGGTGAAACATATCTTCCAAGTTGACATATCGTTAATGTCCTAAAGAGGTAAAAACCATTCATGGAGGTCCAAGAGGTGTTTGATATTAATTCATGGTGTTTCATGGTTATTTTAACATGGATATTTTGTAGAGGTTCCATTTGAGATATTTGAGCTCATGGTTTGATCAAATGAGGTGTTGTAATGGTAAAGCCCTAATGGCATAATAATCCCAATTATGCTTGCCAAGAAAGGTGGTTGGAACAAGTATGAAAGTGTGAATTTATTCTTGTGACATATACTTATGACATTTAAGTTTTTCAAGTGGTGGTAGTTCTTGGAAGTTTCCTGCAGTGCTTAGAGTGTGATTAGCTCAAGGCTGGTTCTTAAGTCCTACAAGTAGGTTTGAGTAGTTTTAGAGAAGTAATCCTTTTGGAATCTTGTGATTTGAATAGGAATATGTTATGAGTTGTGTGAGTTTTATGAGGTAAATAATTTTTGTTCATTTACTTCATGTTGCATGAAGAGGTGTTGAGATATGTAACATCCTCATTTTAGACAATAGAACAAGTCAAATTTTTTTTTTTGATAAATGCATCCTGGTTCTAAATACATAATTTAGAACTCACAAATCAAATAACCATTCATTTAACAGATAACCATATGCAGCTGTAATGACTCGGAGTACCTCCGATCTATTCATTTCATGACTCGGTTATCTACCGATCTATTCATGAGTAATATGAGTTGGCGTTATTATTTAACACTTCACTCCTGTGGTTCTCTTCCCTATTCTGGGATTCAGAATGCTCTGTCCAAGGAACCTAACTGAATAATTGTTACCATTATTCATCGGCATCTCATCCCTTAGACTAGGTGAATTAGGACAACGCAATCAGCAGCTTGCGATACTTTGGCCAAAGATTTGAAACATACTGTTTATGTCTCGTATTCCTTAACGGCATACTCGTCAATCTGGAATACGTCCTTCACCCCATTCTTATGTTATATAGAATGTCTTACACTGACTACTGTCAGTCCTTCCTTTCACAACTGAATCACTCGGAGCAGATTAACAAGGTGATAATGTTATATGGATGCCCACGAGGATTAGGGATATGGTGACATACTAGTTTAACCCTACAGTTAGACCAGTGTGTCAAGATACCCCGAACCTCCTAGGCAGCCTTATAACATGGCCACATTCCTAATTGGTCCCAGAGTAACTCGTCGAGATCAAAGTGTAAATCTTAGCGATCAATGCAAAGGGTGTCGCCATAAGTCACCTGCATTGTTGTAACCTTGAGAAGATCCTAATCTTCTCGGAGGTACAACCCTGCAGTTGACTTGTGTCGTCAACCTTTAAATCCGCCTCGAAAAGATCTACTTAATAATATGCGTTACGCACGTTGAGTTTTAAATTACTTTAAAGACTTTCCCCTAAGGTTAGCCTTTCCCGATCCCTGGATTCTTCATCTTAAGACGACCTTTCTCAATAAAACCCATTACATGGTGGAGTTATTAAGGTCAAGACCTCATCAAGGAGTCATTAGAATATACATGATTCTAAACAACAGAATTGGACAATATCTCAAAACCTTTACATGAGATTGCCATCTGTACTCCATTAAATTTATATCAGTTCTCTTAACTGAATTTATATCATACTTATTAGTATCAAGATATAAATGATTAAGAATCCAATTTAATATTGTCCTGTCATACTCAGGACTAGGGATTAGTAATTTAATCCAGCTTGATTAGTGTTCTGCTTAGGTTCTTCTTAGCCCTATCCTTTTAGAAAGACAACGATTTATATTTCAATCTAGCTTTCGATAGAACAAATCAGAACTACTAAACACTCATAAGAATTCAATTACATTTTCTTTAAGCTTTCATTGTCAATCACAAAAGCATCCAAATTACACAAGGATAACATTGCCACTCTGGTATATAAACCGAAGAGGGTCAACTATCAGAATTAAAAATATATCACATAAGTAACAAATACTTATTTCCATTCCTTTCAGAACTATACAATTACATTTTATGCAAACAACATACTTGATACAATGCTTAACGGAAAAGTACATCTTTCCACATATAGTACATTTAGGAAATCAAGCTGTAATTCATTATAAATCAAAATAAACAATCTGATCATCCTGTCAGATCTGCATTGCTTTTACCACTTACGGCAACCATCTGCAAAAATAGTCAACATGAGTCAGTTCGATGAACTGAGCATGATAAGCACTAACTTTTAAAACAATTGCAATCCGTCAATTGTTTTCATTAAACACCCTGTTTAAATGATATAAAATCACCAACAAGTAAACATATTCAGAATATGCCTTTATAATACAAAATGACTACAAACGTGTAACTCTATCAACGTTACAGAATAGTCCTAAACACTTCTCAAATATTTCATCAAATATTAAGAATCAAAGAACGAAAGTATCCAAACAATTATCTTGAATCCAAGATCAGCAACATTGGACAGATCGTTACTTTCATCAGAAAAGGAAATATCATAGCAAATCATGATTCCACCAATAAGATACAAGAACAATTCCAACTGTTAGACAGATACCAACAAGTATTAGAATAACAGAAGAGAAAGAAACAAATCATTCATACTTCCCTTCACACAAGTTCACTACTGTACCGTCTCTACATATGGAAAGCATTCATCCAGTATGTGTACGAACAAGTCCGACAAACCACAAGAAGAATCACTGTCTTAATAAAAATCGAACACAGCAAGGCTTTTCGACCCAAGTTCGAAATCAAAGAACCTCTAGTATTGCGGTCAACAACAGACTTCATTGCATTAGGCAATTGGATGTTTCCTTAAGACTATGCCAAGACAATCACACAAAATTTCGAAACATGCTCAGTCTCAATCAGACTGGAGTAAACGGAAAGGAATATAGCAAATCTATTCTCACCTTGGCGCATTCAAGTTTAAAGTATGGTATTCGCGACTCACTTCAACAGAGCCAGGACACGAGATAATTATCCATACTCAAGGAACTCAAACAGTGACAAAACGACAGTGTCACAAAAATCAGGTTCAATAAGAGACAAAAATACAGGTTACCTTCCAAGAATTCAAATGAATCCGAACAGTAGTAACAAGATAAATAATTGCATACAATTCCATCTAGACATAAATTATTGAGCAGTAGCAATAAGCCAAACAAACCAACAACTTCCCAGTTTGCATGCCTTCACGCGAGTTCCGAGCTCGACTACCGAGCACATTGAATGCATTTACACCAACTTTCCCGCTCAAACTCCACTGCCACCGACCGCCAAAGTTGGCGACAGACAAATGAAATCTCAAGTTCATTTCCAGTTTTGGCGACCTGCCACGTCGGCTTAGGTTAGCTGTTGCTTAAACTTCCGCCAAGACCTGTCCCTCATACTTATCCTTAGCATTTAATGACATAGAAAACGCCGCCCATGGTTCGCACCCCTCCATAGGCCCCTTTACATTCTTGCTCATAGTTAGGTTAGTATCTTAGGTTAGAATTTAGGATAACACCTAATCTAACTTCCATAACATAGATACTAACTTAGGACATTAGTACTTAGCCTAGGTCTAGGTTAGATTAACACTAATCTAACCCCTAGGTTAGGTTTAGTTTTAGGTTACTAACCAATAATAATTCCAGTTAGGTCTACATTTCGTACACTCAGAAAAAGACCTACATCATACGTCTTCGAACAGGTTTAGCTCCTGTTCTGCCTTAGGCTGCAGAATCGTATGTAACCGAATTATTACCTGGTCCACAATCGAGACCTTCCAGATATACTTCCATATCGGGAACCAATTCATTTCACTTGATCAGCCTGAGTCATACTCCTGACTAGCTTATTAAATGCTTCTAGACCTTGCAACCTGTTCAAGGTCTGTAATTTAATTCATCATGAACAAACTTAAAGCAATACTTGGATCAATTCCACTGATCCAAGACTAGGTATTATAGATGGATAACTCTATAATTTATTCCGAGATCAGATTAAACTCAGATACAAAATGAAATAAATAAAAGAGTCTAATCATATTCTGACTCAGTCAAGATCTGCAATCTGCAAAGAAATTACAGTACATATCAAGCATGATTTCTAAATCGAGGAACACATCCTTTTACAAGAAATCACATATCAACACTTGTATGCTCAGGAGAAAGTAACAACAGTTCAGGGTGTTACATGTGAACCATATTGTTTTTGAAGACCTATTTTTGAGCATTATCAACATGCTTAAGTGAGGTAAGAGAGTTGGAGGATTTGAGGTCTTATGACCTATTTGTTGTTGTCTCATGGATTTGGAGGTTGATGTGGGGTCATGTTACTCTAGTAAAAGTGCTAAAGAAGTCTTTACAACATGTTTTGATATGTGAAGTTTTTCACTTTTGAGGAGTGATAATTAGGTGCTTGAGACCTAATTGGTGGAGCTTGTCTTATAAAGTTATCCATGATGAAGACGGAGGTTATAGAGTTGTTCAAGATTTCTTATGGTTTTGAGAGTTTGTTGGTGACATGTTCATAATCGATGAAGTCATGATTAAGCTACCCTATGTCCTTAAAGATCATATTGCGACTATTGGAGTGGTGACTTGTGTTTTAGGCATAATTAAGAAGCATTGTATTTTTGGGCTTATGACAACCTATAAGGTTCCTTTAAGTGATTTTTATGAATGTGTAAAGTGTGTATTATGTTTTTATGATTTAACTTGTATTGTCATATGGTCTTGTGCTAGCCTATATGGTTTTGTGGCTTGAGTCATGTATAAAGGTATTTTCTCATTTGAGTTATTGAAGGAGATGGAGCTTTGAGAAAGAAAGAGGAGAGTTTGAAGATGTGAGAAGGTTCTAGAGAAGATGCGTGAAGAGGTATGAGAAGCTAAGAATGGAATAGGAGAATAATCTACAAGGTCACTTGACCTAATTAGCACTATATGGTGCATTCATGAGCAAAGAAGGAGAGAGAATTTTTGAGAGGGTTTTGAGTGAAGAGGGCTGAAAGAGTGATCACAATCAATTAGTTGAGCAACAAGGACATCAATTGATCTAAATATTCGGGTGAATAGGTGGGTTTTGGGTCATCTTGGGGTTGTAGCCTCCTTGGAAAGTGGGTGCTTTACTAAATAGGGTTCGAGTGCTCCTTATCGGGTTGGTGCCTCACTAAAGTTATAGGGGTTGGTTATCATTCTGAAGTGGGTGCTTCACTAAAAAAATATTTTATATTGAGTAATATATACAAATCTTTTAGTGGCATTTATTCCCCTTGAGGGTTTCCCACTTATATCTTGTATCATTCGTTATTTTCTCATGTGTATTTTTTAATGTGCCTTGTATAATCATCTCAATGCTTAAAAGTTTATAATTATGCATGTTTAATTGAATAAAAGTTTTTAAAGGAATGGTTTACCCCCTAATCCGAAAATAATCAGATTATTACGACACGATCTTGGACCCTTATAGGCGATAAATATTTGCTGATAATTTACTCCTTTTAAGTAATCAATTTAAAATAATGCAAGACAATAATGACAATTACACATAGATTGATTATGGAGTTCGGCAATTGCCTACGTCTCCGGGTTCGTGATCGAACCGTTCCACTAGTCAAAACTTGTAAGTTACAATAGTACTTTCATAAGAAAACCTAATGGAATTTTACTTGCCTACCAGTACACCAGTTCTTCAGACGACAAGGGTGAAAAATAGCACCCGACTTCCACCTTCTTGATGCACAATCTCCTTCGGCTGTGATCGGCCTTCCCGACGCAAACAATGCGAAGCTAGCACTCCGGTCGACAATCTAGGATTTGCAAGTACTTGGTGTGATGTCCACAACAAGCTTAACAAATAATAAGCTCGTGTTGTGTGTCTTTACAATAGAATGGGTTCCCTATTTATACAAAATTAGGGCCCAAAAATAATGCACTCCATATAATCCTTAGGCTAATATTAGCCTCACCCGTACATATAAAATGGGATTAAATCCCTATGTGGGCGGATTACCGTTTTAATGGGATTAAATATTCCCATTTTAGCCGATTGAATATTTTAATGGGATTAAATCCCAAGTTTGGCGCGGATTACATGTTAAATGGGTTAACATCCCATGTTTGGCACGGCATACACTTTTAAATGGGTTAAAATCCCATAAGGATCGGGGAATAAAAGCTTAGGCTTTATTTAAGCCTTTCCACGCGCCAATGAAGTGGTCAATGACCACGTTGGAGCATAACCGCCCCCTACCACCTTGTTCGCCACGTGGATGTCCACGCATGGGTCTAGCCCCTAACAACCGCTTCACCACCTTGCAACGTGGTCAAGTCATATGCATTTGGCAGCTATGTAGCATTTTAATATTAATGTATACACATCAATATATATATATGGCATTTGGAAAGTGGCCTTACCAAAATAATATTATTTCGACCCATACAATGTGGAATAGAAATAATCCTGTAGTCCACTTGTCGTCTCCCGATAGGAAAATCAAGTGAATTCGACGAGTGTTGGCAAGCCACGTGTCACAGTGCGATTGGTCCAAATATTGACCAGTTGACCAGAGTTGACTTTCCCATTGACCGAACTTTGACCGAACATATCTAGAGCTCCCGATGTCTATTTTCGCGTTCTCACGTGATGCGTTGGAAATCTCTTGAGATGATCTTCTGCACTTGAAACCATTTAGAGATGTTTAGGGAACTTTCGAAATGATCCCCGATCACCCCCAACATTTATTGTGCTTCCAACACATCCTTGTTTGTATGGAAAGTGGAGACGAATACTAAGTAATATAGACCTAGTTTTGAAATAATAAAAAGATAATTTGTGGGTCCTTATCAATTCCACATTCATTTAATTGCAATATCACAAATTTAAACTTTTTGAATAAGTCCTAAAGTGTGTCAAAACTAGCTATGGATAGTGATAACAATAGGGGATTAATTTTTCAAAACATAGAAATTTGAATCAACCTTTATGGAAAGATTTGCAAATTTCAAGTAATTGGTCATGCAAAGCTATGAATCATGTCTCATTTGTAAGAAAAACATCCTCCTTTTTCTTTATTTTCACTTAATATCTACTCTAATATATAGGATACATCTAGACATTAAGACCAAAACAAAATACAAATTAGAGGCTAAGAGTACATATATGTAGTTCAAGATTCACCATGAAATTTTCTTGAGAGAAAAGATATTTGAGTCATGGTCCAAGTGTTAATCTCTTTCAGATATTATGTATATAAAAACCTACTTCTTGTCTTCCTTATTATTCATGTACTCACACACTAGTATTAGTCCAAAATTACATTATTCATCTAAACTACTTTGTTTTAGAAAAAAGCACCAAACGTATTCTACCACATTCTTTATTTTTGTTAAATTCTTGGTCACCTTATACATGCCCTGAATGATCTCATGAATTCATTCAATCATCAATTCTAAGAGGAAAGTGTGGGTTTTTTTGGTTTATTCTTTTATAGGTTAGTCACCAAATCAGACACTTAATACTATTATTATACCACCAAGTATCTTGTTTTATATATGGATCTTACATAAGAAAGGTATTCACAAATGACCCATCCCCTAGTCCATTTACCATCCTAGTTGTTATTTTTTGTTGTTTTTCTTCTCTAGTCACCACTCACTTGCACATGATTCGTACTTCTCTCAAGGAATCTTAGTTGTCATTGTTCAATGGTTTTCATCTCTAGTCTTTGGACTGGGAACCTAGGAAGGGATTAGGAAATTTGGGGTGCTATGGTCCTCATTTTTAGGTTCCTATTCCCCATCACACTTGGTTATAATCTATATATTTGAGGTCGGTCTATTTGGTTTTCCCTCCTAACTCCCTAAGTACTAGTTTGCATGTCGGATCATTTATTGTTGAAATTTGAGCAAGAGATCCCTATATGAACACAACATACATACTACTTTATGGGAGGACTATTTCTACTAAGGGATATCTATCTACATAGAGAAAGGGAATACATTTGGACACTATTTTGTATCACACACTACATAGGAAAGGGAAGTATATTCTATTCCATTGACCATTTTACATTTTATCTAGCTATTGACCCCTATCTCTATGTCATTGGTGTTAGGGTATCATAGGCACATTATTGTACACACAATCACATAAAATCATATTGGGTCTAAGATGTAGCGCAACGCTTAGTTGTAAGACCGCCATTATGGCTACTAAGGATAGTTTGACCCCCTTCATATGCATCTTTGTTTTTTTAGGGTTTAATGCTTTGTGTGGGGTTTTTCAAGTGATTATTCATTATAGGTTCATGAAAACATCAACAAAGCTAGTGTGACATCCACGTGACCAAAGGTGAATTATTGCGAAGACCTAGTGACCATCTCGAATCAAGTTCGAGCTATTCCATGGAACCAAGGTGCCCAGGTGCCCCAATTTAGCCAAATATTCCTATTATGTAATTTTATGAAGTTTGGCACGACACTCTATTCCACCATTTCATCACCTTGTCTAGTCCTAAATCACTGCGAGGTAAGTTCATTTCAAGTTAGTACATTTTACCTCTTATTTAATTTCATTTAAAATATCAACTAAACTACTTAGCATTTACATTTCAGTATATTTTAATTATTACATTGTTGTACTCCTAGATTAATTCTAAAATTTAGATTTTAGTTAATCATATTGGTGAACCGTAGCTTAGAAAAAATTCCCCTATGATCCACTACAACCCCTAATGGCTAAGGATAGCTCATCTCCTTCTCAGACTATCATGTCTCATATTAGCATCAATCCAATCTATGATGAGGCTGATATCATTGAGATCTGGGCTCTCTTTAGTAATGTTGCTATGTCAAATGATATTCAAAAACAACTATTAGCCATTGAATGATATGTACCTACTATTTTTTAAAATTATCCAATCGGCATTACTATTGTTTTAAATTCGATAGCCTTCACTCATTGTACACCATGTTATACAGCTACTCATGATCCTCCTAATATTTCTAAATAAATTCTAGATGATTATCTTATCCATTACATGTTTAGTCTTGACAATAGTTCACATGTACTTACTCATTTTCCTCCTAGTCGGACCACTACTACACTTAAATCTCATGATTATCCTATCTCTTATATTTCTTCTCATGATGCATCGTATATTAATTCACATTCTCCTTTATACTATGTTGATGATCCAATTGATAGTATGATTAATGACTTTTTCACATCTAAGTATATATTTGATGTTGATGAAATGGTTGATCGCTTTCATACTACTAAGTGTGAATCTCCTACTCCATCACCACATTCTCTTGAGGTTGTATCTAGCATCACTTATGAGTCGTATCCATATATTAGTTATTCTTCTCATATCATTTCATCTCCTCCTATCAGTTCATCTACACATGTTAGTTCATCTTCTTTCATTGTTGTATCTCCACCAACCACTTCACCTCTTAGGGATGTTTTCAATGCTAGTCCTACCACCTGTTATGGATTTTTCATCTTCTTCACCAACTATAGCTTCTCTGGAAACTATCCTTAGTGTTACTTTAGCATTGGAACATCCTTTATCTTCTCTTGATGTTCATATGATTATTCACAATGGAAAGTTACAACCACGTAATACATTATTGCTATCTTCTACTATCATTCATAGGAAATCTTGTCTCTCATGCATTTCATAGGTCAATTACAATCTCAGGTTCAATCACTCACTTTAGAAAGTAAGGCTTATTATGCTTCAATTGATAACAACTCATTACATGACAATCCTATTCCTAAGAAGATTCATAACTTTGAATTTCCTAAGGACTTTATCATGCCTACATTCACATGCTTTGATGGTACTAGTAACCCTCATTTACATCTCCAACATTACCACATGGCTATGGCTTCCTATTCTAATGATAGATGATTGTTTAAGGAATTTATACATATTCTTACTTGATGATTATTTCTTATGGTACACTCATATTCCATTTGTCTACTAGCATTTACTATGACATTGAAGATGTTTTCACTATCGCTTTATCATCAATAATGACCCTAGACTTACTTATGACCATCTACCTAACTTACATCGGGAACATCATAACCTATCATGGATTATATCTTACGCTTCAATTTTCATATGCATTAATTAGTATTCCAAACTATCGATATAGAGAATCTATTCATTTTCGTCGTAATTTGATTCCAACACTCAAGCAAAGACTGTGATATGACACATGTGAGTCATTTATAATTTTGTGCTACAAAATCATCGACCTAGAACATGACCTTCTTGTGAAATATGTCATCAATCCTCCACTTCCGATACTATATTTTTGCCATCTAATTATTCTCCATTTCCATAAATTGATCATCCTACACAATCTCCATCTCATCCTAGCAAGAAAGATCAACCTACTACATCAAAAACGTGTCCTTCTTCTCCTAATCCATAGCAAACTACATCTCCATCTAATTTTCTTGTTTTGTTTGAGCAATTTCACTTCTCTCATCATGCTAGACCACATAATGTGATGTGTACTCTACTTGACAAGGTTTTAATTCACTTACCCTCTAACCAACATCGTCCACAACATCATTTATAGAAACAACGTGATTGGCCCTATTATAATTATAGTCGTATCAATGGCCATAGGGTCAATGATAATTTCATTATTCATGATAGATTGTAAAAATTAGAGGATAATGGCATCATTTCCTTTCACTCTCACTCATGTGAGCAGTCCATATCACCTTTTCCTTGTCAACAAGTTTCTAATCCAAAGGAGTCCTCTCCTCCATCTAGTGCTCGTGCCCTTGTTCATCCACCACCACTGACTTGTCACTCATGTGCACTCTTGATCACTTCCATCCATTGTTGCACCATCACATCCACCTAATCCATCTCATCCAATGCATCATTTTACTACTTCACATTGGCTTCCACATCCCTCAAAGCATTCACACATCACGGCGCTGCTCCACATGATATTCATTTTGGTTCATATGTTCACGCTTACTTTCATGCCACATACTTCCACCACTTTACGCTGCCTCAAGTATTTGCTAGGTTATTGTTATCACTTACTCCCCAATGACACACTTATGTTCTTATATTTCTTACACGACTATTAAGGGACTTCATATAAGAACCTCTCTTCACGTGCTTCATTAATTCATCTAGTGCATTGTGTCATCATTTCGTGATGACACACGCTTTCTTTACATGGTTCATTATTGATTGCTAAGGGACCTTCACTAAATGAACCTCATCATATATAGGATAGGGGCATCACTAATATTTCCCCTATATTCATTCTACTAACATGGAAAAACATCATACAATTACATATCATCACATAATTCATCACAATTTTATTTACATAATCAAATTACATAAATCATCTCTCCTCGTAAACACTATAACATTATCACGTTACACATTTTCTTTATCATCATCTACATCATATTACGAGCATAAATCAATAAACATGACCAATATCTAACACATTACATACATTATGAAAATAATCACTGAATCATACATCATCAATCACATCATGACATCAATACACATCGAAACATAACCATCATATGGCCATAAATATTCCTATATATACACATATATATAGGTTATAATCATCATTACAAAAACATTTCATCATTGGGGAAACTCCCTTACATAATATACAACAATGCAAGTTAAATCTCATCATCACTATCTCTCTCTCGGTACTACAAGAGCTCTAGCACTCGATGCCACACCACTTCCCCTATAGCGATAGATGAAGAATTCTATGGGATCAAGAGAATATTCAGGCATCATGGAGGGTTCTAGAAGAGATCATGGAGAGTGGAGATCTCGGGTTTGAACACTTTGACACTTGGTGACCGATCGCATCTTTGGAAGGCATGGTGGTGGGTGCTAAGGCTATATATACAAGCACCCGGTAGAAGAAAAGATATAGTGGAAGAGAGGTGAAGCCCTATAGAAAATAAAATGGAGGGTGTTATGGCTAGGGATTAGGAGAGCTCTGTGAGCGATAGCATATATAAGGGGATGGGTTCTCATTTTTCTTTGTAATATGATGAGCATAACATAACTCTGATGCATGATTTGGCTCTGCATAATATGAGGATCTGTTATGACCTCAAGGGATGTAATGTGGGTTATTAACTTTGATAGTATGAATATAATGCTTCATTATAAATCATCTGTGTTCAATACTCATGCATTTCCTTTCTGTATAAATCATCTCCATGTGTTGTTTGTTATTTCTCTTACCTGCATACAATGAGATGAAACTTTTCCTAAGTTCATAAGAATGTGGTTTAGTTATTTTCTGTCTTGCATTTGATTTTCTATTCTAAGATGATGCATTCTCACAAAACTCACATAAAGGAGAGACTGGCACCCTCGCGTGTGCCTCGGGTGAGCACCCAAGCCCGTTGGGTGATAGGTCGATGTGCGCATGGGATTTTCCTATTCTGTGAAGGGTACAAAAATGACTACATTTTGGTTTCCATTTTGGGACCTCTTTTGAAGTTGTTGTGAGAAATGGCATGCATATTTGTCCCTGATGATGTGTGATGATAGAGCCTGACCTTAGAAAGTGTTGAAACATGGTTCAAGAGCATGGAGGATGAGTTTTCTCAAAGATTCAACATTGGATCTGAGTTCAATATGCGTAGATGGGTAGAAGAGAACCTATACCATGAGTATGTATGAGACATTATTTTTGTTGCTTCCCTAGTAGAACTATATGAATGGATTTTCAGCCTACATGCATCTAGATCAAGATGGTACTATAGATCACATGTGTGGACCCAAGATGACTATCAGAGGTCTAAGGATGTAGATCTGACTTGGATGTGTGTTATTGATCACTAGTGGAAGAGGGTGCTGACTAGTTATACTTTAGAATATGCCATTTGATGTATTATTTCCTAGAGATTTGTTGAGTTTGAGTTTCGAGGGAGCCTAGAGGATCATTTTTGCATGTTATTCCTCTGGCTATGAAGATCTTGGTCATTACTTTGAGTTTAGAAGCATTCCCCATGGCCGGATAAGCTTCTCTGAGCATTGGGAGAGGAAGCTAGGGTGGAGGAAGATGGTGGACATTATGGCTGAAAAGGAAAGGGAGGAAAGATGACTCAAGTATAATGAAGCTCGTGAAAGGGAGATGACTAGACAACATGAGGTTGTAAGTGTGATGGATCTATGGAGGAAGATGTTATGGGAAGGAGTTGAGGTTCATGTAGAGGATGTGGAACTTGAGAAGTCTGTGCTACCCCATCTTGGAAAGCATGGAGAGAGAAGCCCCTTTAACTTCTGATGAGATTTCATCACATGGAGAAAGAAGAGTCATCGCATGCATCTGAACCCACCTGGTGACCAATCCCTGGTGCTTGGTTTTCCAGATCAAGGGAAAATTATTGTTAACCTAGTTGGTATCGGTGGGAGTAACCGATCGGTGCCCTAGGAGATATAATTTCTCATTTGGAACATCCATGGCTACACAATCCTTTCTCATGTATTTGGAGGAATCTTTGGACAAGGTGAAAATACACAAGATTTTGGTATCACGTCTGGGAGTGGCGGGGGCACACAACTAGTAGTGGGACATTATCACAGACCATCGGTGTAGTTTAGTGGGACATTGGGAACCCTTGGCGCATGACCACTTAGGACCTTTTTCCGACTACAGGAGGTGGATCTGGTGGGTCGAGAGGAACAGACCTGGTGGATCCAGTGGATCTGGTGGAGGAGGAAACACCGGAGGGAACCAAGGCTCTAGATCGGGAGGACAAGGACCCCAACCACCTCCCCAAGTTTTTTTTGAGATGTCTTTGCACTTACCAGACTATAGGGGTATTGAAGATGTTGCAGAGCATGTGCACAAGTGTGAGTTACTATGGCGCGTGAAGGGGATCACTACCCCAGAGTGGAAGGCAAGCCAGTTTTTGTAACAACATTAAGGGCACACACATAGTTGGTATAGGAAGTATGACCCCCATCAGATGGTGGTAGACTACACCACATTGAAGAATGCTTTCCTAGCAGAGTTCCATATTCCAGAGTTTGAGAAAAGAGCATCAACACTCTGAAGGAGATCAATAGGGAATGGTAGAGAGTGTGTGGGAGTATGACACATGTTTCAAGACTCTCTTGTCAAATCTCTCCTATGACATTCATCCTTCTCAACATGCTCAATGGTTTTTAGAGGATTGATAACACCATTTAGAAGGGCTCTATCACACAAGACTTTCACCGACCCACGTGAGGCATTGGAAGCTTCCTTATGTGTTGAAGTTATTGGGAGTGTTGATACTGGTGTTAGTCCATTTTTAGAGGCCCAAATACTACTAATGGCCCAAATAGTGGAGAGAAGTTATCTGCAAACTCAGTGCATGAGGTTTGTAGTGGGCTTTGGTGTATAGAACTGTGAAGTGGAGGGACATGCAAAGGATAGTTTCCCTCAAAATTTGGTGTGCTATGGTAGTAGACTATGAGATCTTCCATGGGGATCATGATGCAAGTAGATGCCCTCTACTCTAGCACATAATCCACAAGAATGTTTCTTTCTACTACAAGATATGCACCTCTACAACCCATGATACCAAGGATTGCAGATTGATTGATCAGATCCATGATGTTATTGATCTGGGTGTGTGCTAGACTAGCCTTGCAAGTAGTTCTAAGGATGATGACCATCATTATGAAGGGTGTGCACAGATGGAGGGGTGCATGGAAGAGGTTTTTGTGGGGGATTTCATGGTCATGGTAACCATGGAGGAGGATGGAGTGAGTTCCCATGAGGAACATGTTATAATTGTGGATCTACAAAACATTATAAATGTGAGTGTCCTGATCTATTACAATGCTCATGGTGTGGAAAGAAGCACAAGTATGAAGAGTGTCAGAACTTTATGAGCATATGAACCAACAACACTGGAAAAAGAAAGGGTGCTGCTATGGTGAGCGTCAAGAAGGATGATTCACAATGGATGCCAAGAGTGGCATGTGAGTTAGAGCTAGAACTTGTACTGGTGGTGATGATGCGAGAAGAGGCCGCACACATGCCTAGGGAGATGCCAAGACCAAGGACACTAGTTTCAAGAGAGGAGGTAGTACATGGAAAGTACCCTAGACCCTGCCCATCAGAAAGAAGTGTACCAGAGACTATGGATGTGATTCAAAGTTTACAAGGGGAGATCCAATGTCTCAAGGAGAAATCGAGGTAGGTGGAGCAATGGAAGGATAATGAGGTTCCAAGGAATGACCTGGATGAGGTCAAGGAAGTATGTAAAATGTTAAGGCAAGAGAATATTATTCCCTTGCTGGGAGAATGGATGAGGAGAAGGTACCACATGCCAGAGTAGAGCATGAAAGATAGGTTTTGCATGCAAACCTTCCTCCTCACAACCTTGAATATGACAAGGAGATTACTTTGAATGTGGTTTGTTGATGGGTGGCTTTGAGAAATATCCTCATCGACACGGGAGTAGAGGTGAATGTTCTTACCTTAGATGTCTGGCATCAGATGGGAAGGCCCACATTGCAACCATCTTCAAATGTGTTGTATATGGAAAACAAGACTAAGGAAATGCCCATTGGAGTCCTGAAGGATGTAGTTATCACCATTCAAGGGGCCAAGTTCACTAGAGACTTTCAAAGTCTTGGCACTCACCGAGGTAGAAAACTTTCCAAAGCATTGCTTGGGTGCCCATGGTGTTACAAGAACAATGTCAACATAAGGTTTAACAAAGGGTATATCAGCTTTGAGAACAAGGAAGAAAGGGTGATCATCCCTTTGATGGATGGGAAGTGCCCTATATGGAGCCATTGGGAGAAGAAGAATTCCTTGATAGAATCTATGTGTGCTCCATCAGAGATCCTGAGATAATTCACCCCATGGAGGGAGTTATCCAGTTTGAGGATGCTTAGTCCTTAAGTGATACCACTAGTGTGGCATGCGACAATTGGGTGCATGGAACTTATGAGTTAATTGGGTGACAATTAAAAGGACTGTAACAAGGGTGAAAAAGGCATGCTCATTTAGTCAAGTGCCTAGGAGGAAAGAAGTTTCCAAGTTACTGGAGGGCATACCCTAAAATTTTCTTGTAGGAAATGGAAGCTCAATGGAGAAATGAGGATGAAAGAAGAGGAATGCTCAGCTATAACCTACTCGAGACTGCAAGTGCACATTGGTGGGCTACACATCGAGAGAACCTCCTAGAGTGGTGTGAGGTGAGGATCACATTTTTGTAAGGTTCTCCAGAGCAATGCACCCATGGTTATACAAGACTACCATGGTAAAGAGACCACTTCATTTCATATCCAAGCATGTGAGGAGGCCTGGATGGGAAGTGTAAAAGCATTTTCCACCTTCGTTATGGGTACATAAGTTGTATTCCACCTTACAAGGTTGTGCATGTGCTTGGTACATTCATTTAGAGATGCATCATCAGATGGGTAATTGGAAAGAGTTGGTGGTGGCTGATCTCATTCAAGCTTTCGAATATAGGAGTACCAAACCATCAGTGGATAAGGTGTTGCAAATGATCAAGTGCACCTTATAATGGGAGATAGTGCTATGGTAGAGGATAGGCTACTAGAATTTCTAGGTGAGCCTTATTTGGAGATGTGCCTCAATGAGGAAGAATCAGAGGAAGTACATTTTGAGTGCATGCATGTATGGAAAAAGAAAAAGGAAAAATGGTCTATGTAATAGAGAGAAGAGATGGAGATGTTGGATGTTAATCATTTAGAGGGTATATGTGAGGTCATAGAATAACATTGATGAGTGAGCACACACCTACCATGAGCCCTTAAAGATGAAGAAGGTTAACATTGGGATGGAGGTAGAACCTAAGGAGGCTATCATCGGTGACTATTGGTTGGAAAAAGAAGTTTCAAAGATCATTGATCATTGTGTGTGAGTTCCAAGATTTGTTCCCTCATGGGTACCATGAACTCAAAGGCATCCACCATTCCTTGGGGAAATGAAGATCAAGTTGAAAGAAGGTGTGCACCTGATTTGGAAGAGGCCTTATCGGATGAATCCAAATTTTACGTATGGGTTAAGGAAGAGATAGACAAAATGATAGCATCTGGTATCATTGAGGTAGTGGAAGAGTCAGAATGGATAAGCCCGATGGTTATCAAGTATTAAGAAGGATGGTAGGATAAGAATTTTGTGTTGACTACAGGGATCTGAATGTAGTGTGTGTCATCGATCCCTTTCCAACCCCCTTTACTGAAGAAATTCTTGAGGGAGTAGTGCAGGTGCATGAAGTCTACTCTTTCATGGATGGATTCTCAGGATACCACCAAGTCAAGATTACAAGGAAGACTAGAGAAAGAAAACTTTTTCACCACTGAATGGGGAAGTTTTTCCTACATGGTTATGCCCTTTGGATTAAAGAATGCCTGTTGTGTTCTCACGCATTATGGTACAGGCATTCCAGACTTCATCCATAAGTTTCTTCAAGTTTATCTGGATGACTGGACTATGTGTATGGACTGGTGAAAGACCATTGTGACAACTTAAGACTGATGTTTGAGAGATGTGGCAATTGAGGATATCCCTCAACATTAAGAAATGTGTCTTTGCCACTCCATTTGGAACCCTGTTAGGACACATTATATGCAAAGATGGCTTACTAGTGGATCCCGCCAAAGTTGTAGTTATTGTAGGATTAGGGGAGCCTACTAGTCAAAGTAGCAGTGTGGATTCCTTGGACACATGGGGTATTACAGGAAGTTCATCAAGGGGTATGCCAAGATTCATGCCCTTAGAAGAATTTTTGAAACACAAAAGTGCCTTTCATTGGGGAGAGGCGCAACAAGAAGGCATTTGACACTTTAAAGGAAAGGCTTGTCACGATGCCCATATTACATTTTCCTTCTTGGGATAAGCCTTTCCATGTGCATGTGGATGCCTTAGGGATAACTATGGGAGTAGTGCTAGCACAACCTGGTGAGGGAATTTATTGATCATCCCTTGAGCTTTGCAAGTAGGAAGTTGACACCAACAAAAAAATTACACAACTACTGAGTGTGAAGCATTGTCAATGATCTACATGCTTGCATAAGTTTAGGAAGTATCTATTGGCAACACCCTTCATATTCTACACACATACCACATGGCATTGAAATACTTAGTCAACAAACCCATTCTGCAAGGGTGCATATGTCATTGGGTCCTTCTATTTTAGGAGTTTGAATTCACAGTGGTGGTGAAGCCGGGAAAGAGAAATTCAAGGCCTGACCACTTATCAAGGATTGATTCAGGAGAGGACATGCAAAGCATTGAGGATACCATGTCGATGCAACTATTTAGATTATTTAGCGCATGCCCTCAAACTTGGAAGATATAGCAGTGTTTTTAAAAATAGGTGTGGTGCTAGAAGGGATGAAGGCTCTAGAGAGAAAGTAGTTGGCAATACACACCACACCCTACATGTTGATTAGTGGAGACCTGTATAAGTTAGGTCATGATGAGGTTTACAGTACTGATGCATATTGGAACATGAGCGTGTAGCCATTATGGAAGAAGCACATGGTGGGATTATAGAGGACACTATGCAAGAAATGCTACCGCATGGAAGATTTTATTAGTAGGGCTTTGGTGGGAAACCATCTACAAGGATTGCATTGAGTTTTTGCAAGGCCTGTGACCATTTCCAGTGCCTTGGAAAACCTAGAAAGAGAGATGAAATCCCTTATGACCAATAGCTAATGCACTTTGAACCATTTGAGAAATGGGAAATGACTTTGTAGGACCAATTGTGCCATCCACGTGAAGGACTGGTTCATGCTATATCATCACTTGCATTGATTACTTGACATGGTGGGTAGAGGAAACACCTACAAAAGGATTACACGCAACAAAATACTGCTAGATTTTTATGGGAGAACATAATCAAGTAGGTATGGTTGTCCTTTAAGTTTAACAAGTGATAGGGGTACACACTTTCTCAATGAAACAGTCAAGGATTCTATTAGCAAAATTTATGGTGGCCCATCATAAGACTACCCCATATCACCCTCAAGAAAATGGAACTATTGAGGCATTTAACAAGATACTAAGTCATACGTTAACTAAGATCTGTGACGTTGGAAGATAGGATTGGGATGATAAGGTATCATCCATTCTATGGGCATACAGGACAACCTATAAAAGGTTGAACAAGGCCACACCATTTCAATTGGTGTTTTTGGCATGGAGGTTATTTTACCAGTGGAATTCATGTTACCATCATGTGTATATGCATGCATAGGAGGATTAGCTAATGAGAAAGTGCTGGAAGAAAGAATTGATAAGTTGATGTAGTTGGATGAAAGGTGATCACTTGCTAGATGGAGTCAAGAAGATAAAAAAACAAGACAAAAAGCATGGCATGATCATCATATCAAGAACAAGAAGTTTGAAGTTGGGTAGTTGGTATTATTGTATGATTCCAAGTATCTGTGCCATCTGGGAAGTTGAAATTCCATTGGTTGGGACCTTACATCATCTCATACATTCTTGATTCAGGTGCTTTCCAATTACAAGTGCTAGATGGGATGAGGTTACTAGGTCACTTCAATGGGAGTAGGTGAAGCCCTACTATAAATAAGTCTTCTTGGTGTTTGTAAATAAGGTAGTGTTGCCAATTAGTCTAGAATTTCCTTTATTGTTTTTTCTTTTCTTGTGTTTCCTTTCTTTGTTGCTTGTTCCTCTCTTTTTTTTTTTTTTTTGCCCTTGTGCACCAGTAACCACATTATTTTTCCAAGGTTGTGTATGCATAGAGGACCACACATCTGTTTTAGTGTGGGGTGGAGTGATGTGAAGTATAGGCCCATAATACAAGATTGAACTGGTAGTAGAAGTTATGGTAAATGGCCCGGTTGATGGATAAAGCACGTAAGGAGTAAGAAGCATGTAGAAAAGAGGTGGATGAGAATGGTTGGTGTCAAAAAGGCTTTGTGGAAACCATGTATAG
Organism: Taxus wallichiana var. yunnanensis; assembly: GCA_018340775.1. NCBI lineage: Eukaryota > Viridiplantae > Streptophyta > Pinopsida > Cupressales > Taxaceae > Taxus > Taxus wallichiana. The sequence goes on from CM031242.1 coordinate 864,656,525, forward strand.
AAAGGATGAAAGAGCAAGAACAACATGAGGTAGGTGAGGGAAAAAATCAGGTAAAGGACAGAAGAAGTGCCTTGGCTCTTAGAGACATGCATGTAAGAGTCTTTGGTCGGGTTGGATTTTTTACACACCAGAAGGTTGTAAAGGGTTTTTGTGCACGTAGGATGTGGGCACGTAGGTAAAGGGGCTTAAAAAATCAACTTAGTGGAAAAATCCACATTTAATGTTAAAGTATGGTGGTAGGTGATATAGCATTTAATGCTAGAAAGAAGGAAAACTATAAATACAAGGTCAGAAACTTCATTATTTTACCTTTCATGATTACAAAGTGAAGAAAGCTCTCGTGAACTAGGCATCCAAAATTGATTTATGTGAAGAAGAACTAGAGAGATCTAAGAGTGTGACTAGGGTAGATCCACAAACCAAAGTGTGGAAGGAGTACATGGGTGTGGAAAGTTTTTGAAGAAGTGTCATCTTGTGGAAGGATTTTTCAGTTAGGGTTTGGTAGCTAGGGCACGGAGTTAGAAGGGTTTCTTCACAAGGTTGAGCTTTGGGATTGGACAGAGTAGTAGTAGAAAGAGCAAGGGGAAGAGGATTTAAGTGTTAGCACCGACCAAGAAGAATGACACCAAGGAAACCAACCATGTTTCACCAAAGAAAACAAAGGGAAAGGGAAAGGGAAAACAAATCACTTTCATCGCAAGCACCAATGAAGAATGGTACATGGAAATGTAGTACCCAGATGGGGTATTACTAGGAAAATAATGGGAGTCACACCTACGAAAGATGGTCATAAAGATGATTATAATCATCACACAAGAGCACAATGGAGAAGGAAATGGCCTTGGAGTTGGTTCACCCAACCAACAATAGGATGCTAGATGGAATGCCCATTTATAATGATGAGGTGAAGGTCAAACTAGAAAAGGTTGGGTTGTTGCAATTGTATGAGTTTCCCTACTTTGGAAAACTTGAGCACCTTTACCAGTGGATGATGTCGCGTGTGCATGAAGATCATTTTTATTTTATGGGGTGCAAGATGCACATCACACCACAACTGATATCCAAGTTCACATGCCTCAATTGTGAAGGAGATAACATTGATGATGATCTAAGTGACAAAGAGGCTATCAAGGAGACTGTAGCCATGTATATGACTACAAGAAGGGTTGAGATACTTTGACATCAGAAATACTAGACCCAGTGATGAGGATGTCCATGCACTTAGTCACCAAACTCAATGATCAAGAAAGATGGACACAAGTAAATAAGGCATGGTTGAACGTATGCCGAAGATATCAGAAGGGACCATCTACAACTTGTCCACTTTCATCATGGATGAAATTATAAGCAACACGTAGAGAGGGAGAGAAGATACTCTTTGGTAACATCCTCCTCACCATTGTGTTTTTAGAGATTGGAGTGCCCGATGGGCCGAAAAATTTGTTTGGGAATATCCAGAAGAGGATCCCTCACCCACAAAGAGATTTGTAAAATACACTTGTGAAACCATGATGACCACTCACAAGGCATGCCTAGAGAAGTGGTATAAGTGAATGTGTGATGCATTTGGGGCTGAGTGGAGAATCCCAGAGTAGTTTCCCATGCTCATGAATGGAGAGGAAAATTTGTAGTGTACCAACACTTCTGCATTGGTAGATTTAGGTTGACAAGATGAGAACATGAGTCCATGGTGCAAACTACCCTTCTCCTTCACCACATTATACTTCCAAGCTAGAGTTAATCAATTCAAGGAGGCCAAGAGACTAAGGTTTGACCTTAGTGAGGTAGATGCAGACCACCATGAGCTACTGTGCTAGAAGCTAGTCTACCCAAAGAAGTGTGTACATGGAGAGATATGTCTCCCATGAGATACAAATGATGAATCTTGTAACATTTACCAATCGTTGGAAGGGATGCAACAAGGATATACCTTCACATAAGGCCAAAGTTTGAAAAAGGCACTTACTTGGAGAATGATGTCTCCATCCTAAAGACCCCATAGGAAGGAAGAAGGCCATGCCTAGAAAGAGAGAAAGAGAAGAGGTGTAAAAGGCACCAAGTGTTCAAACTACACAAAATGGTAAGCACATGGAGACAAGTGCTAAGCCTAGTACTTACATGTGGAGGAAGAAGTCTCCAATCAAAGAAAAGACTCTAGAAGAAGAGGCACTAGAGCATGAAGAACCCCTCACTCAGGAGGAATCACCAAGGAAGAGATCACCTACCAAGGGAAAAGAAAAAGAAGAATCTCTGTACTAGAATCCCCAAGTAAGGAAGAAGCAGAAGGTGATGGATGAGGCTGATTTAAGAAGAGAGAGAGTCTAGATGCCTACATCGGTGATAGAGATGATGATGATGAAGATGAACTGAACCAGAGGTGAAGACCATCCTATCTATGAAATACATGATTTTGAAGAAGAAAGAGATGAGGAGTATAACGAAGAAGATGAGGAAGGAGGATGAAGAAGAGGTTAAGACCCAAGGCAAGGGGGTAAGTGGGGAAGAAGTTATAAAAGGAAAAAGGACCCCAAGCCTCACAAAGGAACAAGTAGATGAGGCCATGGAGAAATAAGTGGAAAAAATCATCAAGGACCTGGTGGAACAAGAAGTGGAATGCAACATGGATGTGGTGATGAAGGAAGTTGAGGAGGAGAGCATGGGAAAAGAATATGGCAGCATGGGAGGAGATCCCAGTTTGGTTGTTAGCTTTCCAAAGGCCACACACATAGGGAGGAAGAGCACAGAAGCATCACAAGTTCAAGGAATGGGCTACATTGATGATCCAAACAAAGTGTTGTGCGCGTGCTTCTAGAGCACCATTCCAACAAAAAAAAAATTTTAGCTATGACTTCATTTGATGAGGAAGGTGCATACCCTCGGATGAGGAAAATGTTGTCATGGGCATTTGAGTCCCACATTGATGAGCTAGAATTTGAAGTAAGCCAAGGGGCATTGATGAAAGTAAAAAAAAAAAAGGGATAAACCCCTTGGTGAATGCTTAGAGGCTGTCAAATGAACAAATCTGCAACATGCTCAACAAAGTCTCAGTTGAGGTTGAAGCCAGGCTCTTTGGGAGAAATGACAGGGTAAAGTTCCTAGAGGTAGAGAGCTGGAGAAAAAGGAAGAAGAGCTCTTTGAAAAGACCAAGGACTTGAAGTAGGAAGAGCTAATTAGCACTCAATTAAGGCATGAGTTGAAAGATGAAAAGGAAAGAGTGTGAGGCATACAAGAAGATAGAGATGATCACGGATGCCATTTTCCTAAAGCATCAGACTTAACACCACCTGCAAAAGTATGGATCATCCTTGTAATGCCTAGAGGACTTGACCCACATACTCACCATGGAGAGGTGACCACTCACCCTAGAATCAGAGGAGAGGAGGTTGGCACGTGCCAAGAAAAGAAAATAAGATGAAGGTGGTGGAGATTGTTTCTTAGTACAACAAAATCCTCACCGATGTAAAATCGTCACGCATAAGTTGTTGAGGTTGCCTATGAAAACTATGTGCAAAGATAGAGATAGAGTGGAAAGTATCCTAGTTACCACCCCAAAGTGGAACTCAAGGAGTTCTAGGAAAAGAACAAGGGGAATAAGGTGTGAGTGAGACAAGATCTTAGCCAAAGTGGAAAAGAAATCAGAGGCCATTGAGACCTTATGGGGCTCAATCAAGAACCGGCTAAAGGAATTGTACCCTCAAATCACTCGGAGGATGGATGCACTTGAGGATTTGGGAAAGCAACTAGAGAGATTGTGGAAACAATGAGTGCTAAGGGAGAGGGGCTGAGTTTTGAAGAAGTGAGTGCCCTGGTGGGGGACCTCTGTCAGCAAGCTCAGAGTGAGGTCGACACTTGGGGAAAATTAGAAGCTGATTTAAGAAAGGATTTCCCTCTCCTCCTCAAAAGTAAAAAAAGTTCCCCATTCTTTCATTCTTTTCCCCATTTCTTCATTCCTTATTCTTCCCAACCATTTGTAAGGATCCATCCATTCTTTATTTCCTTTATTGAAGAGTGTTTCCGAGGATGGAGAAGACATAGTGTGGGGTGATGTTGGGCCCCAAAATATTAGCTAAGTATAAGAAGGTGCATGGGTGCATGGGACCTAGTCAAAAAGAAGGGCACATGGGTTGAAGGCACAAGGAAAAATGGGTTTTGTACTTAGCCATATTCAGCACCCCAAGAAGCACACGAGAAAATCATGACCCTTGTGGATAAGGTGTCAGCCTGGCAACTGTGGGATCAAGAATGGAATATTCTAGGCATGCGATGGAGGGTTCTAGAAGAGCATCATCATGCAGAGTGGAGAGCTCGGGTTTGTGAAGGCATGCTCCCATGGAGGACCACTTGACACTTGGTGACCGATCTGTAACTTCTGGAAGGCATGGTGGTGGGTGCTAAGGCTATATATACAAAGTGCCCGGTAGAAGAAAAGAGAGAGTTGAAGAGAGGTGAAGCCCTATAAAAAATAATGGAGGGTGTTATGGCTAGGGATTAGGAGAGCTCTATGAGTGATAACATATAGAAGGGGATGGGTTCTCATTTTCTTTGTAATATGATGAGCATAACATAGCTCTGATGCATGATTTGGCTCTGCATAATTATATGAGGATTGTTATGACCTCAAGGGATGTAATGTGGGTTATTAACTTTGATAGTATTGTTCAACTTGCTATTTTCCGGCCTAAAAGCCAAGAAAAATATAAATAACAATTTTACTAAAATTCAACAAAATGACTACTACACATGCATTTTTCGAAAAACAACGCACTTAGCAACTCCATCGTCATACACAATGTTATGGCTGTCACCACCATCTCAAAATGGATAGGTTGTGTTGCTCTCACTTGTGGCACCTTACATGCTTAGAAGCTCACTCTCACACTCGTGCAAGAGAAAAATGAAGTGACTAATCACTTTTCAACTTACTATTTATAGTAACTTTCTATGGCCTATTCTACTATAGTCATTATTTCACAATCATTGTCTCAACTAATACACACCACACAATTTTCGTCATATCTTGAGTGTTTTTACTTTGATTTATACCTCTTTTGTGGCATTCTTTTTAGAATTCTACCTATTATCATATCATGTACTTTGCACACACATTATCTCTCTTCAACATTATTTTTCACTTGATCTACACACATTTTGGTGATATTCATCATATAGTATCTATTTAATTCTTACTTTCAACTCACCATTCATTCTTCTCATCACTTCCCCTTTCGTTGAAAGGAGGGGCATATAAGTGGGATTCCTCCTATAATTCCCCTTACACTATTAAGTGATCATTCAATACTATCAATTTTTCATTTTCAAACATTTACTAATGCACCATGTAATATTTTATTACTTCCCCATAATTAACTAACACGGAAAAAAAAACAATTTTTCGATGGGATATCTCATCAATTTCCATCAACTCCCCCTTAATCAACTAACATGGGGGGAACAACTGGCATGTCAAGTCATTAGTGTCGAAATTTGAGCAAGATATCCCTATATAAACACAACATACTACCTTATGGGTAGACTATTTCTACTAAGGGCTAGCTATCTACATAGAGAAAGGGATTGCATTTGGGCATTATTCTACATCACACACTGCATAGGAAAGGGAAGTCTATTCCATCCACCATTTTTTATTTTATCTAGCTATTTCCCCTTTCTCTATGTCATCATTAGGGAATCCTAGGCACATTATTGCACACACAATCACACATAACTACATTGGGTCTGAGATGTAGTGCAACACTTAGTTGTAAGACCACCATTATGGCTGCTAAGGACAATCTAACCCCTTCATATGCATATTTATTTTTAGGGTTTGATTCTTTGTGTGGGGTTTTTTGGTGACCCTTCATTGCAGTTCATGTCAACATCAAAAAATCTAATGCGACATCCACATGACCAAAGGTGAAGTATTCCAAAGACCTAATAACCATCTCAAACTGAAGTTTGAGTTATTCCCTAGACTAGGGCACCCTAATTTTATACCTAAGCATCCAAGATGCCCTCATCCTTCCCCAAACATCCCGGTCTAGCGAGATCTTTCTCTTCTATAATTTTCTCAAGTCCAAAGACAACGCTCAATTATGCCATTTCATCACTTTTTCTAGTCCCAGATCACTGCGAGGTAAGTTCATTTTAGGTTAGTACCTTTTCCCTCCTATTTCATTTCATTTAAAATATCAAATAAACTACTTATCATTTCCATTTCAATATATTTCAGTTATTACATTGTCGTACTCTTAGAATAATTCTAAAATTTATATTTTTGTTAATCATATAGACAAAAGGTGTAGTATCCTGTCAATATGAAAATATTTGGCTAGGAATGATAGGTATAGTTTCATGAGTAACAAAAAGTGTTTCCCAAAGTACCCATTATGGGCTTCTAACTCCATACTAAATTTAATTTCTCAACTCTCTTTGCAACCTTGATTGTCCCATTAGTATCTTCCCCGCAATTAGGTATCCTAGTACACCTTTTATGGGTTTAGAATGGTTTCATACCTTTTCAAAAAAATAATAATATATTTACATACCCATTTGGCTAGTTAACTTGTTCTCAAATTATCTAGAATAGTTTCTTTAGGTAGTTTACATAGTTCACTTATTTAGGACTTAACTAGCTCCTCCAAGATCCAAAATCGGGGTTACGGGAAGGCTGTCAGAAGTACGGTGTCCATACGAGATAATTTTGAGCTAAAACATTAAAAATAAATTTAGGTTTTCTTTAATATATATATTTCTACCAAATTTTATCATTGTCTCATGGTTACAACTCAAGTTATGGTAAAATCTTGTTAAAACCCTAGTCTAGGGATTTTATTAGGCCCATATAGAAAAATAAAGGATATCTTTCTCAAACATAATTTTCAAGACCCCAAATTAATTTCTTAACCTCTATATTTAAATTTTTAATATTTCTTGTTAAGACTTTAACTCTTCAAAATTCCTAAATCCATTTTCTACAATAAGATTTGAGTTTAAACATTCTCAAGTAGCCTTGTTTCCTCATTACTGAGTCTTAGGGTTTTAATGTAAAATTTATTTTTAATACTTATAATCATATTATTAAGGTCTATTACATCATGTAATACCCTAATAAACACTTTTCAACCTTAAACTCTTACCGATAATTTTGTATTGAAGCTTAGCATTCAAGAATAGAACTTTCAACTCAAGTTTCCCAAGAAACCATGCCTTACAAAGATTATCTTAATTCTTTTGACTTGAATTTGTTTTATAATTCTTCTCACTAATATCTAACCTCTTGAAAAATGTATCTTGTCATCTTTCAACCTCACAACATGTCCTTTTTCCAATTAACTTATATTTCTTGTTAGGATAATATACGGTCTTCTTTGCTTAAAAACTTTGAATTGTGCATGTTTTAGAGACATTTTGTCTAATAGAACACCACCCAATATATTTCATTACTTTAAAATTTATTTATATCATTCTCACACTGATAATAATTATGATATTCTTGCTAATGACTTTATTCCTTCAACCATTCAATCAAACCCAAAAACAGATTAAGTAATCCAATATTCTTACCTAATTGTTAAACATGAAGAGGACCATACAAGATTCTACCAATTCTTAACACACATTCCCTAACTGTGAACACCATAACATCTTTTCCAAAACCAATATAGCCAAATAAATCATACAAAAACATGGAATAGTCCCTATTTGTAAAGGACTTCTAACATAATAATTAAAACTTATTAAGAAAGGTCAATACTTGCATCACATAGACACTACCATCAAGAATATCAATCAATTAGGATTGTTTACACATACGTAATTGGAAAATTCAAGCATTCATATCAACCATTGATCATCCTTTACAATTATAAGGAATTCAATGTTTTATTCATCAAGGTTTTGTTTACATTTATGTTCTTTGTCTTCTATAGACCCCTTAGAGCCTTCATGGCTATTTTCATGCCTATTTCTCCTCTTCCAACCTTTTCCTTAACTTTCTCCTACATTTCAATTCAAATATCTCTCCTTTTAATTCCAAAATGAAGGTAGTTGTAAGTACTCTCAAATACCCTAATTATAGTAAGGAATAAAACTAACTTGTTAAACCCTAGCTAGATGTGTAACACAACTTATTTACATCATAAAGAGTTTATAATGTCCTCCTAGTTTAATACATATCTTTACTTTCTTATGAGACCCCTTTTGATGACTTAGGAATTCTAAATATATAAGAATGTGTTTTTGAGGGAAATTCAGAATCAACCACTTCTTACTCATGGAGGAACCTTGGAGGGTGAAGAGTCTTACAAAACACATAAAAATATCTAACAAGACTCTAGAATTCCAAAAATTGATTGAAGTCCAATAATTTTTCATTTCTATGGTGATGTTTCGCATCATTCTCCCTAGTGAGAAGATTGAACCCTATTCAAATATCCATGTTCTTCCTTTTCTTCCAATCTCACTCTTTCTTTGAATTTCCTTCTTTCTTTATTTGTTTGTGTTCATCTTCAAATTTCACAACTTCTTTATTGTCTTCTATGATTTTTCTTGTCTTGAAATTTATCACTTTGTCTTCATTTTGCTTCAAGTTCTCTTCATCATCTTATTTTTATTTTTTTATATCTCAAATGTACTTTTTCACATATTTCTTATCTTTTTCCACCTTTTATATTCAACTTTTGAGTCATACCTTCAAAAATACAACTAGAAGCAATATTAGATGTAAAGGAATGAGACAAACGTGTCTCAAATTTGATTTCTTTCTTCCACCAATTAAGTTCTTCATTATTTTTATGATCATTATCTTTTATCTATGATTTACTTGACTATTTTTCATCATATTACTCTCCTTTTTTCTCTTGAACCTGTACTAAGCCTTCATTCTTATTATACTCTTTCTTATCCAATATTGCTAGTGGTTTTTACTTCATTTTCTCCTCATTTTCATACTTGTTAATGAGTTCTTTAAACTGATTTAAACCTATACGTATCATGAATAACTCCTCAATCATCCTCACTTACTCATACAATAGAAGATCATTCACTTCCTCACTTTCCTCATAAAATTTGGGACCTAATTTTCCTTTTCCTTCTTTGAAATCCTGTGCTAGAACACTAGACTCAGCTATCACTTCCTCTTTTCTCATTTTATCTTCATCCCCTTTCAGTTTTCTAGTCTCTCTCTCTTGGATTTCATTCACACATTCCTCATATTACATGTTATTTCTCATAACTATCTCATCATCACTTTTAATGTGATTAACCAATTATTAAAAAAACCTAATGAAAGGTATAGAAAATATTTAATCTAAGTAGGAGGACTAAAACATTGTTTAAATGAACTAAAATAGTATGAAATAATTGTAATTAAATATTCTAAGTGAAATAAAACCCTAAGTATAGAAGAGAAGGGAAGGAAATAACTTAGTTGATTGTTGTAAATGGTTGCACAAAGTATCACGAGGTTTGAACAGAGAATTTGGAAGTGCGGTCGAACACTCGGGGACCCTGAAGGGAAGATCACGAGGTGCCTAGGGTGCGTGGGACTATATTGGGACACCCCAAGGCACCCCGGTCTGCAATTTGGGCACTCTAAACATTGTGCAAGCTCAAAAACTGAGTTTGGCAATGTTGCAACTTGTTCTCGAAACCCTACCGTTTATCACGATGGATCATCGGATGAACTAGAAAATGACATGTAATGCAAAGATAAGTATCAAACCCTAGAAAAATAAAATATACAAATGAATGGGTCGATTGGTCTCATCTTCCCAATTAGTGGACTTGTCACTTAACGTTGCACTACATTTCGGACCTTGTTGTAATTCTGGTGCATGTGTGCATTTTGTGCCCTACGTGCTCTCATGTAAGTCACACTTTGTGAAGCAACAAGAAATACCTGGGATTTGTCTTAGGACACCCCAAGGCACCCCCGGTCCGCATTTGGGTGCTCTAAACTCGTGAAATCTCAAAACATGAGTTTGATAGCGTTGCAACTTGGCCTCAAACTTTACCTGTTTATCACGATGGATCTATCAGATGAACTGAAAAATGACCTACAATGTAAAGAAAAGTATCAAACCATAAAAAAATAAAAGATACAAATGAATGGGTTAGACTGACCTCACCACCCAAATAGTGGACTTATCACTTAACTTGTACTACATTATAGACCTTGATGTAGTTACGGTGTGTGTGTGCGTTTTATGCCCTAGGTGCTCTCATGTATGTCACACTTTGCGAAGTAGTGAGCAATAGTAACTATAGAAAATGTAATTAGAATGTGTGCATAGAATAGAATAGAATCCCTCACCCTATGAATTGTGTGTGATGTAGATCTTCCTAGCCTTGATGTATGGTGTTATGTGGATGCAATGGATATAATAGATGCAACTCTAATGGAGTGATAGATAGTAGTGATTCTAGAGGCCTCATATAGTCTTATAAGCTTTATATTTATAGGGATCTCTGTAAATTTGGTCGAGTTTTGCTAAAAATGATACTTGCAAAACATAATAGAAACACTAAATATAATAATACTTCTATTTGTTTTCATTTGGGATATATCAATACAATATTGATGCACATAAATAGGAGGATGCACTCCTTAATACAAGGATTCAAATATCATCTCTAGCTTCCCCTACAATCTCTCTCATCCCTAAGATATCTCCAACATCCCAAATATCCCTCAAGACTAATCAACATGAGTTGTTATCACAACACACTCACACTAACTATATTATTAATATGAGTTATATTAACTCAATATTAATAACATACACAATATATTAATAATGTTACATAATATATTTGTAACATTCACTCCCCTATTGTTAACATTATTAGTTCTTAATATACATTCCCCTAATGTTGACATGGTACAACATAACTCCTTTTACTGCAACGTGTTGCACGGGCTTGCCTCGTAATCTGGATCAAAGAAAGGCGTGTAAACTTCCAAATGGATAACTTTTTTGCTGCACATGACCACAACTAGGAATGCATCCTGCATTTACTCCATTAAAAGAATGCACTCGGAATTCCACTGTTAGATCATCTTCATAAAGAAGGAAGGCAATCAGAGGACTGCTACATGGGTAAAATTTTATCTACCATTTTACATCTGTGGTTTTCTAGATCTACCACCAACCCTTTCCAAATATATAAGTGTTAAAATAAACTTAGAGACATACTCTACAATGTTTTCTTATAGGAGGTTACATATAGGAATTTGTCACACATTATAATTGAACAAGAATGTGACATCTGTTCTTATTTTCACATAGTGGAAATTAAACACACGATGAAAAAAATGCCACAACCTCATTGTCAGGCAACCCCTTCGCTTATGGTCAAGCAGCGGTCATTGATTGACGTCCTTCCTCCATTGCCTCCTTCCTCCATCAAAACACTACTTACTTAGAATAAATTGATTTGAGGCTCTATAGCATATTGATTACAAATTGGACATCGGTTACTACACGAAATGTGTCTATAAGGCAATTTTGTTTTATTTTACGGACGTTTAAGTGACACTTTCACAAAAAAAAAAGACTTGACAACACGAAACAATAAAAAAATATTTTTTAATATAATTTTAGAATTTTGAAAACAAATTTTAACGAAACGGATGATGGCACTTTACAATAATAACAGATGACTCAAAAAGAAATATACATATAATGACTCTTGATTATTACAAAATGACACATAACAACATTATATTGAACAATATTACTTTTGAATGACAAACTATTGCAAAATAAATATAAAATTAACAACACAAACATTCAAAATTAATATAAATACAAATCTATAAACTTATGACTTATTAATTTGATCTAAGCATGCATTATCATTGTTTAGTGTTTGGTTTGACTAGACATTGATACACGGATTTGCATGATGACTTGACACAAGGATCAATAGAAGAACCCTGTCACCTCTACCCTTTAGAGTCCACAATTGTTTTTGTATGACCCATAATATGAATGATTTATAGAAATTCCCAAGCTTACGTGTGGAGATCTTCACCTTCACTTAGTCCAATACACACCAGTCCTTAGAGCGTATCCGAATTAGTCCTAATTGGCACCATGAATTAGCACATTGTGATCAAACTCACAAATTTGTGAGTGCAGGAATAATGGAATGTGGATGACATTTAAAATCTGTTACTTAGACACCATTCACCGAGAATATAAGAATCCAAAATAGCATGTTCATGGAAATAATAGACGTTTCAAGTTATGCACATGAAGATGTCACCAAGTATAAATATACAAGATTAAACCGTGTATGCTAATCCATTGTAGATTCGAAAATATCTCCACTAGACACTAAAATAACAGTAAATAATGTTAGAACCTCTTGAACATATTGAAAATATACTCCATAATTGAATGTTATAGCAGGTCGTAAGGGAAAGAATCAACATAAAATCCCTTTTGTATTTTCCACATTTTTCCACATCCAAGATGTGGGTTCAGCTGAAATTCAGACAATATTTTTCTCAAAAATAACTCTATAAACCCATTAAAAATTAAAGAAACCCAAATCATAAATAGAAATTATTAAATGTTCTTTAGACCTACTCGATTCTAAAAGATTTAAGAAATTGCAAAAAAGGTAGATGATAATCATAAAGCAAGGCAATATACAAATCACATAGAACTACCATTCATGCTCTGATATCAAATGTAAATTTGGTCAGAGTTTTGCTAAAAATGAGACTTGCAAAACATAATAGAAACACCGAATATAATAATACTTCAATTTCTTTTCATTCAGGATATATCAATACAAGAGTGATGCACATAAATAGGAGGATGCACTCCTTAATACAAAGATTCAAGAATCATCTCTAACTTCCCTACAATCTCTCTCATCCCTAAGATATCTCCAACATGCCAAATATCCATCAAGACTAATCAATGTGAGTTGTTATCACAAAACACTCACGCTTAGTTGTATTATTAATATCAGTTATATTAACTCAATATTAATAACATACACAATATATTTGTAACACTCTCAAGCTTAAATTCATAATTAATCTTGAAAAGGATGACTGGGGAAAAGATAAAAACAACAAACAACTATAAAATCCCCAAAATAAAGTGGGAAAAGGATGTGCATAGACTGGAGCACCCGGAGGAGGTGGGACTAGGGCACCTCTGGGGCACCCCAAGACAAGCTAGGGTGCCCTGAATTTTGGCTAGAATGATGAGGCGGTTGCTGAAAACAGAGGGTATGTGCTGGAAAATACACAGGAAGTAAGAAATAAAATATAAATAAATATGGCCAAAAGGTGGGATTAATTAGTACTTTAACCACTTGAGAACCTTCTAAATAGTAGTATAAGACTGGGCTAAATTATGTGTAAAGTGCATAATTTTGTGTCTACATTTTCCCCCACTTTATGTTGGTGAGCGGAAAGCTTGGTAACATAAAGTAGATAGAGATGCATACCTGATATCCATGTAGAGTGTAGAAGAAAACGTGTCGATGGAATAGACTCAAGCATGGAATGAAAAAGGAAAAGATGGAGGAACCTAGATTATAAAGATGAAAAATGCGCATAAAAAGTGATGAGAGTGAACCTAGGGTAAAACATGTGTGTAGTTATTGTTGTGTGTAGTGTACCTGCGTGGTTAGTATGGAAAGTCTTTGTCACAAAGTGTGTTGTCATTTTCACTTATTGTTATTGTTATTTTTGCCCCAAAAATTGACTACTTGTTTCTCATATAGTGGACCTACAAGGAGAAAATGATCGAGTAGTCAAATATGTATATATGTAAAAAAACTATGTAAAATACGCATGTATATAGAAATGTTTAAAGTAAGCAAATGTAAAATACGCTAAAAAAGTGTAAATGAAACATGTGCACTGATCCATGTTGAGAGAAGGGTGTAGAAGGATATCTTGTACTATCACAAGTTTTTGGGTGATCTCACACCACCCTAGATGAAGAAGTGTAGGGAGGAAATGTTATGTGTCCTCTAACTCTAACCACTTTTGCTAAAATTTGTTGAAGAGATCTTTGTACTACGCTAGTTTTTTGGGTGATCCTATGCCACTAGACAGAGAAGTGTAGAGAGGCCACCCACTATAACCCCGAGCACAGAATCGCTCCATAGAATTTCCAAAGGATACCATGTCCTATTATGGACAATGTGTATGGAATTCATAGATCGATTTGAAGCCCGACTCGTTGTGTCGAGCTAGTGTAAATATGTTTTCTTAGTAGAAAATCCACAGTGATGCCCCCTCTTTGGGAGTGCATGTGACGACCCTAAAAGGAGAATGTAGCCCCAAAAGAGGACCAACCACACTCTAACCTATAACCAAAGGGGATGGTTAGCCAAAACAAGTGTTATTCTGCAAGCACATGCATGTAATAAGTGTAAAATCGTAAACATTGTAGAAAAACTACCAAACATAGTAGTGTAAACATGAAAGAAAAAGAAAGAATACCACACAAAGTGGATTACGAACAAGGAAATCAAAAGACAAGTATGAACACAAGCAAAGGGAAAAACCCACATATAATAGCAAATAAATTAGATAAGTAGAACTACACAAGTAGTCATGGAAACATGTAATCATGTAAAAAAGTGTTTCACCTAGAACATATGTTAACATGTTAGAGTGATAACCGATATGTCAAGACATGTATAGACCAATAGTATAAGATTCCAAGTACAAATGAAACAAGAAGCACCTATATAATTGAATTTGGATGCCCCCAATGACCTGGTATAGGAAGGGTAGAAGGTCGAGCATCCATGTCGCGTCTATATTGTCCTATATATATATGTGTAGACACCTAAAATATGCTTACACTTAGCATTTCATCTAATTCAATCAATTAATGACACTTCGTTAAATCCCCATACTTCGCTCCATTCTCGAATGCCCATTCACAACACTCTTTCAGTTGTATTCCTCCTATAATCAGTTATTTGGCTAATATCTCTCTTATTAGCTAAACATTCCTCCTTTGACCATTCAGAACCTCCCTAGTTCTCTCTAGACCACTTCTATTGGCTTCATAGGCTATCTATCAGTCATAATTGGTTATCCAGACCCCTCCCAACTCTCAATGAGTCTCTAATCACTTGCTAATCAAGTTTAACTAGCCTAATCCTAGCTTAACTAAGCCTAAAGCATGTTTATCCTAATCTAATCTAAAAGTGCTTTTTGAGCTTTAGTCCCACATGCACCCAAATTCCAAATTCTCCCAAGTGGAAAACTATAAATACAAGGCTAAGCCTACCCATTCAAACTACAACTTTACACACAAACACACCTTGTTTACATAACAAAATATCTCTCACATTTGGAGATATTGGCATTAGACCTCATTTGCATTAGCCAAGCTAATAGGCATTTGATCTTGGCTATCCTCCATTGTTGAAGCTCCTACATCTTCCATCCATTCCAAATATAGTTGGTAAGGGAAGATCTAAAGCTTGGCCATGTAGCCAACTTGGAGAGATCTCTTCACTAAGTTTGGGAGTAAACAACACACAATTTGATTTCTTAGAATCTAACTAGGTTCACTTTCATTAAGATTTCATAGAGTAGAGAGTAGTATACATGTTAGTTTTTGATGTTTTTGTCAAAGTTATAATGCTTGCATGTTAGTTTCTCTTGTTTAGCTCTAATCTCATGGTGCATGGATGAGTTAGTGAAGCTTTGAGGTTATTTAGCCTCATTCCATAGCTTTTGCAACTTTCCATTGCACACATTTGGCACGCCCAGTGGGACACTTTGTCCATCCTCCATTAATGGAGTCACTTTGAAGCTTTTTGTTTTAGTTTCTAATTTTTTTAGTTTCAATATTTCTAGATTAGTTTCAAGCTTTCTAGATTAATTTTTCAAAGTTTTTAGATTAGTTTCAAGTTTTTATTTCACTAACCTTTCTTGTATTAATGGCTAAAATCAGGTTTCCTAACTAGTTAAGCTAGGTTTGTCTTGTTTTTGTGCTCTTTGTAGGATCAAAGGAGGTGAAGTGCTGCCAAAATTGAACCAAATCGATAAAATTTTGATATTTTTGAGATTATTTTTGAAAAATCCTGTGTTTTTTTGGCCACCTATAGGAAAGGGAGCGCACATACCATTTTTGCATGCAGGTACAACTCGATGTCATTTTTTATAGAGGCACAGGTACACTAACAGTGGCACATGTACACTAATAGTAGCACATGTACACTAACAGTGGTGCAGGTACACTAACAGTGGTGCAGGTACACTAACAGTGGTGCAGACATCATTAGCAATCTTCCGGAGGCCATAGGCCATAACTTTCACTCCCGAACTTGAAACGACTCTATTTTTTTGTTGTGTTGGAAAGGTATTGAAGAGAAATACACAATGGAATCATAAAATTAGGATTTTGACATACATAAAATTTATGGTTTACATTATTAGGTAAATAATCATTTTCTAATGTATCTTAAAGTCTAAAAAAATGTTTTCTTGGCTATTCTAACACTTTGAAAGGTTTTGTGACACTAATCAGTTGTTTGCAGGGTTATTTTGGTCTTTTTTTTTTTACTTAGTTAAGTGTTTCATTTCTTAATTGATAGAGGTTTTTTGAAGTGTGTATGCTCTTCCCTCGCACCTTCTAGGTGATCTTAGGAACCAAAAACACTTTCAAAACCCTCTTATTGCTTTCAAAAACACTTAATTTACGCTTCCTAATGGATGAACATTTCAAAATTGGTTAAAATGAACTCAAAATTTTGCAAAAACACTTAATGTATTTTCCATAAACTTGTTTTAGTTGAGTTTTCGCGTTGCGTATGCTCTTCCTTCGCACCTTTTGGTGATCTTAGGAATCAAAAGAAACACACAAAATCTCTTTTGATATCATGATCTTTTGTGGAAAATTACTAATCTTGGTATGTAGGACCAAAATCGCATGTCAAAGAAAGGAGGAACTAAGACAAAACAAAACCTTCTAATACGTGTTTTCATATAGGTTACCAAATGGTGTGCTACTTAAAACCACATTTAAGATAAGCAAGATAAAAAAACACACCACTTTCATCACACTATATTGCAGGTTTTAGAAAAGGGTACATCCCTATCTGCTTAACTAGAACATAACCCCTTTGGCATAATGCCTTAAGCTACAACAATGGGGGTGGTACCAGGAACCCTAAAGTAGTCCACTACTTGTGTAACCTCGTAGATGAAATAGGAAGCACCTCGCTTACCAACTTAACTAGTTTTCCTTGTGAGTTAGCATTACAAAGTTGTTTGTATCGCGACCCGGCAAAAGTACATAATGGATGCAATTAGTTCCCACTATAATTAAAGGGGAAAAGCCAAGATACTTTCAAATTAGTCAGTGTGACTTTTTGGGTAAATCATGCCCACTCTTAGATGGCTTTGTAACACCTAGTTGAGAGATCTTATTAAGGAGGCCATTTTGTCTTGAGGCCCACTTTACTAGTCCTTTGTCACATCTTGGCCATCATGAAGTGATAACTTGTTTGGATTCAGAACCTTGTTTTTCAAACAAGGAAAATAATCCACTTAAGTTGGATCTAAGTGCCTTTCATCACGGAAATTAGATAACGTTTTACTTAGCTTAGCTTCTTTCTCGCCTTCGGATGAGGTGAAGCTCTTCCCAAGTAATGCTTAGTTCATTTCCATATTTTGATCTACACCTTTACGTTCTTGTTGCCCATTTGGGGTAATAGAAGGCATCTTTCGGGAGTGTTGTCATAGATAGTGTTCACCACTTTTTTGTCCATTTACACTCATCCATGTTTGCGGCTGAGTTGTTAAACATATAAAGTGTGTGGAAGTGTCCTTATATATTTGATGATCACTTGATCTTGATTTCAATATCATCATCATAGTTCAAATTGAGTCATCATTTGATCTCCCTTTGACGTGTTACCTTGTTTGCATTGTCTCAACACAATTAAGATACTTATGTCATGTTTTTCATAAACGTGATCTAAGTATCCGCATTATGGTGTTACATTACACACATTTTAGCACATCCTTAGTATACTTTGACTTAGTTTTATTTCAAACATTTTCCAAAATCATGAAGAGTGTCACTTACTTTGTTTGTGTCATTTCGATACCACTTTGACACTAATATCGACTTCCTCCGAAGCTTGATAGACGTTTCCAATTGGTGTGGTTACGTGGCTTACATTTGTAATCCTCACCCTTTAACATTTAGGTTGGTTGTTGAAATTTTCATGGTATCCTTTGATTGGGAGTCGCATCTACCCTTTGTTAATATTTACACCTTGTTCATTTCAAGCTTGACGTAAATATTGACATTATGTTGATCATTTTTGCATCAAACTATCACTTTGCACACGCATTTACATAGGGTGTATTTCCTTGTTGATTGGATTTGTGTTTCACACTTCCATGATTGTTCCTTATGATTATTCATTCAGAAAACTTATTTTCTAGGATAATCCCTTTTTATCTCATCGATATTGTGTCATCACGATGTCTATTTTCCTTAGACCTTCTTCAGAAAATCATGCACGCATATCAATACTTACGAAATGTCTAGTTGGTTATCCTTATGCTACCAAAATCGACATGTCACTTCCTTCCCTTTGAAGGAGTTCCATCACACTATCTAGATCTAGACATTTTTGCTTAAAAACAGCGCCAAAAATGTCTAATTATCACATGCTTCCCCATACTTACAAGAATACATAACCTAGGTTTAGCAATTCAAATCAAATGATTCCCATTACAAATAAACCTTGTTTGGTTCTTCGTGCTAGAGAGCCCATATGGGTAACTCGTTCCCCACCTTCATCTCATAGTCGGTGGTATGATTTGGATGCTTCTAATCCAAATTATTATTTGTGTCCCCCTCACTCTTATTCGATTCTAATCCAAACATTTCCTCTTCTTTTGAGGATTCCAATCCAAACATTTCTTTTGATTCTTTTGATGATTCAGATCTAAACTACTATTCGGATCCCAACTACTATTCGGATCCAAACTACTATTCAGATTCATCTAATTCAACTCCTAAATCATATAATGTGACTCTTATGTCATGGTCCTCCCTATCTTCATAGGAACCTCTTCATCATACATTTAATATGACTCCTATGTCGCGGTCCTCCCTTCTTCACAGGACCCCTTTTATAAGTCGCCTCAATGACATCTTCTTCCTTTGAAGATACATGTGACTCCAAGTCCCTCCAATCAAACATCTAATACAATTCTTGAATCACGGTCCTCTCTTTCTTTGCAGGACCCTTGTTATTATTCATCCAATGTGATTCTTAAATCATGGTCCTCCCCTTCTTCACAGGACCTTCCTCATCAATTACCCCCAATAAATATTCCTTCTTTGAAGATTCATATGACTCAAAGTCCTTCGATTCAAACGTCTAAATCAACCATGCATCGCAATCTATAGACTTTAGACTTAATCCTACTAGTTTACAGACGATATACCATCATATAGGTAGGTCCACACCACCTTCTTCTACTCTTGAGACATCTAGCTACACATCTTCTTTGTCCCCCCATCATCTTCTTCTATCAATCATCATCAAACATCTTCTAAGTCTTCCACACCGAGTGAACCTATTTCTTCCAATCAACCCCTAGTGGTTGATCAACAACTCATACCAATTCATCTCTTTCGAATGAAGAAAAATCAAGGCATTTATAGGTGCATATGAAGATATTCCTTTAGTAGATTACGAAAAAGGATTCTCTTTAGACTTTGATACATCCACATATTGTGAGGAAAAGGTTGATTCCTTTATCAAGAAATGAAGGAAGAGCCTCAAATCATACAACTTGATCCTCCTCTTAATCTTCCATCTTCCCATTCTTCATTATGTGATGAAACTCCTTAGTCTTGCATTGATCCATGGCCTATCTTCTCATCACCCAATAACTCTTTGTCTATCATAATTCCTCAATCACAATCTCTTATGGGTTCAACGCCAAGTATCCCTTCATCTTCATCTAGGTGTGGGTCACCTTCTAGTAGCCCTTCCTCTGCTATTTGTGGGACATTTTCGAGTAGTCCACTATCTTCTATTCTTGGGGCATGCCCAACTATCCCCTTGTCTTCTAGGTATGGATCACCCCGGGTAGTCCATCATCTTCTATTCTTAGGCCACATCCTAGTAGCCCATCATCTTACATCTATGGGTCATGTCCTAGTAGCCCTTCTTCTTCTATTCTTGGGCCACATCCTAGTAGCCCTTCATCTTCTATCTATGGGTCACATCCTAGTATCCCTTCTTCTTCTATTTTTGGGCCACATCCTAGCAGCCCTTCATCTTCTATCTATGGCTCACCCCCTAGTAGCCCATATTCTTCAATCCTTGGACCATATCCTTTTCATCCATCACATTATTCTTCTACCAAAGACGGTGGCAAGCCCATGGTCATTTCTCACATCAGTTCTAAACGTCCACGTTCACTTTCTTCTCCTTCTCAAGATCAGATAAGTCACGCGTTAGCTTATAAGAAACCCAAACAGTTTCTTAATCAATCTCAGATCAAAACTGTAAAGAGCTCTATAGCTCCCAACAAATCAAACAATCTCAAAATTCTAAATCAAGTGTGATTCAAGAATGCACATCAACATAAAATCAAGTATGGCGCAAAGTGTGTAAACCTCTAGATGGGGAATTAAATCTTTCACATATGAAATCCATGTTTCAGAACAAATCACATTCATTTATTGAGTGTGAACTCACCTCAATCATCGAGATTGGGGATAATATCACTCTCGATAAACAAATGTGCCTAGTCTCACTTATCAAAGAAGTCACAAACATTATTGTTGGATCTTACCACACATAGTGACTTTGTTAGTCCCAACCTCTTAAAACTTTCAAAAATCTAAAAATAAAAAACAATGCAAAAATGCAAAAAACATGAGAAAACACAACAAAAATCAAAGGTAAAAAGATCAAACATTGCAATCACGGTATTTGCGTACACATGGATGTTCTTTATTCCCTTTCTTTCTCTTCCTTTACAAGTATTCCTACCATTTTCATTCCTTTGGTGATATTTTGTTTAGCCTATTCACATGCATTTTGTGATTATCTCTATGGTATCCATTTGACCCGGTCTTTTATCACCTTGGTAAATTAAAGAACGATTGACCTCTTAGAGATCCTATCACATTCAACATCTAATAAACTTGTTGTGAAGAAATTTTGGACATATTTGTTGACAATAGCCAATGTCATCATCACAACCACTTCCACCTCCTTCCATGAAGCCCTCTCTAGTTTTTAACCCCTTGTCAAACAAGAGAGCTGAAATAAGTTTCTAGAAAGTAAAAAGAATCAAAATCAATCAAAAATCAAAAGATAAAAGTTACAAGAAAAAATAAATTGATATATAACTCTCTCTTGGGGTATTTCCAATAATCTCTATTGGGGCTATGGACACTGATCGATAGAGAGCAATGTTGTGATTAGAATAAAATACATCTCTGTGGGCTATGGACGTCTTTGCAAGAAAGTGGAGCAATGTATGGATATCCTTCCCCCTTCATTCAAGAAATCACCTATCAAAATAAATCATTCCTACACATTGGCTAGGGTATCTTCACTTGTTGTCTATTAAATATTCCCTTCAAGAGGTAATAAATTCCACGTGCACACACTAGATCTCTATGAGTAAATAGGATTAATATGTTACCAAGTGTCTTTTTTGGACCTTGTTCAGACTCTTACTCTAGTCCATATCTCGTCTCACGATTTGTGCCTTTGGCTAATCACTTCTTCATCATGAGGCTTCTAAGCTACATTCATATCATTCACATCGTTCTTCTACTTCATTTAGAACATCCATGTGTATAAGATTACTTTTTTCCATGTTTTCAGACACCTTTGTCCCCTTTCACAAAAAAATTTGCTCCTTCCTTTCTATCATGTGGTTTTAGGCCAACTTACGCTGGGGGCATCCTGCTTCTTCCCAACACTTCATTGGTTTACTTTGACCATCATGTTGAACCTATCCATAATGGCCTTGGTTCCCACTTCTACATGTGAAGAGTTTTCCTTTGAATACTCCCACCTAATCGCTGGGGCATTTTTACATCTTCACCTTTCTTACATGCACGTGGCCTTATGCTCTTGTACATCCCATCTATCGCTAGGGGCATCCATGCTTCCTCATCTTCCTGTACATAGTTTCAAAAACTTTCAAGTTAAAAATCACAAAAACATTCAAATATGTTATAAAAATCACAAAAACATTCAAATATGTTAGAAAAATAAAAACATTCAAATATGTTTCATAAAAATCTAAAAATTGAAAATCATCCTACAAAATGTTGCTCTTTAGTTCTCACCTAGTCATGTTCATGTGCATGACTCGTGGATCATCTTGATCTACCTCCATCAACAAAAGTTAGGTTGCTTACTTCGTCTGTACTCTGGGGCACAACGAGTTTCCTAGTATTGTTTCATAGTGCACATTGCTTTTTCATCGGACCGAAGTGTCCTCCAATTTTCCCTTTACATGTATCCTTTCTTGGGGCACCATCATTAACCCTTTTCATTAATTCAAATAGGTTGGAATTGAAGCTTGATAACAAAAACATTACATTATGTTTCTCTGTTAGGTTAGCTTGTTTACTTTCTTGTATTGCATTACATTTTGTATGTTGCATGGAGTTAAGCATCTTTTAATTTCTCATATTACATTACATTTTGTATGTGGCATGGAGTTGGTGTTTTTAGCAATGGACATTTGTTCGTAAATAGATTTTAATGTCATACTACACTTTTGTTCATTCTTTTTAGTAAGGACTGATGATGAAGATCTCTAGAAATATGATGAAAAATAAAGTTGTTTAAAAGGCACTGGATGGATGTTAGCTCATTTCTCCTTTCTCATACTCCTTTTCTTCTTCTTCACATTATCATTTCTTTTATTATCTTTATGTCATATTTTTGATCATCAATCGAAAGTTATTCTATCCCCCATCTCCAATCGAGGGGGCATCCTTCATTATTCTCATTTTTCTTCTATCCTCTACTTGTTTATGCTTGTCTACTTTCTTTGAAGTGACGTCGCTTACGTCACCCCAAAGAGGGGCAAATGTAGACACCTAAAATATGCTTACACTTAGCATTTCATCCAATCCAATCAATTAACAACACTTTGTTAAATCCCCATACTTTGCTCCATTCTCAAATTCCCATTCACGACACTCTTTCAGTCGTATTCCTCCTATAATCAGCTTATTTGGCTAATATCTCTCTTATTAGCTAAACATTCCTCCTTTCGACCATTTAGAACCTCCCTAGTTCTCTCTAGACCACTTCTACTAGCTTCGTAGGCTATCTATCAATCACAATTGGTTATCAGAGGCCTCCCAACTCTCAATGAGTCTCTAATCACTTGCTAATCAATTTTAACTAGCCTAATCCTAGCTTAACTAAGCCTAAAGCATGTTTATCCTAATCTAATCTAAAATTTCTTTTTGATCTTTAGTCCCACATGCACCCAAATTTCAAATTCTCCCAAGTGGAAAACTATAAATACAAGGCTAAGCCTACCCATTCAAACTACAACTTTACACACAAACACACCTTGTTTACATAACAAAATATCTCTCACATTTGGAGATATTGGCATTAGACCTCATTTGCATTAGCCAAGCTAATAGGAATTTGATCTTAGCTATCCTCCATTATTAAAGCTCCTCCATCTTCCATCCATTCCAAATATAGTTAGTAAGGGAAGATATAAAGCTTGGCCATGTAGCTAACTTGGAGAGATCTCTTCACTATGTTTGGGAGTAAACAACACACAATTTCATTGCTTAGAATCTAACTAGGTTCACTTTCATTAAGCTTTCATAGAGTAGAGAGTAGTATACATGTTATTTTTTTATGTTTTTGTCAAAGTTATAATACTTACATGTTAGTTTCTCTTGTTTAGCTCTAATCTCATGGTGCATGGATGAGTTAGCAAAGCTTTTGTTAGTGTGAGTTATCCTATGTGTTCTCCTCTCACATTGGAGTGTCATCTCACATGGGTTAGGTTTAGGGTTTCATGTGTGTCATGCACTAGGGTTACTCAACACCCTATATGTACCCCTTTACTATTCATTTATGAGCATGCCAAGACACTTCGCTGTCTTTCCTCTATATGCAAGATTTGTTTCTGTTGAGCAAGTTCTTCCATTACTGATCAATTCTTTCTTGCAATTGCTGGAGCTATCACGATTCCGTTGGAGTGCAACTACTTCGTGGTGCCTCATTTTCGATTCGATTCTCACAAAATCTTTTCATGGTATCAGAGCTGAGATTAGGTAAACATGCACTCGTTATTTTTAGTTGCGATTACTCTTTCTTGGTTTCATTCTTTTACTCTGCATGCAAGTTTTTCGATCACTATTTTCTGGAATTATTTTGCTAATCTCTCTAACAAGCTTTCTCGGAAAGTTGTGTCATTTTTTGTGCCTATTTTTGTACTTGTGCAGGTATTCCTGGAGGTTTTAGGGTATTTACAACCACATTTAGCTATCTACAGCTAAATCTGGCTTTTCAGCCAAAATAGAGATTATTTCATTTTTTTAATAAATTTTTAAAATAGAAGTGAATTTTTTTAGATCTCTGTGGTTTTTGGCTCTCTATTTTCTGGTATTTTGCATAATACAGTTTTTTTCTATGGCTTGGAGTTCATTTGAAAGGTTTTTCCACCTCCCCGAGCTCGTGTTCTTCTTTGGCCGTGTATTCATTTTTTGCATGGGAGGTCATTTTTTCGTGTTTGCTTTGGTGTGATGGCGAGTCTTTCTTTGTGTTTTGTGTGGAGGAGCTTGTTTTTGCTCGTTGTGGCATTTTTTTATTGCCCCACGGCCCTCTACCCCGCTTCCACCCGGCTGTCCCGCCTCCCCACCCTACCACTGCCCCTATGGCCCTTCCAATCCACATGGTTTCCAATCCTTCACGATAGTTTCCAAACAAAAAACAACAAACACAAGCAAACAAAACTACACACGCATTTTTACATTACGTGTTTTTATTAGTAAGTCACCTTTTTGGAAGTTTTGTTTGGTAAGTGTTTTTAAAACTCATTCTTTTTGGTAAAGTTTTTTAAATACATTCCTTTTAATCTTTTAAAAATCAACCAAAAGCTTTTTAAAATTTGGCCGGTAAGTTTTTTTTTCTTTTGGTAAGTTCCTTTCTCTTTTTTAGTAATTTTTTAAAAAAACACATATTTTTTAAAATCATGCCTTTTAAATCAAAAATCTCAAAAGCTTCCTTCTATTTTTTTAAAGGCTTTGTTTCATGTGGTACGTGTTTTTTAACAAAAACAACCTCCTTCTAAATTAATCAAAAACAAGCTTTTTTAATTAAATACTTTCTAAAAAAAAATAGTTAGATTTAATTCCTTGTAAAATTGTTTTTTAAAACAAAAGGGAAAGTTTTTTTTTAACTAAGTTTTTTTAATCTTATTTAAATTCATACTATTATTTTTTAATCGTGTTTAATTACATTTTATTATTTGTGATTAATTTATGCTTAGTAAATTTTAAAAAAACATCTTTTAAATTAACGTCAAATATCGTTTTTTTAAAAATTCTAATAGCTCTAAAAATAGCAAAATTGGGTGTTTCCAAATAGTAAAATTTAGGTGTTATTGTCAAAAAAATTTCACTAATCATGCGCTCAAGTGTGTAGCATCATTCTGAGCACCTTTTTTCCTTCCGAGCTCTTTTCGGCATTCGAAGATTCTCTCGAACTCCTTGAGTTCATTTAAAACCTTGTCTTTCAACCTTATTATTGCTTGCGACTAGTGAGCGCGCGTCGCCACGATCTACAAAGCAAGGGGTTTCCTTTTATGACATGAGATGTTTTTTCTCACCACCAGGGTTGGCTTTTTCCTCCTTTCTTATTTTTTGATTGTGCTTATTTACGGTACCCTATTTGTTGCGCTCCATGAAACTCTATTGTGGTCTCCTCTCTTCGCACGTTATTATGTTAATTGCAAGACAAGTTACCAAGTGTTTCAAACCACACGCATGGACCCGATTGTAACCAATGCACTAAACTATAAAGTGCTGAAAATAGGGGGGTTGTTATTGTCCTAGGTGGTTGTGTTTCTTTTCTACATTTCTTTCTCTCTTTCTCACTGTGGATGCTCTTTCAATTCCTTTGCTTACACCATTCAACTTTTTTGAATGGAGATCAAAAATAATTATGAAACTAAGGGGTAAAGGGTTATTCCGCATCACCATGGGAACTGAGACTAAACCAGATGATTAACCTGAAAAATCTAAGTGGTTAAACTGTAGTGATGAATCTCTAGGTCTTCTTTGCATGTCTGTTTCTCCTGACTTGCTCTTCCACATTGAGGTGTCCGAAACACCTAAATCTATGTGGAAAATCATTGGATGCGATGTTTGGACAACTAGATGACATGAGAGCACATGAGTTGGAAAATGAACTACTAGGGTTAAATCCTAGTGACTTTAAAAACCTACAAGATTTCTTCTCGAAATTTGTCCACATTAGATTGTTGTTAAAAGGATGTCAAGTAGAAAAGAAATATTCTCAATTGATCTTGTCGATTCTCTCTAAGCTAGGTTCTGAATATTCTGTCTTCGTGTCAACTTTCTACGCTACAAAATCTGCGATGGGTGATACTTAGACTATGCCCTCCTTTGACTGTTTTTCATCCGAACTCATTCGAGAACAAGTGAAACTCATTCAAATGGGGTCTCTCAAGTCCAAGTCACATGCCCTTGTAGCAAGTACTAGCAAAGGAAAGAATACTAAAAAGAAGAAAGAAACAAAAGATAAACCTAAGAAAGAAACCAAGACCAAACCTAAAAATGACACAAACACTTCGACTTCTGGGCCTAAGGCATAGAAAAGCAAGTATTTTTGTTCCTATTGCAAGAAGTCCTGGTCACGACGAGTAACACTATTTTTGAAATAGATTGACCACGTATCTCATTACTTGAAAAGAATAAAATAAGTGTTCTTGAATCCATAAAAAAATGCTCAAGGTGAGTCTTCTATTGCAAAAGGTGCTAAAAATGATAAGAAGAAAGGAAGGGACCTCAGTAGCTGAAGTTTCTCCTTCATCGACATGGATTATAGATTTTGGTGCCTCACACCACATGGGTTCTTTGCATGTTGAGTTTTCCAACATCAAACCTTGTGGAATGTCCCAAATCACGATGGGTAATGACATGACAAAGTGTCGGTTTCCAGTAGTGGATCGGTAGAGATGGATGGGGAACATTTAACCAAGTGTTGAGTGTTCCTTATCTCTCTACCAATCTCCTATCGGTTTACCAAATTACTCACCTTGGTGAAGGAATGCAAGTGGAATTTGGTCCTAACTTAGTGATTATTCATGAGCTTAACAATGACACTATAGTGGCTAAGGGAAAGGCAGATCACCGTTCACGGTTGTACACCTTCTCCCACTTTACTTCTGATTCTATACCCACTGCCTTGCTCACTCATGAAAATGAGGTTAGTAAGCTATGGCATGAGCATTTTGAACATTTAATTATCACTACCTTGAACAATTGAGCCAAAATGAAATGGTCAATGGGTTGCCTCACGTTAAGTTTTCTAAGGGTTTTTTGTGAGGGTTGTACCCTTGGAAAGCATCTTGAAAAGAACTTTGACAAAGGAAAGGCATGGAGAGCCACTCGTCCTTTGGATCTTGTTCACAATGATGTTTCTGGTCCATTTCCTTCTCCTTCATTTACTAGAGCTCTTTATGTGCTAACCTTCATTGATGACTATTCATGATATACTTGGGTATATTTTCTTAAGCTTAAGTCTGAAGTCTTTGAACATTTTAAGGACTTTAAGGCTCTTGTTGAGAAACAAAGCGATGGAACAGTCTATCAAGGTTCTTCAAATTGAAAATGGAGGTGAATATGTAAACAATAGGTTCATGGATTTCTATACTTTTGAAGGGATATCTTTGCAACATACAGTTGCTTATAGCCCTTCACAGAATGGAGTAGCAAAAATAAAGAACCGTACTCTTAAGGAGATGGTCACTTGTATGATTCACTCGAAGTCTCTTCCTCCGCAATATTGGGCTGAAGCAGTGAATTGTGCAAATTACATTCAGAACCATGTTCCACACAAGGCAATAAGAGGGATGACACTCTTTGAAGCATGGTTTGGACGTAAGCTTGATGTTGAGCACTTTTGAGTCTTCAGATCCAAGGCTATGGCTCGAATTCCCAAGAAGAAATGCAAGGCCTTGGAACCACAATCTAAACCTTGTATCTTTATAGGGTATCCTGATGGCATGAAGGGATATTGATTGATGAATCCTACTTCTCATGAGCTGTATATTGAGAGAAGTGTTAAGTTCAATGAGTGTTCTTCAAATTCTACTTCTCCACCTATTGAGGTTCTTCGTGTCACCGACTCGGATTATCACTCATCAAATGATGATATCTTTGCCGAGCATGCTTCTCTTCCGGATCCTCCTCGGCCATCGACTATGAGTCTTATGATTCTGACAAGTAGTGATGATGAGGACTATGTCCCTTCTCACTCAAGTGAAGAATCTTCCGAATTTGAGCCTGATCCTCCTGGTCCCCTTTGGGCAGGAAAACTTTGCAAAGTGCTAGAGATTTAGTTGGAGATACTTCAGATATGAGACGTACTCACTCAGATTTTGTTGGACCCCACTCTTTCTTCACCTCTACTTCTGATCCACAGTCTTTCCAAGAGGCTTCTGGTATTCCTGAGTGGGATTCTACCATGGATGAGGAGTATTCCTCTCTCATGAAGAACGATACTTGGGATCTCACCACTCTTCCAAAAGGAAGAAAAATCATTCAATGTAAGTGGGTGTTCCAAACAAAGTATGGAGTAGATGGAGACGTCAAAAATTTTAAAGCACGATTAGTAGCTAAGGGTTTCTCCCAGATAGCTGGGGTTGATTATACTGAAACCTTTGCTCTGCAGTTGCGAAGATGACTTCTATTTGACTGACCCTAGCCATTACCGCAGCGAACAGATGGAAAGTCCATCAAATGGACATTAAGAGTGCCTTCCTTCATGGTGACCTAGAGGAAGAGATCTATATGGAACAACCTTTGGGTTATGTCCAAGATCCCTCCCTCGTTTATAAGTTAAATAAGTCTCTTTATGGCCTTAAACAAGCCCCTCGGGCTTAGTATGCCAAGATGGACTCCTTTTTACTTACATCAGGGTTTACCAAGTGTCACTCTGATCCAAATGTTTATATTCTATAGCAAGATGACTCCATACTCATTCTTGTTCTCTATGTTGATGACTTGTTGATCATAGGAAACTCTTCCTCTATTATTGATTCTGTGAAGATCACCTTAGCCAAAAAAATTTCCATGATCGACTTAGGTGCTTCATTACTTCCTTGGGATCCAGATTTCTCAATCTGACTCAGAATCTTGATTTGCTAGCTTTTTTAGATGTCCGATTGCAAGTCTTCTCCTACTCCTTTTCTTTACGGGGTTAAGTTGGTTTGATTGATCTACTCCTTGGTTGATGGTACTCTTTATCGATAATGGTGGGGAGCTTGATTTTCTTGACTCATACTTGATTGAATTTATCGTATGCTATTGGGATCATGTCCAGATTCATGCAAGAGCCACATGAGTTGCATTGGAAAGAAGCTAAATGGATCCTTCATTATGTTTGTGGCACTTATACTGATGGCATTCACTATCATGGAGGGGTAGATATTGACTTGATTGGGTTCACAAGATTCTGATTGGGCCGATGACTTAGATCATCAGAAATCTACTTCTGGCTATAGTTTCTCTCTTAGTTCAGGTCCTATTAGTTGGTCTAGCAAGAAGTAGAATGCAATTGCGATATCATCTATAGAGGAAGAATACAGAGGAGTAGTTAATGCTGCCACATAAGCTATTTGGCTATAGGGTATTCTGACAGAGTTTGGCATCCACTTTCGATGGCCTACCATTATCTATTGTGATAACATGAGCACAATCTCTATTTTTAGAAATTCAGTTCAGCATCAACAGATGAAGCACATCAAGATCCATATGCACTTCATACGAGAGCTTATTCATGATGGTATCATCGACATTCAATACATTCAGATAGCTGATCAGATTGTAGATTTATTCACCAAGCCCTTCACTGAGATGAAGTTTCTTCACTTACAGTCTCTTCTTAGGGTGAGGTCTTCTATAGCTACTCATCTTCTTCAAGCTATGTAGTCCTTTTATTCTTCTTCTTCTAGGAAGATTGTGTTTGTATATGGGCACCTTATCAGGCCTTTAGTTGTCGAGCCCCATTGACACATCTTTCTTAGTTGTTTAGGAGTGTCTTCTCTTTCCTTCTGACTCATCATTAGCCACTACCCCAGCTTCGATGAAGGGGGGGTGTTAGTGTAAGTTATTCTATGTGTTCTCCTCTCATATTGGAGGGTCATCTCACATGGGTTAGGTTTAGGGTTTCATGTGTGTCATGCACTAGGGTTACTCAACACCCTATATGTACCCCTTTACTATTCATTTATGAGCATGCCAAGACACTCGTTGTCTTTCCTCTATATGCAAGCTTTGTTTCTATTGAGCAAGTTCTTCCATTACTGATCAATTATTTCTTGCAATCGCTGGAGCTATCATGATTCTCGTTGGAGTGCAACTACTTCATGGTGCCTCATTTCCGATTCAATTCTCGCAAACTCTTTTCAGCTTTGAGGTTCTTTAGCCTCATTCCATAGCTTTTGCAACTTTCCATTGCACACACTATGATCACACTAAACAAATAGGTAGTAAAGTGACATATAAGAAAGCAATCTAACATGTGTAGTAAAGTGATCATGCAAAATGCTAGTAAAGAAAAAGTAAACGCCCCAAGATGGTGTAATATGCAGTGGATGGATGGAATGGAATGCAAGATGGAATGATAGAAGCAAGGTGCCCCTAAGTGAATGGAAGTGTATGTAGTGAGGTTCATTTTTCTTTCTCCTGCAATAGTCCATAATGAACCGTAAACGAGAGTGTGTCATCGAGGAAATTATTGAGTAGAGTTGGTTATGTCTAGGTTGTTGATATGAGTGTGTATGTGTAGTGGTGATGAGATGCAACATGGGTAGAAGATGTGCATGGACCCTAGATTCTAATCTTGTACCATGACTTTTTGAATAGAAAAGTGATGATTTATCCCTAAGTGTATATCACTATGGGATGAGCGGTAGTAAGTGATGAAGTATATGATTGTATAGTATATGTATGTGATGTGATGAATGGGGGAGTGATGATTTATCCCTAAGCGTATATCACTACATGATGGTAGAAGAAGGTGATGATTTATCCTATAACATATGTCATTACAAGATGGGTTATGAGGGTGTATGAAATGGATAGGAGTATGCGGTGGATAGTAAAAGGTGGTGATTTATCACTAAGTGTATACCACTACATGATGAATAAGAAGGAGGTGGTGATTTAGCCTAAAGTGTATACCACTAAGTGATGAGTAGGATAGATGATGATGTAATAGAATAACTTAGAATAGATGATGATCGGATGTAAGAGGATAGTGAGACATCGATGAAGGGAGTGGTGATTTAACCTAAGGTGTATACCACTATAGGAGGATTAAAGGTGTGACAATGTAATGGAATAATTTAGAATGTAATAGGATGATAGAATACATGACGATATAATGTAATAGGATAATGTAGTAGAATTAATGAAGGGAGTGGTGATTTAGCCTAAAGTGCATACCACTACGAGGTGATAGGATGAATTATAATGTGAGGTCAAGTAGATGATAGAATAACTGATAATGATGAGGGGAGTGGTGATTTATCCTAAGGTGTATACCCCTATGATATGTGATGACATAATGAAATAGAGTATATGGTTAAGTAGATGATAGAATTATTAGAACTAATGAAAGGAGAAGTGATTTAACCTAAGGGTGTATACCACTACACAATGTGATGAGGAAGTGGGTGAGGATAGCCTAGAGAATAAGGAACTAGTCTAATGAATGTGGTATGATGACATGTCACATGTAAGGAAGTTCCATTTGATTGGTAAACCCTTGGAAATCGAGTATGGGCTGAGGAAATAGAGTGCATCATATGGTGGTGAGTGCAACGCGTAGAGAACAAGGTGTAGATGAAAAAATGGTGCATAAGATGTGTAAATGCGTGGTAAAATATAGGAAGTGTGATAATAGATGTAGATAGAATATGTAGTGATGATAGGTAAATCTAGACCCATGGATAATGTGACCTAGAGTACAAGATAGATGATGTAGGAATGTCTATTAGATGGTGTATAGGATAATGTATGATGTGTGGTGTGTGGAGTTCAGTGTAATGGTAATCCCTCAATAGTCAAGTGTGTGTCAAGCACAAGAGCGCATCATTAGGTAATGAGGGTGAAGCATGTCAATCTAAGGGTAATATTTCTTGAGGTGCATGAAATTTAACGGGTTTTTGAGTGGTTTTCTCGAGGAGGGTAGCAATGTAGTAAACACCACCACCAAGATTATCCATGATAACATAATGGCCTAACCAATTGAGCTTAAATTTACCTTTGAGTGTTGCTTCGACTTTTGTATTTTTCTAGTTTTCTTTTAAGACAAGGTTACCAATATTGAATTCTCTAGAACATGTCTTAGGATTGTAAGCATGTGAGATGTAGCATTGGTATGCACAGATATTTTCCAATTCTTGGACATGTCACGAGTCCAACATTTCTAATTCATGCAAATGATTTTTGCGGTAGTCATTGTCCTTAAGGATGTTTTTATGAGATACTCATAAGGTTGGTATTTCATGTTCTAATGGAATAACCACCTCATCACCATAAATAAGGGAGAAGGAGGTAACATTAGTAAGAGTCCAGATGCTAGTGTGATAAGCCCAAAATGCATAGAAAATTTGACTATGCCAATTAGTGCCACTTGAGTCAACTATTTTACGTAGAATTTTGACAATAGTTTTATTGGTAGCTTTTGCTTATCCATTGCCATGTGGATAAAAATGTGTGGAAAATGATTGTTTGACTTTAAATTTAGCAAAAAAAATCTTGACATCTTTATTTTTGAAGGAGGATCCATTATCGGTGATAATGGCAGATGACACACCAAAGCGTGTCATAATTTTCATGGTAAGAAAGTTACAAATGTTAGTACTAGTGGTTGTACATAAGGGTGCTACTTCAACCCACTTGGTGAAGTATTCCATGGTGGTAATGATGAATTTGTGGTTGTTGGTGGATTTTAGGTTGATTAGGCCAGGTCGGGCATGATGGATTAGAGATCATAATCGGGTGCGTGATGGATATTACCACATTTTTGATTTTTTTGCAACACTTGTCATAATCAAGGCAATTTGATTCCATTTTTGGCCAATAATACCCTTGATGTAAGATTTATCACATCATGGTTTTACTTGAAAAATGGCCACCACAGATACTATCATGAATGTTAGATATTGTTGTCAGGATATTGTTGAGGGGAAGACAACAGAGAAGATGACCATCAATAGAACCTTTGACAAAATTAGTGTCGATAATAAGATAATGAGTGGCTTCACGACATAACTGGTAGGCATCATGGGGTTGGAGAGTATCAAGAATGGTTTGTTTATGTAGAAAGTTATAAATAGTTATATATTCATTGGTATCGTGGCTATAGGTGATGGCATAGAGATACAATGGGTATGGTAGAAATATAAGTTTGTCATAAGTGAGTAATGATAAAAGTGGTCGGCCATCGGTGATATCTTGTGAGATAAGGGAGGTTACACTGGCCATGGCGTTGGCATGAAAATTATCTTTGCGAGGGATAGTGGTGATAGAATAAGATTCAAAGGTAGCTAAAATATATTTTACAAATGCATTATAAGGGATAATATTTTCCTCCTTAGTGTGGTAGATGTCGTTGACTTGGTTAATAACCAATTGAGAGTCTCCATGGATGTACAAGTTAGGAATGAGTAGTTTTTTAGTTATAAGTATTCCTAAAATGAGAACTTTGTATTCAAGAACATTATTTTTGTAGGAAAACCCTAGCCAGTATGCAAAGGGGAGTGGATCACTATGTGGAGTAATAAATACCACACCAGCATCAGTGCCGAAGTAGCAACAAAACCCATAAAAGTATATTTTTCATATATGTGATTCAATACTATAGGCAATGAAATCATCGCAAAAGGAATAAGGAATAGGGGAAGCATCTAGGTGAGGACATCGGCCAACTGATCGGCGATGAATTACCCCTTAATGGCCTTTTGAGGGATGAACTTGAAGTTAAATTCTATAAGTAGCATGACCCATTGACTTAAACATTCGAAAAGGTGGGTGCAAGAAAAAAGATAGCGTAAAGGGTCAACTTTAGTGACAATGTGAATTTCATGATTAAGGAGATAATGATGTAACTTATTCATAACAAAGACAAGGCCAAGGTACAA
Organism: Taxus wallichiana var. yunnanensis; assembly: GCA_018340775.1. NCBI lineage: Eukaryota > Viridiplantae > Streptophyta > Pinopsida > Cupressales > Taxaceae > Taxus > Taxus wallichiana. The sequence continues at coordinate 864,690,972 of CM031242.1, forward strand.
ATTTTCAATATAACTATAATTGGATTCATAAGAGAGAAGTGTGTGAATGATATAGTATATGGCACATTCATGGTGGGTATCGTGATGTTGGGCTAATAACACACATAAGACATGGAATGTGGCAGAATTATACAATAAAAAGGGGTGATCTATTTGGTGGGACTAGGAAAGGTGGGTTTAGGAGATAAGCTTTGATGTGATTGAATGCATGTTGGCGAGTGTTCATCCCGAACAAAAATTTTGTCTTTTTCATAAGATGTGTGAATGGATGCATTTTTTCAGCTAGTTATGTGATAAAATGTCGAATAGCTTGAATTTTTCCTTGCAAAGAGTGGATTTGATGAAGGTTGTTTGGTGGAGGCATGTCGAGAATGGATTTGATTTTGGTTGGGTCAATTTCTATGCCACGATGTGAAATAATGTATCCAAGTAGCTTACCTATGGTTACCCCGAAAACACATTTTTTTGGGTTTATATGTACATGATAATCTTGGCATAATTGTTAAAATAGCACATGTGGGTCCCATGCATGAGAGGAGCACCACCAAGACTTTTCTATAATATTGTCCACATAGTCTTCAATAATCTTGTGGATGTAGTCATGAAAAATATGGGTCATGGCGCGTTGGTAGGTGGCCCTTGAATTCTTGAGGTCAAATGGCATAACAGTATAGCAGAATGTACCCCATGGTGTGGTAAAAGAGGTTTTTTCTTGGTTAGTTGGATTGATCTTTATTTTATTATAACCCTCAAAACCATCCATAAAGGAGAGTATGGCATACGCACCCTATAAAATCGATAATAGAATCGATGTGGAAGAGGGGAAAACTATCTTTAGTGAAAACTTTATTTAAATCAAAGAAATCGGTACAACGGTGTATGCAACCATCAAGTTTCATAATGGGAACAATATTAGATACCCATTCAAGATAATCAATAGTGCGGATAAAACCAACATCTAATAATTTTTGGATTTCTTCTTTGACTAATAGGAAATTTTAGGATGCATCTTACACATATTTTGCTAAATGGGCTTGACACTAGGGTTAAGGACAATATTATGCATTGCTACAGAGGTATCGATACCTGTCATGTCTTTATATTCCCAAGGGAAAATTTTAAATAAATCATGAAGGACTTGCTTGAGATCCTTTTTCTTAGCAGGGAAAGGAAGCGACCAATAAGACTATATGGGGACTCTCGGGTGTACCTATATTATGTTGGATGGTTTCTTCATTGATAAGTGTAGAACAATCCTTAATGTATTTCTTAGTTGGAATAGTGTTAAGTGAGTCAATTTTATCAAGTGGGGCTATCATATGCTTCTAGAAATACCATATTAACGGTTGGGAGAGATTGGTGTCATTTATGGTGAAAAGGAGTTAGATCATGTAAGCACCCGGATGATTGAGAAACACATCATTGATAGGAAATACATCAGTATCATACCAAGAGAAAGGAACATCATTGCTAATAAGTTATTGGTGCAACAATGGTAGATGCACAACGTGGCATGTGGTGTGTATGTCTAAAGGAAATGAAGGATGAGGTTGATATCTTAGAAAAACTTATCTAAATAGGTGGGGAGATCCTAAATTTCAGTGATTTTTGGTTTTGATAGTGAGATAAACCACCGAATAGAGATATTCATATCCTAACCCATATTTGGATAGATCGAGATGAACAGCCCAGGGAGATAGGGGATCCAAAGGTGGGTCAACAAATTATAATACTTAAAGGGGAAGGGTTAGTAGTGTACAAAAATACCATGGTAATGAACTTGAGTCATGTGTGGAGCATTAAAGGAACCACATTCCTAGCATGAATCCAAGGCCTACCGAGGAGAATGTTATAATTAAGATCATTGGGCATGACATGACATGGGATAGTAATCATACATGGGCCAATGGTAATGGATAGTTGGATGATACCTAAAACACATTTTGGGATGTTATCAAAACCATGAATAGAAATAGTGGAAGGAGTAATGGATGTCAGAGTCATGCCAATATGGTGGAGAAAATTGATGTTACAAATATTGAGGGCAAACCCATTGTCTACTAATTCATGCTTAACACTTACTTTGTTAATACACACCTAGATATATAAGGGGGGTCATGGACTAAGAACTCTTGAAATAGGATATCATCAAATGTGAAGGTGATTTGATCTTCATTAAGCGATAAATCTGAAATGAATTTATGGTAAACATATTTGAGTGATAGATGTGGAGAAACATAATGGGTAGCTAAGTATTTTTAGAGGTGAAGTAGGAAATTTGGGTATTTTTGTAAGTATGCATGAATAGATATGCTCATGGTGTAGTGAGTGTGGCAATGAGTAAATAACACCATAAGAAGAAAAAAGAGAAGTGAAAAAGCATAATAAAAATGGAACACTCTAGAAAGAACAAAAAAGAGACCTTGGGTTCACCAAAATGATTAACCAAAATTTTCTAAAACCTAATGAAAGGTATAACAAATAGTTAATCTAAGTAGGACTAAAACATTATTTAAATGAACTAAAACAATATGAAATAATAATAATTAAATATTCTAATTGAAATAAACCCTAAGTTTGAAAGAGAAGGGAAGTAAATAACTTAGCTTATTGTTGTAAATGGTCACACAAAGATCGCAAGTCTAAATAGAGAATCTGGAAGTGCAGACAAACACTCAAGGACCCTGTAAAGGGTAGATCTAGAAGACATGATGTGTCCGGGGTGCTTGGGACTATATTAGGGTGCCTCGGGATGCCCCTGGTCTATAATCTGGGTGCTCGAACATTGTAAACTGAGTTCGGAAGTGTCACACTGAGTTTAGCAATGTCAAAACTTGGTCTAAAACCCCGCTTGTTTGTCACGTTGGATCGGTCAGATGAGATGGAAAATGACCTATAATGCAAAGAGAAGTATCAAACCCTAGAAAAATAAAAGATTCAAATGAATGGATCATATTTACCTCAACCGCCAAGCTATTGGACTTATCATTGAGTGTTGTATTACATTGTGGACCCCGATGTAGTTATGATGCATGTGTGTGTGTTGTGCCCTAGGTTTTCTTGTTTGATCGCACTTTTGAAGTAGCGAGCAATAGTAAATATAGAAAATGTAAGTAGAATGTGTGCATGGAATAGAATAGAATCCCTTCCCCTATGAAGTGTGTGTGATGTAGATCTTTCTAGCCTTGATGTATGGTGATATGTTGATGTAATGGATGCGGCTCTAATGGAGTCATAGATAGTAGTGATGTTAAAGACCTCATATGGTCTTATAATATTTATATTTATAGGGATCTCGAGCTTAATTTTTAATCAATCTCGACAAGGGAAATCATGGAAAATATAAAGACAACAAACGGCTATAAAAGCCTCAAAAGAAAGTGGGAAAAGGATGTGCATAGACTAGATCACCGGGCGCCTTGAATTTGGGCAAGAATGGTAGGGAAGCTTTGAAATGGGTGGGTATGTGTTGGAAAATACATGGGAAGTGAAAAATAAAATATAAAATAAATATCGCAAAAATGTGGGATTAATTAGTACTTTAACCACTTGAGAAACTTCTAATTAGTAGTATAATACAAAGTGCTAAATTATGTGTAAAGTGCATAATTTTGTGTCTAGAGAATGATCTCATTCCATGCATTCTTATTCAAAACATCTTGTTTACCCTTCACTTATTTTGTCCTCTTCTCTTGCAAAACTCTAGTTAGGTTGCCCTTGTCTTTTTAGGTTATTTTTCATTACTTTTAGTTTTCTTAATCTACTCACAATTTTGTGGGGTATTCATCTTATCTTTTTCTTGTTCAATCATATATGTTTTTTCAATTTTTTTACATTCTTTGGAATATTATTCTTTTCATGCTTAGAGACATTGGTAACCTATTCTTATTTGATCCCTTTACCCTTCCACACTTTATTTTTCTTCACCTTGATTTGATGTATGCTTATTTCCTCATTTTTTCCTATTGAATCGTAATTTGGTCCATTCTTTATTTCACCGATTTCACACATCCATTTTTATCACTTTCACTGTGTTTATTTCCTAATGAAATCTACTTTTTCCTTATCATTTTCCTCTTATTCTCCATTACATTTTGTATCATGAGTAACCTCTTTCTTCGGTTTTACATATTTCTCACGAAAAACTGATTTCTTGAGCCATTTTGGCACTATATACCCATGAATAAATTCACATTTTGAATAATCACCGTCAATATTCTTTATACCAACTTATATATCATAAATTTATTCTTCAAATGCATGATAAAAATCAATAATCATGCAATTTCTCCTGTACCATTTCCCCTAAGCTTATTTCCAAAGTCTCGGGTTTAGCTCACAGAAGGAAGATGCATCTACAAACCTAAGTCAAACTATATTCTAGAGATTGAATGCTTCATGCAATGTAAGGGAATGCCTATCTCTCTTCACAATGGGTATGCTCAGGGAAATCTACCCCATCCTTTATGTATACCTCCCTGATGAAATCTATTGGAATGGTTGAGAAAGGGACCTTCTCCCTTCCTCTGCACCAAGGCCTCATCAAATCACTACTCAAGCTGGGTACTCCCCTTTTGGGTAAAAATGAAAAATTTGGGGCCTCCGTTGCTGATGGCTCAGTGCCCAAGGAGGACAGGATTAGCAAAGAGACCCGGTTGGAAAACCTGTGGCTAAACAAACCAGATCCAATCTGAGTCATGGTGTCATCAACAAATGTAGCAGGGTTGAGGAGGATCCTAAATAGGTTGAGGAAGTGGAGATTTTAGATTTGGGTGAAAACCAAGATGGGAACCCAGACTTGTCAGTTTCCAGTATGGACAAGGCTACTACTGATGGGGATAACAGTGATGAGGGGGAGAGCAAGAAAGCTCTGGAATCTATAGATGATAAGCATTCCAAGAATTTAGAGGATGCCATTGAGAGCTTACATGCTCTGAAAACTACCCAATCTAAATTGTTTACTACACAAGACTCTGTTTGTCAAGTCTCATTCTTTCATGTGGGAATTTGAGCATTGCAGGCTTGATACCGATATTAATAGACCAATGGATTAGTATGGTCTCCATGGACTGAAGGATCTGACTGATAAAGTGGAAAATTTATCTTCTTTGGTCCTTAGTGAACAGCTCAAGAATGCCAATGAGAGAAGCCTAGAGATGGCCAAGGATATGTTGAAGATGAAAGAAGTTGTGTTCTAGATTCGTGATGTCCATCTCCTCAATGTTAAGAGCACCATCCACCATCTCAAGCTTTTAGCTGAGATGATTCATTCCATGGAACTTGCTAAGGAAAGAGAAAAATAAGGAAAAGGCCCCAAAGTGGAGATCCCAGAGCCAAACTACAAGTTTTGGAAAGCTACCATTGATTCCCTTGTCAAAGAATGGAACGGATGCATGAACTCAATGGGGGACCTGATAAAAGAGTGACAGTGAATATGGGATATTGGTTTGTTGTTAGTTTTAAGCTATTTTGCTATTAGTTTCTTGGTACTGCTACTGTTAGTTTGTTTATTTGTTGTCTGGTTACTTTCCTTTATGTTTGTATCTCCTTGTTGTTGGTCTTGTGTTGCTTTGGGTTTATGGTAGGGCTTCAATGGTATATCCCTTGGCCTTTTTGTAAGGAACTGGTAACATTTTGTATGGGGTAGGGTCCCCTCAACCCTTTTTTACCTCTAATAAAAAAATCAATAATCAAACCTCTATATACCTTCTCATCAACCAACGGTATTATCATATCTCTTTGCTTGTAATCTTCTTGTTTTTGTTTTTTTTCTTGTCTTCCTCTACTAGAATGCTTTCCAAAGCATCATGAAACTTGATAGTCTCTACATTTCCATTCTGAAAGACTTCATCCTCATGTTTATAGACTTCCACAACATGTTTTCTTTATCTATCATATCCATTTGTCTCTATGGATGCTCTTCTTGATCCATTTCTTACAAATTTCAATGCCTTATCTTTAATCTTCTTCATAAATTTCCTCATACCTACACACATACACTTAAACACAACATTAGATAATAAAATTAGAGACCAAAATGTCTCCATGAGTGCCTCTTTCTTGGACACTTTCCTCTTTTTCTTCATTTCTTCACCAAGTGCTTCTTTTTGCACTTTTCTCTTTTCTTTTTACTATGTTCTCCACAATGAGAACTCTTTTCACTTCTTCTCTTTCATGTTGCTCACTTGGAAACTCTCTTTTCTTCAATCCTCCATAGGATTTTCCCTCTTTACCTTCTTCTCTTCTCTTGGCATTCATCCTTTGTTTTCTTCCTTTCTTAACAAGTGAATCTATAGGCCACTTCACCCTTATTTTCAACCACCAACCATCTACCTGATTTATTTCTGTAGACACAACCTCTCCAATATTTCAAACCTCATAAGATCATTCCTTAAGTCATCTATCTTTTTGTCCAATTCTGGTCCTTTCTTCTTGTTGTTTGTCTTCATGGTTTCTCTTCTCTTCTTAAGAGTTAACCTGTCAATTCTTAATAAAAACTTTTGCAAAAAATATTGTTAGATTATTATTCCTCGTAATAAGCCTACTCGATACCACTATGATAACAAAAGGGGATCAATTTGTCAAACCATACAAATTTGAAGTAACATATATGACAAGATTTACAAATTTTAAGTAATTAGGTATGCAAAGGTAGGAATCATGTCTCATTTGTAAGAAAAACATCCTCTTTTGTGGTTATTTTAACTTAATACTTCCTCTAATATATAGGATACATCTTGACATTAAGATCAAAATAAAGTAAACCTTAGAGGCTAAGATTCCATATATGCAATTTACTTCAAGATTCACCATGCAATTTTCTTAAGGGAAAATATACTTGAGTTATGAGCAAATTATTAATCTCTTTCAGATATTATGTGTACCAAAATGTACTTTGCTTGTCTTCCTTATTATTCTTGTATTCAATGACACACTAATCTTAGTCCAAACTTACCTTATTCTTCTTTCCTTTAAACTTCCATGTTTGGAAAAAGTACCTAACTTCTTCTACCACCTTATTTATTTCTCTTGAATTCTTGGTCATATTATACATTACCTAAAGGATCTCATGAATTCATTCAATCATCAATTCTAAGAGGTAAGAGTGTGTTTTTTTTATATAGTCTTATATAGACAAAGGTCCAATAGCCCTATCAATATGAAAATCTTATAGCTAGGAATGATAGGTACAGTTTCATGAGTAACCAAAAGTGTTTCCAAGTACCCATTATGGGATTCTAACTCTCTACTAAATTTCATTTCTTTATTCTCTTTTCAACCTTGAATGTCTCATTAGTATCTTCCTCCAATTAGGTCTCCTAGTACACATTTTTATGGGATTAGAATGGTTGCATAACTTTTCAACATAGAAAAATCTAGAATTAGATACCCATTTGGTTGGTTAAATTTTTCTCAAAATATCTATAATAGTTTCTTTAGATAGTTTTCATAGTTCACTTCTATAAGACTCAACTAACTCCTCCAAGATCCAAAATCGGGGCTACAAGAAGACTTTCAGGTAGTATGGTGTTTTTACATATCATTTTGAGCTATAACTTTTAAAATAATTTTAGGGATTCTTCAATCTAGGTGTCTACCAAATTTTATCATTTTCTCATGGTAACAACTCAAGTTAAAACCTCGCCTAGGGTTTTTGCATGCCCAAATAGGAAAATAATGGATATCTTTCTCAAAGGAAGTTTCAAGACCCCAAATTAAGTTCTTAAGCTCTATATTTACCTTCTTCATGTTTTTTCTTAAGATTTTAACTCTTCAAATTTCCTAAATCCTTTGCCACAATAATATTTTAGTTCAAACATTCTCGTGTAGCCATGTTTTCTAATGACCATCTTAGAATTTTGATGTAAAATTTATTTTTAAGACTTCTAATCAGGTCCTTAAGGTCTATTCCATCATTTCATACCCTAATAAATACTTTTCAGCCTTAATATCTTACCAATACTTATGGATTAGAAGCTTAGCATTCAAAAAGAGGACTTTCAACTCAATTTTCTCGAGAAACCATGCCTTACAAATATTTTCTTAAGTCTTTTGAATTGACTCTATTTTCTAATCCTTATCACAAATATATAACCTCTTAATAATTGTATCATGTCCTCCTTCAATTTCACAAAATTTCCTTTTGCCAAATGTACTTACATTTCTTTCCGGGAAGTATACAATCTTCTTTGATAGAAACTTCAAACTATGCATGGTTTAGAGACATTTTGTCTAATAGAACACCAGCCAGCTCTATTTCCTTATTTTCAAAGTTTTTCATATCATGCTCACACTGATAATAATTATGATCTTATTCACTAATTATTTTATAAATTGATCCATTCAATCAAACCTAGCAAGTTTTTAAGTAATGTAATTGGTGCAGAGCTTAAAATAATATCATGCATATATTCAATCCACAAGATGGTTTCAAAAGATAACTTCTACCATACTCTAAATTTTGAGGATCATACCTAGTCTAATGGTGGTTTATTATTTCCTATCTGATAAAATTTACTTAAATGGTTTCAAAGTTCATTATATTCATACTTCATGCCCTACCCCTTGATGTTATTTCTAGCCTCCAATGACTCATTCTTCATTCAAGATTACTCGACACATACCTTACTCGCTCTTCTCCTTGGGTTTCTCAATTAGACTTCCTTACTTAGTAAACAAACTTTGGGATTTTCCTCCTTTAATGTTACCTATTTTATATAACCTTATCATACACTCTAAAGCATAGTTAGTGGGTCACCAAGAATTATTCAAAACAACTAGGATTATCATGATACTCTCATTTGGCAAAATTGTCCTTTCTCTCCTTAGGCAATGCATGCTTGGTTCATATATGGGAAAAAAATTCTAGATGGTCCTATGATACCTCATAAACTTATTAATTACTCTCTCTTTTCCCATTATATGTATCCCAAATTTGAAGTTCCAACTCCTTCTACAACTTCTTATAGCTCACCCTTTGCATTTTTGCTCTATAATCCTTACCTAGGTCTTAGAAAGAAGACTCGAGCAAGCATAATGTTTAATGTAGACAACTTAAAGATGAAATAGGGGTAGATCTAGGAACCCATTAAGATCTTATATATGTGTACTAAGTTTCATCCTTGAATTCAATGGTTATCTCTCATTTCCTTTGTAATGAAAATTCTCAAACTAGGACTTTAGACTGCACAACTTACCTAATGGGAGACTATCATGAATATCTTGATATTTCACTAATGAAATTCAAAAATTATTCTTCTAATAGTTAAATGACCCTTCAAGGTTATGTCTAAAATATTTCAAATCTAAATTCTGAGTTTTGAGGTTTTAAAGCCACGTTTCTTTTTGTAACCCTAATTATGTCTTATACAAGCCCGAGAAGAGTTAACATGGTATATCTTCCACTAAAAATCGATTCAAAGCCTAAAAATTTTCATGTATGTCTGTGGTGATGTGGGGAAAATTATTAACTTGCCATAATTTGTGAAAACTAAGTTTTAGAACCTTCCTTCATGTGAAATTTCTCTATTCTTTCCCATAGAACAGGTATGAAACCCTCAAAGTTAACAATGAAGGAAAAGAGTTTTCTACAATATAAATCCTTTAATATTGATGCATACACATACTTTAATCACCTCAATGATATCAAAATCCTTAAATTTATTTTACCAATTGAAATTCCTTCATGCTTGAGTCACCTAACCAAATGACTTGTCAATCCAAGTGTGTTAATTTATTTAAGCTAAATGCTCTCCGAGTTTTGCATAGAAACATTACAAGAGTCATCAAATCCACACCCCTAATCACTATAAAATTTCTTGGACTATTTACTTACACATATTTAGTTTATTCATGAAATATCACACTCCATGATCACAACATTTCATAGTTTCCTTCAACATGCAATCAGTCACCAAGAATGAAGACTCATTGAATTTCATTAAGAATGCTCATCATCAAACTTCTTAACAATCGTGTCCTTTGTTACTAGTACAAACAAATAAGTTTTAAAATCATATACAAGAATGGTCTTAAGACTTATAAGGAGTGACAATGCACAGAAACCCAAAATAAACTCTCAAGATCCCAAAGTGCTCATCACACAATTTTAAAATCACCTCACAAGAACATCCGAGATCAATAATGAAATACAAGAACACATAATAATCATGCAAGAACTACCACAAGACTGAGTTAACACAAAAATTATGCAAAAACTATTAAATATTTGATTTTTCTCCTTTTTCTCTCCTCTTAACACTCTACAAAATGATTCATATCCGGATAGAATGCAGCATATTAAGTTACATTTGAGTATTTATATCCTTTCATTCAGTTAGCATTGGGTACATACTTTAAAATTCTTGGTCACATGTGTAATTTTAGGCTTGATAAAAAAATTCTTATCTATACACCCAAGCCTTTGGATTTCTTACTCATGTCATGCTCTCTAAACCCTTAAGGGACATAACACACACCATTTAAAACCAATTTCATCATTTTAAAAATTTAATAAGCTACAATAATCCATTAAAACACCTATCACAAGCCAAAAATGGCCTTTAAGACTCAACTTACACTTTTGGAGGGAAAGTGTACAATTTAAGTTTAGAAAGGCCAAGAACAAAACTAGTAACATGTTTAGACTCATATTGACCTCTAGGACTAATGAGCATACTGAAAAGCCAAAAATTATATGTTGTCATCATATGTACACTCTAGATTTAATGTTCATGCATCATAATATAGGGTTAAGAAGTTTAAAACCCAATACTTTATTATTATTATTATTATTCCAATTTCTTTGCATCCTCAACTTGACTCTGACCTAATCTTCTTGTTCAGCTTCCTCATCCTTCATTGCTTCAGTCATAAGCTCCTTTTGATTTTCATTCTTCAATTTTTCTTCATTGATGAGGTATTCTTCTTCATAATCTTCTTCTTCAATCATCATATCTTCCTCTTGCTCTTGTTGTTGCTACCATTTTTTGAGTTCATCTTCTTCATCATATACCTCTTTCTCATCTATTGTACTCTTTCTTCTTTTATCTTTCTTCTCTATCTCTTCAACCTCTTCTTCCATATTCTTTCCTTGAGCTTCTAGCTACTACTCTTCCTCTACCCAGAACTTATTTCTAACTCTTTTCCACATGGTTACACTGTGTTTATAGCATGCTCCAAAGTTGTTATCTCTACTTGTAATTTCTCCCAAATCTCATACACAAATATACTCTCTTTTTCACTTATATCCTCTTGTTTTTGGATTGTTTTCTTCTTATTTCCACCTTCTATCTCAAGCTCATTATTTTTACTTGCACACAAAAACCTACAAACATTGTTAGATTCAAAAACATGAGGTTTTGTTGCCTCTTGAAGTTAGTCCTTTCTTTCCATTACTTCGTCTTGTTCTCTTTTAAACTCCACTTCCTCTATTTCTACATACCAATTGTCCTCATCCATCCCAAGAGAAGCCAAAAATTATTTTATCACTTATTCTTCTTCACTCTTATCCTCTATCAACACCATCTCTTTAATCACCTTTGTTTCTTTCTTACCCATTTTATTTTCCATTTGTGTTAGTCTTCCTTCTTCTTGTCTTATCTTTGTCTTTAGTTGTCTTCTTTGTCTCTTTTCCATAAGCAATATAATTGTCCACTTGACTCTCTTCTTCATCACCATCCTTGTTCATTGTCCTTTTTCTTCTTTACCCCTTTATATGAGCACTATCAGTTGTGTTACCTCTTGCTTCAACTCGTGATCTCCTACCAAAACCATGTCTCTCTTTTCATCCTCTATTCCTCTTTCATTTTCCCCTATTTATCATATTTTTATCTCTTCTTGTACCTCATCAGCTCTATCAATCCCTAAATCACCTTTATTGTTGGTTCCTCTTCATCCCACTCATCAATAAAATATGATGTATAAGTCCTAACATCCATTAACTTCATCTCTCTGCATGTTTTCCTTGTTTCCATCATCTTTGTTATTCTTCTCTTCTGCTCTTGTTCTCTTATCCTCTCATGCACTTTCTTTAACCTAGCCTCTTCTCTTTCTATTGTTGACTTCTTCATCCACTATGGCATCTTGTACCCTGGTCAATGCCTAGTTTCACACTCTTCTCTTCACTCATATTCATTGTCACTTCCCACTACACACACTCACACAACAATGTTAGAAACAAAAACTATTCATTCAATCTCAAAACCAAATCATAACAAAATCCATGCTCGATGCAAATGGTGTAGATATTAACATAATATCGCATGCATACCTTCAATCCACAAGATGATTTCAAGAGAAAATTCCACCATACTCTACATATTGAGGATCATGTACCTAGTTTAATGAGGGTTTATTCTTGCCTATCTAATCAAAATCGCTTCAATGGTTTCAATGTTCATTATAGTCATGCTTCATGCCCAGATCCCTAATGTTATTTCCAACCTCTAATGACTCATTATTCATTCGAGATTACTTTACACGTACCTTACTCGCATTTACTCTCCTTGGGTTTCTCAATTAGAATTCATTACTAAGTATACAAACTTTGCGATTTTTCTCCTTCGATTTTACCTCTATTATATACACTTCTCATAAACTCTAAATCATAGATCTTTGGGTCACTAAGAATGATTCAAAATAACTAGGATTACCATATTACTCTCCCTTGGCAAAACAATCCTTTCTCTCTTTAGGTAATGCATTCTTGGTTCATATATGGGTATAGACATATAGAGGGTCCTAGGAGCCCTCATAGGATTCTTGAGTACTCTCTTTCTTCCCACAATACGTATCTAAAATTTTAAGTTCTAACTCCTACAAATTCTTATAGCTCATCCTTTGCATTTTTGTTGTATAACCCTTGCCTAGGTCTTAGAAAGAGTAATCGACAAGCATAACTTTTAATGTAGACAACTTCAAGATGAAATATGGGTAGATCTAGGCACCCTTTAATAGCTTAGATATTTTACTAATTTACATCCTTGAATTCAATGGTTATATCTTATTTCCTTTGTAATGAAACTTCTCAAACTAGGACTTTGGGTGTATAATTTACCTAGAGGGGGAGTGTCATGAATATCTTGATAGTTCACCAATGAAAGTCAAAACTTATTCTTTTAATAGTTAAAGGACCACTTCAAGGTTATGTTTACAAATATTCGAGCTAAATTATGAGTTCTTATATTTTCAAGTCACCTTTCTTTTTGTAATTCTAACCGTGTCTTGTGTTATAGATATAAAACTATGCACTTTACACATAATTTAGCTTGGTCTTATACTACTATTTAGAAGGTTCTCAAGTGGTTAAATTACTAATTAATCCCACCTTTTGGACATATTTATTTTATATTTTATTTCATACTTCTTGTGTATTTTACAAAGACATACCCACCCATTTCACAATTGCCCCATCATTCTAGCCCAAATCTAGGCTACCCTAGCCTACTCTGGGGTGCCTCGGAGCACCTCGGTGTGACTCTGGGTGCCCCGATCTATGCACATCCTTTTCCTGCTTCTTTTTGGGATTTTCTAGTCATTTGTTATCTTTATCTTTTCCTCATTCGGCCTTGTCGAGGATTAATTACAAAATTAAACTTGAGAGCCCTATAAATATAAAGCTTATAAGACCATAATGAGGGTCCTAGCATCACATATTACTATCACTCCATCTAGAGTTGCATCCATTACATCACTTGCATCCATTAGTGCCATGCATCAAGGCTAGGAGATATGCATCACACACACTGCATAGGGGAGGGATTTTATTCTATTCCATGCACACATTCTACTTACATTTTCTATAGTTATTATTACTCGCTACTTCACAATGTACAAGTGGCACAAGATCACCTAGGGCATCACACACACACACACACACACACACACACACACACACACACACACACACACACACACACACACACACACACACACACACACACACAAAAATACATCTCGGGTCTGAAATGTAGTACAACACTCAGTGATAAGACCACTAGTTTGGCGGATGAGGTCAATCTAACCCATTAATTTACACATTTTATTTTTCTAGGGTTTGATATTTCTTTTCATATTGTAGGTCATTTTTCGGTTCATCGACAAATCCAACATGATAAACAAGAAGGGTTTCAAACCAATTTGCGATGCTACCAAACTTAGGTTTTAAACATTTACAATGTTTATAGTGCCCATATTACGAGACTAGGGTACCCGAGGCACCCTAGTATACTCCCATGCACCTCAAACATCTCATATTTAATGCAGATCCACCCTTCGCAGTTCCCCTGAATTTTCGTCTACACTTCTAGATTATACATTGGGCTGGGTGACATTATGTGACATTCTACAACAATCAACTAAGCTATTTCCTTCCCTTCTCTTACATACTTAGGGTCTTATTTCACATACAATAATTAATTGTAAATATTGCATATCTTTTAGTTCGGTTATAAAGTGTTTTAGTCCTTCTTAACCCTTACATTGAACCCCACACACCATGTCGGGTTCACCAAAATGATTAACAAAAATGGGGCCTAAGTGACCTAAATGGGGTATTAGGGTATTAATGCTAATCTAATTAGGAGGTGTAAAACATTAAATAAATGTGCTAAAACAATATGGAATAATTATAATTAATTATTCTAAGTGAAATAAAACCTTGAGTATGCAAGAGAAGGGAAAGAATTAGCTTAGCTGATTGGAGAAGACTATCGCAGGTTGTTGTAGGTCTAAAAAGAGAATCTGGAAGTGAAGATGAACACTCAAGGACCCTACAAAGGGAAGATTTGGTAAATCTGAGATGTCTAAGGCACTAGAGAGCTGTCTTTGGGCACCTTGGTCTATAATCTAGGTGCGCCAAACATTGTAAATGCTCAAAACATAAGTTCGAAAGTGTCACAACTTGATCGAAAGCCTTCTTGTTTGTCACGTTGGATCTGCTAGATGAACTATGAAATGACTTGCAATGCAAAGAAAAGTATTAAACCATAGAAAAATAAAAGATGTAAATGGATGGGTTAAACTGATCTCAAGTGCCAAACTAGTGGTCTTATCATTGAGTGATGCACTACATTTCACCTTGGATGTAGTTCTAGTGTATGTATGTGCATGTCATGCCTTAGGTTCTCTCGTGTCGGTCACACTTTACGAAGTAGTGAGGAATAGTAACTATAGGAAATTTAAGTAGAATGTGTGCATGGAATATAATTTAATTACCCCTATGCAAAGTGTGTGTGATATAGATCTCCTATCCTTGATGCATGACAATAATATATGTAATTGATTCAATGGATGCATCTCTAGATGGAGTGATAGTAATATATGATGCTAGGACACCCATTATGGTCTTATAAGATTTATATTTATAGGGCTCTCAATTTTAATTTCATAATTAATCTTGATAAGTCTGATTGAGGAAAATATAAAGACAACAAACGACTAGAAAATCCTCAAAAAGCGAAAAAGGATGTGCATAGACTGGGTGCCCTCAGGGCACCTGATCAAGACAGTATGGGGGGCACCCTAAATTTGGGCTAGAATGATGGGGCGGTTTCTAAATTGGCGGTATGTGTTGGAAAATACAAGGAAGTTTTAAATAAAATATAAAATAAATATGGCCAAAAGGTGGGATTAATTAGTACTTTAACCACTTGAGAACCTTCTAAATAGTAGTATAAGACCAAGCTAAATTATGTGTAAAGTGCATAATTTTGTGTCTACATTTTCCCCCACTTTATTATGTTGGTGAGAAAAATCTCGGTAACATAAAGTAGATAGAGATGTATACCTGATATCCATGTAGAGTGTAGAAGAAGATGTACCGATGGACTAACCTAAAGCGCGGAATGACAAAAGGAAAAAGATGTTGGAGTGTGGATTCTACTGGATGAAAATGTGTATAAAAAGTGATGAGAGTAAATCTAGGGAAGAACATGTGTGTAGTTGTTGTTGTGTGTAGTGTACTGCATGGTTAGTACAGAAAATTCCTATAGCGTTGTGTTGCCATTGTTTTTTTGTTGTTATTATTGTCCCCAATTTGATTTCTTGTTTCTCATACAACAAACCTATAAGGAGAAAGTTATCAAGTAGTAAAATATGTATGTATGTAAAATATGCAAATTTAAAGTACATAAATTTAAAATACGTTTAAAAAGTGTAAATGGAACATGTGCACCTGATCCATGTCAAGAGAAAGGGTGTAGAAGGATATCATGTATTGTCACAAGTTTTTCTGGGTGATCTCACACCACCATGGCTTAAGAAGTGTAAGGAGGAAATTCTATGCGTCCTCCAACTCTAACCACTTCTACTAAAAATTTTTTAATAGATATTTGTACCGCACTAGTTTTTTCAAAGTGATCTAGCACCACTAGATGGAGAAGTGTAGAGAGGCACACCCACTATAACCCCAAGCATGTAATTTCTCCGAGAATTACCGAAGGACACCATGTCCTATTATGGCCGTTGTGTATGGAGTTCATAAACTGGTCTAAACTCACTCGTTGTATCTGAAATAGTGTAAATATGTTGTGTTAGTAGAAAACCCTCAATGATGGCCCCCTCTTTGGGGGCACATGCAATGACCCAAAAAGTAGAATGCAGCCCCAAATGAGGACCAACCGCACTTGTTTGACGACCAGTAACTAACTCACCCTGTAGGGGAAAGGGAAAGTACTTGGTAGATACCAAGGCACACACAAAATGGGATGGCTAGCCAAAACAAGTGTTAGTCCATAAGCACATGCATGTAATCAGTGTAAAAATTAAAATAATGTAGAAAAATACCAAACACAGTAGTGTAAACACGCAAGAAACAACAATAAGACCACACAAAGTGGGTTACAAATAAGGGACATCACTCATGATGTCACAAGACATGCAAGGCCATCATGGCCACAAAAAACAAACAAGTGTGCACACAAGAAAAGGGAAAATCCCACATACAATAGCAAACAACGCAGATAACTAGAAACAAACAAGTAGTCATGGAAACATTTAATCTCTGTAAAACAAGTGTTGCACATGGAGCACCCATTAGCATGTTACAGTGATAACCAATATGTCAAAGCATGTATAAGAAAGTAGTTTAATATGTTAAGTAAAAAATGAAACAATAGAACTTGGATGAGATGAAGGTGGATGCCCCCAACAACCAGTATAGTAAGGGTAGAAGGTGAGAATCCATGTTGCATGTAAATGTCCTATATCTACGATCACACTAAACAAAGATATGAATGTGCATGTGTGTATGATAATGACATATAAGAAATCAAGCTAACATGTGTAGTAAAGTGATCATGCAAAACACTAGTAAGCAAAAGTAAATTCCCCCAAGATAATGTAGTATGTTGTGGATGGATGGAATGGAATACAAGATGGAATGATGGGATCAAAGTGCCCCCAAGTGGATGGAAATGTAATCAATGAGGTTCATTTTATTTTCCCCCTTAGTATTCAAGAATGAACTGTAAATGAGAGTGCATCATTAGGAAATGGTCGAGTAGTGTTGGTTGTGTCTAGCACGCTATGATGAGTGTGTATATGTAATGGTGATGAAATGTGACATGGGGAGAATAGGTGCGTGGACCCTATAGCGTAAGCGTATACCATGAATTTTTTGAATAGACGAGTGATGATTTATCCCTAAGCATATATCAATATGGGATGAGGAGTGGTAAGTGATGAAGTATGTGTTTGTATAGTGAATTTGCATGAACCATATAGCGAAGCATATATCACACTTGTTGAATGGGTGAGTGATGATTTATCCCTAAACATGTATCACTACATGATGCAAGAATAAGGTGACAATTTTTCTTAGAGTGTATGTCACTACGAGATGGGTGATGAGGGTGTATGAAGGGAATATGAGTAGACGGTGGATAGCGGAAGGTGTTGATTTAGCACTAAGTGTATACCACTACATGATGAATAAGAATGAGGTGGATATTTATCCTAAATCGTATACCACTAAGTGATGATTAGGATAGATGATAATGTAATAGAATGACATAGAATATGATAATAGAATATGTGATGATAAGATGTAACATGACAATGATAAATTGATGAGAAGAGTGGTGATTTAACCTAAGGTGTATACCACTACATGATGATTGAAGGTATGATAATGTAATGGAATAATTTGGAATTGAGAAAATGTAATAGGATGATATAATAGGAGATGATAGAATGTAATAGGATGATGTAGAATTGATGAAAAGAGTGGTGATATAACCTAAGGTGTATACCACTATGGTATGTGATGAGGAGTGTGGGTGACGATATAGCCTAGAGCATTGGTCACTAGTCCAATGAATGTGGTATGATGACATTTTGTATATAGGTAAGGTCCATTTGATTGGTAAACCCTCGGTAGTCAAGTATGGACTAAGGAACTAGAGTGTGTCATAGGGTAGTAGGCACAATGCTTAGAAGACAACATAGTATAAATGACCAAGTGATAAAGATGTGATGCAAATGCGCGGTGTAGGAAATGCAATAGAGAATGTGTAGTATAAATATGATATGTAAAGTGTGTAATGCAATAATAAGTGTATATAGAAATGGAATATGTAAATGATGATAAGGAAAACTAGACCCATATGTAATGGAATCTAGTGTAGTATGTAGAATGTATATGATGAATAGATGTGCTATGTGACTCATGTAATATAGGTAATGTAGGGCATGTAGGTTATGTAAGATGTGGTAATAAGTGTGTAGATAATATGTAATGATAATGTGTAAAGATAGACCCATACGTATAATGTGACCTATTGTGAATATAAAATGTATGGATGAAATATAAAACTAGACTCATATATAATGATGACTAGTGTAGTGTGAATGAGGTAGATGATATAGAAATGACTGATAGATGAGGTATGTATAGGATGATGTAGGATGTGGTGTGTGGGGTTTAATGTAATGGTAATCCCTCAATATTCGAGTGTTAAAATGATTATGATGGTACTATTTATGAGTGTGAAAATGATATAGGATAATTTAGGTCACTTAGGATTAAGTTTTGTTACCATGGTACTATTTATGATGTACATGCTGACCCTTCCCCTTTTGATTGTTCTAACTATTTTGACCACCCTTTGGACCCACCTAGCTCCCGGTTTTTATTCAGATCTCTAAAAATATGGGTTAGGATACAACTATCTTCGTTGGTGTGGTTTATTTCACTATCAAGACCAAAAGTCTTTGAACTTTTAGATTTCCCCACCCGCTTAGATAAGTTTGGCCTTGGATATCAACCTCCTCCCTCATATCCTTTAGATGTACATGTCACATGTCACATTACATTTATACCATTTTTGCACCTAGAACTTATCAGTGATGATGTATAATGGAATCTAGATAAGGAAAACTAGACTCATATATAATGGAATCTAGTGTAGTATGTAGAATGTATATGATGAAGAGATGTGGTATGTGACTCATGTAATATAGGTAATGTAGGGTGTGTAGACTATGTAAGATGCAGTAATAGGTGTGGAGAGAACATGTGCGATAACGTGTAAAGCTAGACCCATAGGTATAATGTGACCTATCATGAATATAGAATGTATGGATGAAATATAAAACTAGACTCATATATAATGATGACTAGTGTAGCGTGGGTGAGATAGATGATATAAAAATAACTAATATATGAGGTATGTATAGGATAAAGTAGGATACGGTGTATGGGGTCAGTTTAATGGTAATCCTCAATAGTCGAGTGTGATGAAACACAAGAGTGCGTCATGATGTAATAAGTGCAGTGTGTCAATCTAAGCATAATATTTCTTGAGGTACATGACATTTAACGATTTTTTGAGTGGGTTTATGAGAAGTGTGGAAAGGTGGTAAACACCACCACTAAGATTTTCCATGATAACATACGGCCTAACAGCTTGGCCTTAAATTTACCTTTGAGAGTTACATCATATTTTGTATTTTTCTCGGTTTTTTATAGACAAGGTCACCAATATTGAAGTCTCTAGAACGGGTCTTATGGTTGTAAGCATGTGAAATGCAGGATTGGTATGCACAAAGATTTTCCAATTCTTGGACACATCGTGAGTCCAACATTTCTAATTCATGTAAATGATTTTCATGGTATTCATTGTCCTTAAGGATGCCTTTAAGAGAGATTCATAAGGTTGGTATTTTGATTTCTAATGGAATAACCACCTCAGCACCATAAACTAGGGAGAAGGGGTGGCATTAGTAGGAGTGCGGATGCTAGTGCAATAAGCCCATAATGCATAGAAATTTTGATTATGTCAATCAGTGCCACTAGAGTCAATTATTGTATGTAGAATTTTAACAATAATTTTATTGGTAGCTTCTACTTGGTTATTGCCTTACAGAGATAATAAGGTGTAGAAAATATTGTTTGATTTTAAATTTAGCAAAAAAATTTGACATCTCTATTTTTAAAGGAGGATCCATTATCGGTGATAATGGCAGATGGTACACCAAAGCATGTGATAATGTGCATGGTAAGAAAGTTACAAATGTCAGTACTAGTGGTTATATGTAAGGGTGTTGCTTCAACCCACTTGGTGAAGTATTCCATGGCAGTAATGATGAATTTGTGGCAGTCGGTGGATTCTCAGTTGATTGGACAAATTAAGTCAAATCCCCAAAGTGAGAAAGGCCACGTGGGCAAGATGGCTTTGAGATCATAAGTGGGTGCCTGATGGAGGTTACCATGTTTCTAACATTTTTCGCAACACTTGGCATAATCAAGGCAATCTTGTTCCATTATGGGCCAATAATACCCTTGACATAAGAATTTTGTGTCATGGCTTTACCGAAAAATGGCCACCACAGATACTATCATGAATGTTAGATATTATCATAGGAATATCGGTGAAGGGAAGACAATGGAGAATATGACCATCAATAGCATGTTTAAATAACTCGTTCTAACAATAATATAACAAGTGGCTTCACAATGTAACCGATGGGATTCATGGGGTTGGAGAATATCAAGAATATTTTTTTATATAGATAGTTATAAATAGGTGTGAACCATTCATTGGTATCGTGGCTATGGGTGATGGCACAGCTGCAATAGGTATGGTAGAAATAGAAGGTTATCATAAGTGGGTAATGATAAAAGTGGCCTGGTCATCATTGATATCTTGTGGGATAAGTGAGGTTACACTAGCCATGGCGTCGGCATGAAGATTTTCTTTGCGAGGGATGTTGGTGATGGAATAAGATTCAAAGGTAACTAAAAATGTCTTTTAAAAATGCAATATACGGGATAATATGTTCCTCCCTAGTGCGGTAGATGTCATGGACTTGGTTAATGAATAATTGAGAGTCCCCATGGACACACAAGTTACAAATGAGGAGTTTTTAATCTGTAAATAAGCCTAAAATGAGGGCTTCATATTCGGTAACATTATTTGTGTAGGAAAATCCTAGTCAGTACGCAAAGGGGAGTGGATCACCATGTGGAGTAATAAAGACCACACTATCACCAGCGCTTAAAGCGGAAGCGAGACCCATTAAATTACATTGTCCATATATGTGATTCAATAGTATAGGAAGTGAAATAATTGCGAAGGAATCGAAATAGAGGAAGTGTCCAAGAGAGGGGTAGCAACTAACTAATTGGTGATGAGATGCCCCTTAATTTCTTTTTGAGGGATGAATTTAAAGTCAAATTTTGTAAGGAGCATGACCCATCAAGCTAAACCTACTGAAACGTGAGTGCATGATAAAATATAACATAAAGGGTCAACTTTAGTGATAATGTGAACTTCATGGTTAAGGAGATAATGACATAACTTGTCCACAATGAAGACAAGGCCAAGGCACAATTTTTGATATAGCTATAATTACATTCATAAGAGAGAAGTGTGTGACTGATATAGTAGATGGCATGTTCATGGTGGGTATCATCATGTTGGGCCAATAACACACCTAATACATGGAATGTGGCAGAAATATACAAAGAAAAGGGGTGATCGTGATGGGTGAAACTAGGACAGTGAGTTTAGGAGATAATCTTTGATGTGATTGAATGCCTGTTGGCAGTGTTCTTCCTAAATGAACTTTATGTCTTTTTTCATAAGATGTGTAAATGGATACATTTTTTCATCCAATTGTGTGATAAAACGTAAAATAGCTTGAATTTTCCTCGTAAAGAGTGGATTTTATGAATTTTGTCTCGGTGGAGGCATGTCAAGAATGGCTTTGATTTTGCTTAGGTCAATTCCTAGGCCATGACATGAAATAATGTATTTGAGTAGCTTGCATGTGGTTACTCGAAAACACATTTTTTTGGTTTTAGACATACATGATACTAGCATAATCATTCAAATAGCACATGAAGGTCCCATGCATGAGAGGAGCGCCACCGATACTTTTATATAATATCATCCACATAGTCCTCAATAATCTTGTGGATGTAGTCATGAAAAATATGGGTCATTACACGTTGATAGGTGGCCCTCACATTCTTGAGGCTGAATGGCATAACATTATAGCATAATCTACCCCACTGAATGGTAAAAGAGGTTTTTTCTTAGTCTTCAAGATTGATCTTGGTTTCATTATAACCCACAAAACCATCCATAAAGGAAAGTTATTTGTACCTAGAGGTAGAATAAAAATAGCATTGATGTGTGTAGGGGAAAATATCCTTAGCAAAAGCTTTATTTATATCACGAAGTT
This sequence comes from Taxus wallichiana var. yunnanensis, assembly GCA_018340775.1. NCBI lineage: Eukaryota > Viridiplantae > Streptophyta > Pinopsida > Cupressales > Taxaceae > Taxus > Taxus wallichiana. The sequence continues at coordinate 864,713,661 of CM031242.1, forward strand.
ATTACAACATCGTACACAACCATCGGGTTTCATGATAGGAATAATATTAGATACCCATTTAGGATAATCAACAAAGTGTAGATAAATTCAACATCTAATAATTTTTAGATTTCTTCTTTGACTAATAGTGTAACTTTAGGATGCATCTTATAGATCTTCTATTGAATGTGCCCAGCACTTTCGAGGTTAAGGAAAATATTATGCATTGCTACAAAGGTATCAATACCTAGCATGTTACTATAGTCCCAAGAAAAATGTCGAGAGAAATAGTAATGGACTTGATTGAGATCCTTTTACTCAAAAGGGGTAAGAGAAGCGGCCAATAAGACTATGCATGGACTTTTGGGTTTGCCTAAATTATGTTGAATGGTTTCTTCATTAATAAGCATAGAACGGTTCTCAATGTATTTCTCAATGATAATAGTGTCAAGCAATTTAGAGTTATCGGCAAGGATATCATATGATTCTAAACAAATTATATTAATAAAGAGAGACAACAGATTTCATTTATGGTGAAAAGAAGGTAGATCATCATAAGCACCCATATGATCAAGTAATGCATCATCGATAGAAAAAAATCGGTATTATCCCAAGAGAAAGGGACATGGTCACCGATAAGTTCTAGGTGCAGAAATGGTATAAATGTAATGTGACATGTGGCATGTATATCTAAAGGTGATGAGGGAGGAGGCTGATATCCAAGGCCAAACTTATCTAAGCGGGTGGGGAAATCTGAAAGTTCGGTGACTTTTGGTCTTAATAGTGAAATAAACCACACCAACTAAGATAGTTGTATCCTAACCCATATTTTTAGAGATCTAACTAAACAACCTGGGAGCTAGGTGGGTCTAAAGGGTGGTCAACAGAGTTACAACACTCAAAAGGGCAAGGTTCAAAGCATGTACATCATAAACAGTACCATGGTAACAAAACTTAAGCCTAAGTGACCTAAATTATCCTATATCATTTTCACACTCATAAATAGTACCAAAGCATAATCATTTTAACACTCGAATATTGAGAGATTACCATTACATTGAACCCCGAACACCACATCCTACATTATCCTATACATACCTCATCTATTAGTCATTTCTATATCATCTATCTCATCCACACTACACTAGTCATCATTATATATGAGTCTAGTTTTATATTCCATCCATACATTTTATATTCACAATAGGTCACATTATACATATGGGTCTATCTTTACACATTATCACTCCATATTCTATCCACACTTATTACCACATCTTACATAGTCTACACACCCTACATTTCCTACATTACATGAGTCACATAGCACATCTATTCATCATATACATTCTACATACTACACTAGATTCCATTACATATGGGTCTAGTTTTCCTTATCATCATTTACATATTCCATTTCTATATACACTTATTATTGCATTACACACTTTACATATCCTCTACATACTACACATCCTATATTGCATTTCCCACACCATGCATTTACATCTCGTATTCATCACTTGGTCATTTATACTATGTTGTCTTTTATACAATCGCATGTACTACCATATGACGTACTCTAGTTCCTCGGTCCATACTCAACTGCCGAGGGTTTACCAATAAAATGGACCTTACCTACATGCAACATGTCATCATACCACATTCATCAGACTAGTGACCAACGCTCTAGGATATATCATCACCCACACTCATCATCACATACCATAGTGGTATACACCTTAGGTTAAATCACCACTCTCTTCATCAATTTCTCATTATCCTCTTACATCCTATCATCACATATTCTATTATCCTATTCTACATCATCCTATTATAGTTTTAAATCCCCTATTATATCATCCTATTACATTTTTCTTTTCTCAATTCCAAATTATTCCATTACATTATCATACCTTCAATAATCAAGTAGTGGTGTACATCTTGGGTTAATTCACCACTCTTTTCATCAATTTCTCATTATCATCTTACATCCTATCATCACATATTCTATTATCCTATTCTAATTCATTCTATTACATCATCATCTATCTTATTCATCACTTAGTGGTATATGCTTAGTGCTAAATCACCACCTTTCGTTATCCACCGCATACTCATATACGCTTCATACACCTTCATCACCCATCTCATAGTGACATACGTTATAGGCTAAATCATCACCTTCTTCATCCATCATGTAGTGATATACGCTTAGGGATAAATCATCACTCTTCAACAAATTCATGGTATACACTTACGCTATAGGTTCCACACACATCTTCTCCCCATGTCACATTTCATCACCATTACATATACACACTCATCGCAGCGCGCTAGACACAACAAACATTACTAGAACATTTCCCGATGACATACTCTCATTTACGGTTCATTCTTGAATGTTGAGGGGGGAAAAATGAACCTCATTACATACATTTCCATCCACTCAAGAGGCGCGTTGCTCGTATCATTCCATTTTGCATTCCATTCCATCCATCCATAGCATATTGTATTTTCTGGGGGCATTTAATTTTACTTACAAGTTTTTAGCATGATCACTTTACTATTATATTGCTTTCATATATGTCTTTATCTTATACACATGTATGTTCATGCCTTTTCTAGTGTGATCACAGATAAATGAATCTACATGCGGCATGGATTCTCACCTTCTAATCCTCATATATCGATCATTGGGGAATCCATATTAATATTTTCTAGATGTTATTGCTTTATTTTATACTTAGCATCTTATACTATTTTCTCTTACACGCTTTGACATATTTATTATCACTCTAACATGTTAATGGGTGTTCTATGTGCAACACTTGTTTTTAGGATCACATGTTTCCATGACTACTTGTTTGTTTTTACTTGTCTTCTTTGTTTTTTATTGTATGTGGGTGTTGCCCTTTTCTTGTGTGCATACTTTTCTATTGATTGCGACCAAGATGTCCTTACGTGTCTTATGATATCATGAGTGATGTCCCTCATTTATAACCCACTTTTTGTGGTCTTCTTGTTGTTTCTTACGTGTTTACACTACTATACTTGGTAGTTTTTCTACACTAATTGCATTTTTACACTAGTTACATACATGTGCTTGTGGACTAACATTTATTTTGGCTAGCCATCCCATTTTATGTGCACCTTAGTATCTACCAAGCACTTTCCCTTCCCCCTGTAGGGTTGTGTTGGTTACAAGTCAGAGTGCGGTTGGTCCTCTTTTGGGGCCACCTTCTCCTTTTTGAGTCATCACATGCACCCCCAAAGAGGGGGCATCATTATGGGTTTTCTACTAATACAACATATTTACATTGGTTCAGATACGACAAGTGAGTTAAGACTAGTCTACGAACTCCATAATCAAGTAGCCATAATAGGACATGGTGTCCTTTGGAAATTATGTGGAGCATTTAAAAGCTTGGGGGTTACGGTTGGTGTTCCTCTCTACACTTCTTCGTCCATTGGCATTGGATTACCCAAAAAACCAACACAATAAAGAGATTTGTTCGAAAAGAATCAGCAAAAGTGGTTAGAGTTGGAGGACATAGAGCATTTCCTCCTACACTTCTTGACCAAGGTGGCATGAGATCTTCAAAAACTCACGACATTACGGGATATCCTTCTACACTCTTTCTCTTGACATGGATCAGATGTACATGTTCAATTTACAATTGTTCTAGCGTATTTTAAATTTGCGTACTTTACTTTTACAATATTTTACACATCATTTTTACATACATACATATTTGACTATTTAATCATTTTCTCCTTGCGGAGTCCGCTATATGAGAAACAAGTAGTAAAATTGGGGGCAACAACAACAATGAGGAAAGCAATAACCATAACGATAACACGCCGCTATAGGCATTTTCCTTTACTAACCATACAGGTACACTACACACATCAACAATGACTACACACATGTTTCATCATAGGTTCACTCTCATCACTTTTTATTCACCTTTTTCATCTTTAGAATCCACACTCCATATTTTTATGTTTGTCATTTCATGCTTGATTCTAGTCCATCGGCACGTCTTCTTCTACACTCTACATGGATATCAGTACGCATATCTATATATTATATGATACCGAGTTTTTTTTTCTCACCAACATAAAGTGGGGACAAATGTAGACACAAAATTATGTACTTTACACATAATTTAGCATGGTCTTATATTACTATTTAGAAGGTATCAAGTTAAAGTACTAATTAATCCCACCTTTTGGCCATCTTTATTTTATTTTGTACTTCCCATGTATTTTCCAACACATACCTACCTATTTCGTAATTTCCCTATCATTCTAGCCCAAATTTAGGGTGCCCCCACTGTCTTGGGCACCCGGTCTATCTACATCCTTTTCCCACTTCTTTTTGGGGATTTTATAGCCATTTTTGTCTTTATATTTTCCTCATTTGGCCTTGTCGGGATTAATTATGAAATTAAACTTGAGATCCCTATAAATATAAAGCTTATAAGACCATAATGAGGGTCATAGTGTCACATATTACTATCACTCCATCTAGAGTTACATCCATTGCATCACTTGCATCCATTAGTGTCATGCATCAAGGCTAGGATATCTGCATCACACACACTGCATAGGGGGAGGGATTCTATTCTATTCCATGCACACATTCTACTTACATTTTTTATAGTTACTATTGTTCGCTACTTCACAAAGTGTGACTAACATGAGAGCACCTAGGGCACGACATGCACACACACACACACACACACACACACACACACACACACACACACACACACACACACACACACACACACACACACACACACACACACACACGCACACACCAAAAATACATCTAGTTCCAAATGTCTTTGTAGTGCTCAATGATAAGACCACTAATTTTGTGGCTAAGTTCGATCTCACCCATTCATTTGTATCTTTTATTTTTCTAGGGTTTGATACTTCTCTTTGTATTATAGGTCATTTTCCAGTTCATCGACATATCCAGCATGACAAATAGGTAGGGTTTCAGACCAATTTGCAACACTTCAAAACTTAGGTTTTGAGCATTTACAATGTTTAAAGTGCCCAGATTTGGACCAAGGAACCCTAGGGTACCCCAAGACACTCCTGTGTACCTCGGACATCTCAAATTTACTATATCTACACTTCGTAGGGTCCTTGAATGTTTGATTACACTTCCAGATTCTCTATTCGGACACTGCGACACTATGTGACCATCTACAACAATCAGCTAAGTTATCTCCTTCCCTTCTCTTACATACTTAGGGTTTCATTTCACTTAGAATAATTAATTACAATCATTCCATACTTTTTTAGTTCATCTATACAAAAATTTAGTCCTCCTAATTAGATTAGCACTAATACCCTAATACCCCATTTAGGTCACATAGGCCTCATTTTTGTTACTCATGTGCAGGCACGAGAAGAGTTAACATGTTATATCTTCCACTAGAAATCGATTCAAAGCCTCAAATTTATCATGAAGGTCTATGGTGAGGTGGGGAAAATGATGAAATTACGAGAATCTGTGAAAACCAAGTTTCAAGATCTTCCTTCATGTGAAATTTCATTATTCTTTCCCATAAAATAGGGTATGAAACCCTTAAGTTTAACATTAAAGGAAACTAATTTTTATACTTTATGAATCCTTTCCTCTAGATGCATACACGTACTTTAATCACCTCAATGGTCTCCAAATCATTCAATTTCTACCAATTAAAATTCCTTCATGATTTATTCACCTAACCAAATGACTTATTAATCCAACTGTGTTAGTTTATTTAAGCTAAATACCTATGATTTTTTCATAAAAACCTTGCAAGAGTCATCAAATCCACACCCCCTAATCACTATATAATTTATTGGATTGTTTCCTTACACATATTTAGTTTTTTCTTAAGATATCACACTCCATGATCACAATATTTCATAGTTTCATTCAAAGCATGTAGTCACTCAACAAGATTGGAGGCTCACAGAATTTCATTAAGAATGGTCATCATCAAACTTCTTAATAGTCATGGAATTTTTTTACTAGTACAAGTAAATAGGTTCTAAAATCATGTACAAGAATGGTCTAAGTACTTATAAGGAGTAACAATACACAACAAACCCAAAATAAACTCTCAAGATCCTAGTGTTCATTACACAATTTTAATATCATATCACAAACGCCTCTAACATCAAGAATAAAATACAAGTAAACATAATAATCATGCAAGAACTACCACAAAACTAAGTTAACACAACAAGTATGCAAAAATAGTCAAAAACTGAGTTTTCTCCTTTTTCCCTCTTCTTGAAACTCTACAAAATGATTCATATCGGATAGAATAAGGTGTAGTCGAGTTACATTTGAGTATTTATATCCTTCCATTCAGTTATCACTGAGTACATACTTTAAAAATCTTGGTCACATGTGTAAGTTTAGGCTTAACAACAAGTTTCTTAGTTATACACCCAATCCTTTAGATTTCTTACTCATGTCATGATCTATAGACCCTAGAGGGACCTAATACACACCATTTAAACCTTTTTTCATCCTTTTGCAAAGTTTATAAGCTACAATAATCCCTTAAAACACCTATCACAAGCCAAAAATGGCCTTCAAGACTCAACTTACACTTTTGGAGGGAAAGTGTACAATTTAAATTTAGAAAGGCCAAGAACAAAACTAGTAACACATTTAGACTCCTATTGACCTCTAGGACTCATGACCATACCGAAAAACCAAAAATTGGATGTTTTCATCCTATGTACACTCTAGATTTTACGTTCATGCATCATCAATGTTCTTACTTGATTCTCAAACATGGAGAGGACTATAAAGGCTTCCACGAATTCATAACACACTTTCCCCAACTATGAACACCACGACATCTTTCCCAAAACATGTATAACCAAGGAAATCTACCATGTTTTTAGAGGAATTCCAACATAATCATTAAAACTTATGAAGAGATGTCAATATTTGCATAATATATACACTACCATCAAGAATATCAATGCATTAGGCTTGTTTACACATACATAACTATACAATTCAAACATGCATATCAACCATTAGTCATCCTTTAAAATTACAAGGATTTCAATACTTTATTCATAAAGGTTTTGTTTACATATGATTTCTTCATCTTCTACAAACCTCTTAGAGCCTTAAGGGATATTTTCACACTTAAATCTCCTCTTCCAACCATTTACTTACCTCCCTCTTGCATTTTAATTCAAATTCTCTCCTTTTAATTCCAAAATGGAGGTAGTTACATGTACTCTCAAATACCCTAACTATAGTAAGGAATGAAGCTAACTTTCTAGACCCTTCATTACATGTGTAACACAACTTATTTACAGCATAAAGACTTTCTAATGTCCTCCTAGTTTAATTCATATCTTTACTTTATTATGAGACCCCTTTTCATGAATTAGGAATTCAAATTCTATAAGAATGTTTTTAGAGAGAAATTCAAAACCAACCTCTTATTTCTCATGGAAGAACCTAGGAGGGTGAAGAAGATTAAAGAACACCTAAAAATATCTATCACGACTCTAGAATTCCAAAATGTGATTGAAGTCCAAAAATTTTCATTTATATGGTGATGCTCTTGCATCATTTAGACTAATAAGCTCATTTTCTAGTTCATGTCCTCTCATCATTTTTTTCCCAAATATTGTTTCCAATATGATCAAAAATTTGTTAGGATTTTTGTAAGATTCAACATGACAGAGAAGATCTAGAGATAAAGACAAACACAAGAACTCGAAAGCATCATCACACCGGTTATACAAATGACTTTAGTTTCTCTGCATTAGGAGTCGGTTCGATTTCAAGGCCTATGGTTATACGATGCAAAGCCTTGCCCTTAAAATTATGTTCATTTTATGTTTCCATTCATTATAGTTATAATGTGTGAGTGGATTAATTGAACTCAAATCAATAGTTTAGAGTAGTTGCAGAAAAAAAGAATAGAAAGCGAGAAGGTGGAAAGAAACAACAAGATACACCCCACTGAAATGATTATTTTGACCCTCCCAATTTCATAACTTTATAATTTTAGATCAATTTTACAAAATAAATAGGCCCATTAAGATGGGAATAAAAATGATCACCTTTACAAAATATAGTTCTCAAAACCAAGTAGCCATTCAAAAGTTATAAGGTAAAATATTTTATGTAGTTATTGTATTAAATTATTTTATACTACAATTTAAATGCACTAACAAAGGTATTTTTAGAAAAATTAATTGGAAGAGGTTTTGAACACAAAACCATTAACTTACAATTCAAATCAATAGTCAAATTTCCTACAATCTCATAATTGAACCAGTAGTAATAAATCATTTAAGTCCCTCATAAAAATAAAACGCTTATTCAAAACTAAAATTTTCCTTTTTAATGTTTGAGTGGGAGAATGGTTGACTAAATTGGTCAAGGATATCATTGAGTTGAGTTGGTTTTGGATGAGACCAAGTCAAGAGATAGGTGAATTATTTATGATCCAAAAAAGAGGTAGGTCGAGTGAATCTAGGGTAGGGGAAATCAAACTGAGCTCCAAGAAAGCCAGTAAAAAATAATATAAGTTGTGAGGAGTAGAAATACAAATCATTAGGCAAAGAAGGATCCAATTCGAGCCATCAAAGAGAAAGACAAGTTGAGCAAGGATTCTTGCTAAGGAATACTAATTTATGCAAGTGAGTTACATACGTGTAAGGTCCAAGCTAGATATGGGTATGTAAGGGACCATAAAAAGGAATTCCACCCAAATAAACACTAGGTCTAAACACCCTAAAAATTTCCCCTAAATGTTTGTTATCCATTTTTGCCTCTCAGGAAAAATGGATAAACACGACCTGCACATCGAGAAATGGATGGATTCATTTAGTCATGTGAGCTCACATTTCAATTCTGAAAAATTAGGTTGTAGGCATGCTCAACAATGGAAATGCAAGGTTGACAAATGAATGTCCAAGGGAACATCGAAGGAGATCAGAGCTCAAGTGGAAGAATGGAGAAAATTCTCAAATTTTCAGACCTCACATTTTCGGCATTTCGGAGACAAGGTGGGAAAAAATTTGAAAAAGGTCCAAAAGAGGAAAAAGCCCGAAATTTGAAATTCTAAAAGTCTGAAATTTCAGACTTTCGGAGTTTGAGGTTTTGGAGAAAGAGAATGGCAAGTCAAAAAAAAGCAAGCAAAAATCCCAAAATCCAAAATCTCGAAAGTCTAAAATTTTGGACTTTTGAGTTTCGGAGTTTTGGAGATGTGGAATTCAGAGTTTCGGAGTCTTCGGCGACAAATCAAGAAAAGTAACCAAAAAAGTCTAAAATCTTGAAATTCCGAAACCCAAAAGGGTTCGGATTTTGGAATTCAACGTAGGTTTTGGGGTCAACACAGTGGCACTTTCAGGTTTCAAATTTTTGGAGGTTTGGGTTTCAGAGTTTCATAACTCTCGGGGCAATTTGAGTGATGAATAGTAACCTGAGTTCCAAAGTCAAAAGTTCTCAAAGTCTGAACTTTTGGGTTTCAGACTTTCAGGTTTTGGAGTTTCGAAAATCTAAAGAAAATTTGGTGGATGAATAGTGACTCAATCTCTAAAATGGAAATTTCGAAAGTCTAAATTTTGGGATTTCGGAGGTTGCATGCATTTCAAACTTTGAAAAAGGAAGATCAAGAACTCACAATTTTTGCATAATGACACCTCAACCTTCAAATGGCCATAACTTTTGACTGGGAGCTCAGATTTTCACAAGAAAGAACTTTTGGAAAGCTTACATTCTCCTCTACGAAACTATGACTTATTATCTTAACTTAAGTGATACTAAGTTATTAACAATGAAGAAATTAATTCCACCATTGTTTAGGGTGTCGGGCTTCTCACCTACCAAAATAATGAATTATGGGCTTCCTTTCTTGCCCAATAAGACATAATACATGGAGGCATGAGTTTTGCAGTAGAACCCATCATTGTTGTAGGTGAATTCAATGAATTTTAGGGTGGTTGGAGCAAGAATTCGAATTCTTCTCTCCCTTTTCTCTCATTCTTCATATATATTGTAAGGAGGGGCATTTTTCTAGTGTTGGACAATTTGGCTTTGCACCCTCCCTTCTTCTCTTGTCTGTAAGTGGATTTTTGGAGTTAAAACCTCCCATCAAAACTATAATGAAAATCTTTCCTCTTGGCCATTGTAGTGTACTGTATCAAATTTGTGGAGCAATAATACATGTCTATGGATGATTTTCAACCCTCTCTTGTGTTCATTGCACCTCTCTGATCTCTCATTGCAATCTTGGTTATTTGTGCATGGTGATTGTATTACATTTTTAATGGTTTGTGTTTAATGGAAAAGCAAGTGTTCAGCATTCCTTTGGTGCATCACCTTTGTTAGTTTAGGTTTATTTTCTTACATCTTCTTAACCATGTCTCCTTGCAAGTTAGAGTAGATTTTAGAGTAGATCCTCTACAATTTGAATGTGTGCATCTGAACAGAGGAATAGGAACAGCCTTCATCCAGGAGAGATTTCCCAATCGTAAAGTCCTACACTTTGGGAGAGGCTCCATGTTATGCAATCACACTGATAGTTTCAACCCATCTAGTTGCAAACATTGGGGGTGTTGTGATTATGCATAAAAAAATGTTTTTAACAAATCCCAATGTTTTTGAGATTTTTTACATCACCCCATAATTTTTGTAAAACCTATAAAAATTTCCTCAAAGTAAAATACATAACCCTCAGTAATAAAATTAAAAACTTTTCACATAACCTCAGTAATAATTAATTAAATGTGAAATTTCAAAATAAAACTTGCAATATGTAAACTAGACATGTTATGATACCATATCGAGTGTGCGAAAATTCTAGCTCAACAAATATACTATATAGTTGCAAGAATAGATTAATCATAAAGATATATATGTAAATGAATGAATTATAATACTCAACACATGAAATTAATCAATTATTGAATTAATTGAACTAACTTTCAAAGGAGGTGTTCAAATAGGATAGTAATGTGTAAATGCCACTAGAATAGTGGTCAAATGCCAAGAGTAGGAGTGTAACTTACATACCCCGAATAGTCATTCAAGATTAAATCCTATGACATATGATATCTATGATATTCAATTGTAACTCCTATGATAATTAAATGATACCTAAGCAAGCTTATCCATGAGTGAAGGAAAAACCCATGAGTGTAAGAATAATCAAGTAAATAAACAAATAAAAGGACATTAATATTCTACACTAACATGGGTAATGATATTAAAGCAAAAAAATAATTATATTACGAATCACTTTATAGTGAAAATAAATAAAATAAAACTTGTAAATTAAATAATTTTATGGTGAAGGATCCAAGTGAGTTAAGTTGTAAGTAGTGTGGTAAATGTCATGTTAATTCTAGTGATAAGATGACTGAAATATTTTGAAAAATTTAATTGATATTATTTAAGTAATATTAATTACACTATGGATTATGTTTTTGAAACCACATCAAAATCCATAATTTCCTTAATATTAACATAATATAAAGGAGAGCTCTATAAAAAGGTTGGAAGCCTTAGAAGCTGATATGAAGTTGTTGAAGGATGAGGTTAAGAACTTGGCAAAACAGAAAGGTAAGAGGAAGAAGGAGGAGGAAGTGATTATTGATAACAGCCAGATTGAAGATATATACAAGAAGCTGAACTCCTTAGACTCCCGTTTAGGGAAGGCCAAAACTTGGCATGATTACAATATGGCCATTTTTAGTGTGATTGAGGAGTTCATTGAGCAGCATGTCCGAAGTGTCTCCAATCTTAGCGGAGTTCGGCAACGCTTTGGGGCACTGATAAGGAAAGCAAAAGGACCATTGATCAGCTAGATAAGACTGACGCTGCCCACATGACAACTTTGGGAATGTTCAAATCCTGGAAGAACATCAAAGCCAGCATCGACAAAGCTGCCAAGAAATAGTTGTAGATGCTTTAGCTGCTCTTGTTTGTTTTTTGCTATTTTTTTGTAGAGTTTTTGTTGTTTTGTCTTGATGGGGTAGCTATTTTTGGCTACTTTGGGCTTCATTGTCACACTTGGATTCTGATCCTTCTTTTTCTGGTTTTAATTCCTATTCTGGCTCCTAGGCCTTCTTTTGTACACAAGGGTATAGTCCCTTTCAAAAAACTATTTGCCAATAATAAAAAAAAAAACATAATATAAAGGAACTATGTGTGTTCTTCAACATGAAAAAAATTAATAAATAAGAAAAATAATAAAAGAGGGGCTAAGTTTCCTAAATAAAGTGCGCCACTCCATGACCTTCTTACACATTGGGGGAGTTCCCTTACATAATGAGTTAAGTTCCATCATATCTACTCCAATTAGGTTAACCACCACTAGATGTTAAGCATCGGAAGAGCTACTCCCAAAGTATATGTCCCTCCCTAGTCTATGGTCACTTACATACCTTAACACCTCGGTGCAAAGTGGGATGGAGTCCACCACACCATAGGGTAAATCTACACCCAATCCCTCTATTGCTACTTCATCTCATTGGCCTTCTCCTGTGTAAGGAGTGACAATCGTGGGTTCCCCACCTTCTAGTTAGGGAATCTTGGTTCCACTTACTACCCAATACCCTTCATATGGATGGCTTGTTCAGGATCCTCTTGATAATGAGCCATCTACCATTTAAACCCTCCCACCTTGAGATGATCCTCCTCCTCCACCCACTATTGTGGCCACAGGTGTTTAGTTACTTTTGATGTAATGTTTTGTTAGTTTGTTGCTCCGCTTTTTTGGACATTTTTTGGGATGTGACTCTTTCCAACCACCTTTTATTATAACTTCTTTTATATAGTAATATATATGTGGCGTTTTCAATAAAAAATATTTACCACGGAATTTCCGTTATATATTTGAAATCTAAACCATAAATAATAAACTAACAAAATCAATTTTAGCAATGTGAAATTTACTCCAAGATCAATTTGAAATGGAAATTGTGGTAATCTGTTAAAATGTTAGTATCCCATGTAATTTTTTAATTTTTCTTTTTCATAATATTGGTAAGAGAAACTTTTTATAAGTTCATTAAATAGGTAGTTTTTTCATGAAATACTAGCTATATTAGAAGAAATATAATAGTATAATTGTTATCAAACAATATTCGCAGATATCAAAGCATATTATGGGAAGAGCGTGTGCTAACCAACACTTATAAATTGCTAGGTTCTATTCTCTCCTCCGATCACAATTTTTATATTATAAAGTGTTAAATAATCCAAAAACTTCATTAGTGGAGATATCAAGGCCACTAATATATGAATGTTGGATAATGTGTGAATTGTCTTATAGGTGTGTGTAGACATTAAATCACGCACTTGGGTACATTTCTAGGTCGTAAATACATACTAGCATTTTCTTATGATTCCTAAGAGAGAAAACTAGTAATTGACAATTGTCTTTGGCATCTTGTCTTTTTTTCTTGATTTTTATTTGGTATTACATACCCCATAGCCCATTCGGTATTTTACTTATTTGTATTTTATGGCTCTACACACTAGTGCCTAGCTAGGGACAGGGGATAGACATGCACCCGGTGCCCCCTGTCCTCTAGGTGCCCTAACCCTTTTCCACCTTACTCGATTATTTTGGGTCTCTTTTATATTTTGGGCATATTTTTCACTTATGGGTCATCTTTCCAGTTTTTAATTACAAAATTCAAACAAGGGAATAATATAAATATATAGTTATGTGTTCAAAATCAAGGACCAAGCACTAAGCATTACTATCATCACCTAAGCTTGCTTGCGAAAGGCACCTAAAGCACTTCAAATCATCCATTTAGCATCCACTCAAGGGACAAGGGACTGCATACACAACATAGGAAAAGGAAATTCTTTATTCCATCCAAAAAAATTACTACATTTTTACATTTAGCTACAGCCCGCTACTTGCACAAGGGAATACTAGGGAACAATTCCTGCACATACTCACTAGAACTACATGGATACTAAGATGTAGTGTAGTGCTTGATTGTAAGCTCACTCTCAGAGTGACCGTCGAGGTCGATCTGACTCCCCATTCTACATCTTTCTTTTTTTGGATTTGATATAGTTTATGGGATTTTCGGGTGATGTTTATTTTACAGAGTTACATGTACCCTTAGGGATCAAAGAGTGACACACACGAAATCAACAGGGAATATTTTCAACACTTGTGTGAAATAATAAAGATCAGGTTTTAACCATTTGCACAATCACGGGAACCTTGTAACAGGTCCTTCTATGGGCGCCCATGTCCAACATCATTCATGATCTCCATAATTTATCCTGAGTATTTATGACATTGTTCACCTCATGCTCGACAGTTTTCCTAGTCTAGATAACTTTCAAATAAAGAATAAATCAGCTAAGTCCTATTCACTTCTTCTTTTCTTAGGGTTACAAATATTACATCTTATTTTACTTGTGTCATTTATTCATTTATACATTATTGGTTTAGTAGCGACTCTAAAATATATTAGATTTAATATAATTAAATTTAATCATTTGGTGAACCCTCATTTGAGCACTCTTGGATCCTTCCTTTTGTCTCAATTCAATACCTTAGGATCTTTTAACTATGATTATCTCCCTACATGCCTTCTTGCAGTTCAATCATGAATGTGCAAATAAAATTCACTATTTTTTGTCTAATACTTACCTTCATCCTAACACCTCTCCTAAATATGTTTACCATAGACTCACTACATCACTCTCTTTTAACGAAGAACATATTACTTTTACATCTACTAAAATTGCTTCCCAAGTTGTCTTAAATAATGATCCTCCCCTTTATATCAAAGTTCAAATTAATAATATAGGGGTTAAACAAGATTTAGTTGATAATGGATCGGCCTTAACATTTGTAGTCTACCATTTCTTCAATAGCTTGGCTTTTCCACAACATCCTTAACACCCTCATCTATTTACATTTGTGGATTTGACAATATTCCTAAACAAGTCTTAGGTACAATCATGTTTCCCATTATTGTTGGGCCATGCACTTTGTTTGTCCCATTTCATGTAATGCCTAACAATCTTAATTATAATCTTCTTCTCAAACGACCTTGGATCCATGCCATGCATGTGGTCCCTTTAACCCTTCATGTGCGTATTAAATTCTTATACCAAGATGTGGTCTATGAAGCTTAGTAGATCCCTCTCCATTTTCCTATTACAACACTATCGATCATTCACCTAAATCCCCCACTTCAGCCACCCCTTCTCCCAATTTCAAAAATTATGGTCTTGGGTATTAGTATCTACTTCATTACGGTTTCAATGGCTCCAGATTAGGAAAATATGCAAAAGGATTCAAAGAACCTCTTTCCATTCCAACACAATCCACCAAACTCATAATTGGATATCTCCCTAAGCTCACTCCTTTTATTCCTCTCACATCTCCTCCCGAGGTTTACACTATTTCACATACTTTCCATCACAAAAAGTAATTTCCATCTACTCTCAATGTTATAACTTACTTTGGAAAATCTACTCTTCCTAACACCAATACAAATACTCTTGACACATTACCACATTTTCCACAATGGAATTATTTCTCTTCCATCCTGGATAGATCTCCATCACACACTTGGGGGCATCACACTTTCTCCTCACCCCTACTAGCATCATAAGTTGTCTATAATATCTCTACACATTGCACTTTGTGCTTCACATCTAGTTTTCCCCATCTCCCTTATGCACCTTGATACATATTGTGTATCGTCATTACCCTTTGATGCACTCTAGTTCCATAGATCATACTTGACTACAAGGGTCTAAATCTGAAATGATCCTCACATCACTCATTTAAACTTCATGCTCTATGCTTCATGATCTATCTTTATAGCACACATTATCAGACCATTTTCCGATGATGCACTCTTGTTCTATGGTTCATTTTTTATTGTTGAGGGGCCTTGTATAAATGAACCTCATCTCATACACATCCATTGGGAGGAATGTTTCTCCTTCCATATTCATCCATGGCATGCCATCCCATTCACATCCATACACTACATATTGTATATCTTGGTTGCAATTACTCTTACTTGAGTATACTTACATGTACACTTTGTTTCCCATGCTAGATAGATACTTAGTATGTCAATATATTTTTCTATACACACGTGTATGTCCACTTGGTATTTTGGGGTGAATGGGTAAGTGACCCAATCCGGGAGGCCAAAAAGTGAACACAAGAAAAATTTATCAAAATGTGTATGTGTTATGTTTTATTAGGTTTAGTAATTCACGAACCTAAAATGCATACGCATTTCTAGTGCTATAAAATGTGTATGCATTTCTAGTGCTATAAAATGTGTATGCATTTTGATCTATATGAATTTTAGAAGGGCTTAAAGGATCCATATTTATTAAAATAAATGTTAATTATAAATCTTATACTTTAAATTTATTTTAGTAAATATAAGAAGTTAGGGTCACTCTGCACCTGATGGAAGTGGTCCCATAGCTTTGTAATTATAATCTAGAAGATAGTTTTTCAAAATCTAATCTGGTCAATACTTACTCATTTTTAGGATTTCAGCAATGACCTAAAACTTTCAAGCCATATATATTGTATTCGGTCTTTGTTTTGGGAAAACATATAGTCATTTTGTAGGTTTTTGACCTTTGGATTAGATTTTGGCCCTACCACTACTTGAATTGGTACCAATTTTGAAATTTGGTCAATAATTCACTTTAGTGACCACGAATCATCTCTATGATGCTTGTTTACTTCTTACTAAAATGAGATCCCCACTTTGTAGATAAAGGATTGCTCCCTGAATGGGATTCCTGTCCTATGGAAAAAATTAGATGATTGTAATTTGCCTCCACCTTAAGGTGTGATAACACTACTAGGTGTTGAATGATTTTTTATGAATAGTACCAAGTGAATTGCATCAAGTGATCTCGGATGAGTGCTCATTCTTAGAAATAGGGTGTTCCATGTAAAGATCATCCCTTCACTTTTCACGGCTCTGAAATCATCCTTTCATGGAATAAAATTCAAGATTCTCATACATGTCTTTTCTCATATATATCTCATGGAGATATACGATTCCTTGATACTTCACACATGATGGTCTTAGATACCTTGGTGGCATGACTAGCTCATTTTAGCTTGTTCTTTGGAGATATTTGGGTACAATGACAAAGTCAGGATATGATGATCATCAAGTCACTCCTTGAGCTCCACATTTCATATGATGACTCCTTCATAATTTAATTTATCAACCATGATGAAACACTGGGTGTAAGCATGTTTACGGTACATGGACACCTTTTTTCTCAAGTTATTCCTCATGGAAATGGGTTTCCTCCTCTGTATAGGGGATGAATCCTTGAATGAAATTTGAGTATGAGTTACATGTTCTTGACCTCCATACTTCACTAAAACACTACAAATCACATTTTATGATCAATTAAACTATTCTAAAAATATAATTCTTCCTACAACTCAAAATTTAGGTCCTATTTCATTTTGAACTTAGAGGGAATGACTAAAGGATTTTGCACGGTACCTAAAGATATATCTAAGCCTTAAATCAATTTCCAGTATTCCTCATTATAGAGTATTCTAATATCCTTCTAATTCCTATTTTTTCATCCTAACTCTTTCTAGAACTTGGAATCATCCAGAGAAGTCAACTTTTATCGTTTTAGCTTTCATTCCCTGCACTTGAAAACCTAGTCTTAAACAAATTACTCCTAAATGAGATTTTATTTCCTAAAATTTCCTAAATTTACTTAGACATCTTCAATTATCTCTGAAATCACCCTCATATTCTTTATATTTTCTCTAAAAACTTTTGAAGGGTGTTCAATTAGCTACAAAATGGCCAAAAAGGCCTTTTTAGGCCTTTGGAGGAAGTAGTCTCTCATCAAAACTAAATGAGTTGATTGATCACCTTAGACACTATTCCCTACACACTAAAACAAACTGAATGATCTTATTAGGACTTTCCTTTGGGTCAAGTTTTATGATTTAGGGTTTAGGGTTTAGGGCTCAAGGTTTAGGGTTTAGGACTCAAGGTTTAGGGTTTAGTGTTTAGGGAATGTGGTTTAGTTTTTAGGGTTTATGGTTTAGGGCTCAAGGTTTAGGGTTTTGTTGGTGAGAAAATTTTTCGGGAGGACAAATTTGTGAATTCCTTTCCAATTCTCTGGGAATCTAAGTCCCTCTACTTAACTTGTACAATTATCGTGTATGCATGCACGAGAAAGCGTGGATTTCTGTGGTGGCCTTTCGGCTGGGGATTTAGTAGGGGCACTCCACTGACCCCATGGAAAATGCTTGTAGTTATCTACAAGGGTGAATTTTCTATGAAGGTGGGAAAGGGAGTGAGAAAAAATGTAGGAGAACTAATGTTGTAGGTAGAAAATCATATTCCTGCATGCACTAGTTATAAACTTCAACACATGCATTTGTGAGAAGAAACAACTCTAAAAATGGCAACAAGATGAGATAAGATTGCAAACTCAAAGATTCTAAAATCTCCGTATCAAAGAGGATAAAAATCCTTCTTCTTGTATTGATACTCAAACAAAAGTTGTAAATAATGTGGGAATGGAAGAAATTTAAGAATGGATTAAAATAGAAGAAAATGGCTATCTCCTTTGCTTTCTCTAGGTATAATGCACTCTCAAGTCTACAAGATCAATCACCACCTCTTTACAATGGCGTGAAGAAGCCATTAAATATCTTACAAGAAACGGTTACAACTTCTTCTTTGTTAGCAAGAAATGGTTTATAATCTTTTCAATCATTCACATCTGTTCAGATTCTTGATTCGTGAAGAAATGCCAATGGCGAGAAAAACCAAACTTTTCATAATGTAGTTGTTACACTCATTTTGTAACTTTGAATTTGAACCATTCATCTTTCCTTTGAAACTTTAAACTAGAGTCATCCACGTGGGAGAAATTTACTAGAGCGGGCGTGGAGGATGCCTTTTACATTTTGTGACTTTATAGAGATTTGGCATTTTTTACATTTTTGGTCCACCCTTCCACTTTTGATATAAGCCTAACACGTGGCTTCACTTGATTGGTGAAGGAATCACACTCACTTTATGACTTTTAGCCCTTTTACAAAAAGGCTCAAAACCTCAAAGTTCTCTACCGACCCGCTTCCCCACTTTGACTTTCAATGCGGGCTCAACATTTGACTTTTTCCTCATAGCATGATCGGGGCTGCGGGTCACTTTATGAATTTTAGCCCTTTTTACAAAAAGGCTCAAAACCTCAAAGTTCTCTACTAACCCACTTCCCCACTTTGAATTTCAACGTGGGCACAAGTCCCTAGCAAAACTGTGGATCATTTTATGATTTTAACTCCACTTTTGGAAATAAAACCAAATTTCCAAAAGTGCTCCAATGGCCCACTTTTGCACTTTGACTTTTAATGTGGGCTCAACATTTGACTTTTTCCTTGGCATGGGTGGGGCTACGGGTCACTTTTTAACTTTAAGCCCCTTTAATGAAAACAAGGCTCAAATTCTCAAATCTCCCCAATGGCCCACTTCCCCACCTTGACTTTCTATTTGGGCTTAATATTTGACTTTCTCCCTTTTGTTTGGTGGGGCCATATATCTGACCCTAGACACGTGGAGAGTTGGCGCTCATTTGGAACCTACCTTTGGATTTTTCCTTTGAAGTTGCACTGCAAGCTGACATGTGGAGAGCTCCACTGGTTCTTTTATACTTAGCCAATTCGGGATTACTTCCCACTTGACTTATGTTGACCTCTAGACATGTGGAGAATTGGCACTCATTTGAAGATTGGCCCTTTGGTTTCATTATTGAAATTGCATCATTGAGGCATGTGGAGGCTTCCACCAACCTGCTCATACTTAGTCAATTTAAGCAATCAGCTTTATCCCCTTTTTTGGACCTAGGACACGTGGAGGATTGGCGCAGTTTGACAACTGCCCCTAGCTTCGACCCTTGAAATTACATCGATGAAGCACATGGCATTGTCCACTGAACCTTCCATACTTAACTGATTTGGGATTGTTTTGTCTTCATTTTGGACCCTAGAAACGTGGAAATCCTGCGCTTATTTGTTGATTGTCCCTTTAGCCTTGCCCTTGGAATTGCATCGTTTGGACATGTGGAGGCTTTTGTTGTTTCTTGAAACATGGCCATGCTACATCCAATCAGAGATATCCATGTACTACTCGTGGATGCTGCACAAAAATTAATGGGGAAGAAAATAACCGTCATTCATTTCATGGAAAAAATGCGAGAGAAGAACAAAAACTCCACCATTTCATGCCCAATTTTCAAATTTCTTTTGCAAACCAAGGAATTGAAAATAATACAAGGTTTGATTATCCATGTCCATAGAAAGATTGACAATTTCATTCAAATGAGGACAACAATAAAATTTCACGCGTCTAGACAAGAAAATGGAAAATTTATCAAAACGTGCAAACTGGAGAGTTTAAACAACTTCAAAGCATGAATTTCTCTAGAGGTTTTCGGACTTCCAACTTTACTTGAACACTTCTAGAAGGCGTGAGCTCAAATTTTTGAATTTGAATTTAAAATGAGGGAGGGATTTTGAGGGTGACAATAGGTTTATGGTTTATGGTTTAGATTTTAGGGTTTATGGCTCAAGGTTAAGGGTTTAGGGTTTAGGATTTAGGGTTTATGGCTCAGGGTTCAAGGTTTAGGTTTCATAGTTTAAGGTTTAGGGTTTAGGGTTCTGTGGTTCGGGGTTTATGGTTGATGATTTAGGGCTAAGGGTTTAGGATTTAGGATTTAGGGTTTAGGTTTTAGGGTTTAGGTTTAAGCTTTAGGGTTTAGGACTCATGGTTCATGGTTTAAGGTTTACGGTTTATGGTTCAGAGTCAATGGTTTAGGATTTACGGTTTAGGTTTAGGGTTTAGGGTTTAGGGTTTATGGTTTAGGTTTTAGGGTTTATGGTTAGGGTTTAGGAATCAAGGTTAATGGTTTAGGGTTTAGGGTTTAGGATTTAGCTTTTAGGGCTTAAGGTTTAGGTTTTATGATTTAGGTATCAAGTTTTACGGTTCAAGGTGTAGGGATTAGGGTACATGGTTTAGGGTTTAGGGTTTAGGTTACATGGATCAAGGTGTAAGGTTCAAGTCTTAAGGTTTAGGGCTTAGGGCTTAGGGTTCATGGTTTAAGGTTTATAGCTCATGATTTGGGGTTTGAAGTTACACTTTTACGGTTTATGGTTTAGATCTTAGGGCTCTAGATTTAGGGTTTAGGGTTTAGGGCTCAAGGCTCAAGGTTCAAGGTTTAGGGTTTAGGGTTTAGGGTTTGGGGTTTAGTATTTAGGGTTTAGGTTTTAGGGCTTATTATTTTGGTTTTAAGGTTTAGGGTTTATATTTTAGGGTTTAGTTCTCATGGTTAAGGGTTTTGGGTTTTGGGTTTAAGTCACGAGTTCAGATTTTAGGGTTTAGTTTTTAGGGCTCAAGGTTTAGGGTTTAAGGTTTAGGATTCAGTGTTTAGGGTGTAGGGTTTAGGTTTTAGGTTCTAGGGTTTAGGATTTATTAATTATGGTTTACATTTTAGGGTTTAGGGTTTAGGGTTTAGCATTTAGGGCTCATGGTTCATGGTTTAGGGTTTAGGGCTTAAGGCTCAGGGTTTATGGTGTTGGGCTCACGGGTAAAGGATGAATGTTTAAGGTTTAGGGTTTAGGGATTAGGGTTTAGGGTTTATGTTTTAGGGTTTATTGATCATGGTTCAAGGTTTAAGGTTTTTGGTTAAATGCTCAAGGTTTAGGTTTAGGGCATAGGGTTTAGGTTTTATGCCCTAGGTTTTACTGATTTAGGGTTTAGGTTTTAGGGTTTATGGTTTTGATTATAGAATTTAAACGCTAAAATATTTTGGTTAAATGTTAAAATCCTCAAAATTACCTATGTATTGTCCAAATTATACATTAAAAACGATCTCATAAACTATGACTCAAGGATGTGTGAGACTAGTTTCATAAGTGAGTGACCCTAATTTCTTATATTTTTTTTTTTATACTTCAACATTTATTTTTGTAAATATAAGCATGCCAAAATCACATATAATTTTTATACTATGCGGAATGTGTATGTGTTATAATGTGTACATGTTTTAATGCATACATGTTCCCTTGATTATACCCCAAACCAAGAATTTGTAGGCTTGGAATTGTTTTGGTTTTACTGCGCCTTGGACCTATAACAATACAGTAACCTTCTTGTTTCTGAAAAATATGTAAAAACTCACCTTCCACCATGTTAAATCCTACAAAAATGTTTTTTTTTCTTTCTTAAAAAAATTCCTATGATGTCAAGAAAACTATCCTCTTTCTAAATATGTAATTTTTATATTTTTCTTACTATTCTAAGGTTTCCATTTATATTTATTTCAAACTATGTCTTTTATACACTATTTTCAATTATTGTAAACTCTTATCATTCGTCATGTATCTTTTTTTGGCTCATTGAAATTCAAAAACAAATACTAACCCAAAGTAGGCCTAATTCCATACATATTCAAACAAATCTAATTTTCGATATTTTAGAGGTAGGTAGGGGCAGGATCCAAGCTCCGTTATTTTTCAAAAGTTCAAATTTCTTACTAGAAAAATCATTAAAAAATACTCGCTAAAAATGGGGCCCAAACTAGATGCTCCTAGTTATCTTTCTACCAAAAGGTTTTCAAAAACTAAATAGTGCTAAAAATGGTGGGGGTACGAAAGACACTCTACTAAATTTTTAACAAAAACAGAGCACCTATTGGTATTTTATTTATTTGACCCACTTAAACTTAACCGTTTTTCAATAAAATTTTGTAGCTTAGAAACTAGACTCAAAATTCTTCAATTCATGTTCTTACAACATCTACCAATTTTGAGTATAACTATTTCAAATAACTCATACAAGTTGAATATTTTTATTTTTTTAAAAAAGTGTCCATTTAAGACCCCCTTTTGGCCCACAAAATTAGTGCACTTACCCAAATGTAGATCATTTATAGGTCTTTACAACATTGATGTTTGGCACTGTACCTCTCACAAATCCCACCGTGGCTCCTAGGGGCATCTACTTTCTCAAATATTACAAAGTGCGTTAACATTTCATCATATACTAATTCCTATTCTTACTAGAACATTACTTATTCCATTAATACATATAGGCCTTGACATACTTCTTATATTTATAACATCCTAACGAGTGCTTTATGTGCAACATTTTCCTAGTAGGACTATTTTCCATCATGGTTGGTGATACATTTCGCTTGTCATTTCTTTCTACCTATATGTCATTGTTTGTGGGCTATGCCCTATTTATTGTTTGATCATTGTTTGTACACTTTTGGCCACTTCATCCTTAATTGTCTTGTGACGGTGTGAGTAATGTCCCATATTTGAAACCCACTTTTCACGGTTTATCTTATATGTACACTTACTTATTACATTGTTTTTCTATGACATGCTTGCTAATTTTTCTACTAACACATGCATCTAGTCACTTTGTTTTCATGTGCCTTGGTTTCTATGATGCACATTCCCTACCCCCTATAGGTATCATTTTCATATCAACATCAGGTCCTCTCATTTGGGCTGCATTATCCTAAAGATGTCACTTACATCCCAAATGAGGGGCTATACATCAGTGAAAAAAGTACCCCATATAGCATATCAAATCTACAACATATTATAGTACAACACGTAATCAATACAAGCATACTGATCATGAGAATGGCCCAAAATCAAACTTGGGTCTTCAACATACCACTTCCAAAACTCAAACACTAGCACTTGGGTGTTCCTAACCTATCCTAGGCATTAATGTCATGTGGGAAGAAATAATCAATTTCTCATATCAACACAATTTACAGAGCAATTTTTGTAGTACTGAGGCACAAATCCTCCAACAACAACATGCATGCAATCTCCTATAATCAATTTCAATATGAACAATTAGTACATTTAAAAAAATTAGGGAAAGTATGAATAAAGAAGGGACACATCATATGCAGTGGTGTTTATCGAGTAGAGTCATGGAAAGAGAGTAAAACTATACCTCTCTCCCCAACACTTCTTCTTTGGTGTGAGATCACCCAAAAAACTCACACTTGGCATGAGATTCCCCAAAAACTCACATTTGGCATGAGATTTCCTAAAAACTTGCACTCTGCATAATATCACCCAAAACCTCACTCTACGTAACACTTCAAGACACTTTTCTATCCCTTTACACTCTTTTATATCAGGTGCACACTTTCATTTTACACCTTTTACATAGTTTTACAAACTTGTACACACTTTTCTCTGATTTACCATACACAAGACTTTGACTACTTTCTTTCTCCTATTTTTTCAGGTTCATCCTTACAAGAAGAAACAAAAATAAGCACAACACGGTACAATGCATACATTTCTCATGGAATGGACAGAGTTACGTAAATGTACAAAGAACAAATTATACATAGAATAATCTATCTTCTATTAATTAGCTCCTACAATTTTACAATCTGAGGAGGGCTATTATATAGCCATTGGAATATAAAATCAACCTCCTATAAACCAAGAAGTCACAAAACCAAACAACCCATTAATAGTTTTACGGGTATAACAAAAATATATTGTTGAAACAATATAACAAACCTATATTATTAATAATGAGTTATAGTATGACTCATATTAATAATATTACAATATAAACACATATTTAAATAATGTGAGCACTATATATTTCCTAATAGTTTCACCCCTAGGGTCACTTTCTCTTCTTAGTCTCCATGCTTTAGTTTGCATCACTTCACACTTCACTTGTCGATTAGGCATGTTATACACTTTGCATGCTCTACGGGATCATAAGGTACACATCTCTTATCTCCTAATGTTATTGAGTAGTCACTCAACAAAGCATAAAGAGGAGGAAAATTTAGACACTAAATCAAGTACTTGGGTATATTTATAGGTCCTAAACACATACTAGCATTCTTATGATTCCTAAGCAAGAAAAATAGTAGCGGCAGAATGTCGTTAGCCTCTTGTCTTTATTTCTTGCTTTCTATTTGGTCTTACATACCCCACATCTTAGTTGGTATTTTACTTATTTATCTTTTATGGCTCCAAAACTAGATCCCCCAACCAGGACAAAAGTTCCCAAGCACCCATGTCCCCTCTGGGCACCCCTAACCCTTTTCCACCTTACTCACTTCTTTTGGGTCTCTTTTATCTTTTGGGCATCTTTTTCACTTATGTCAACCTTCCAGTTGTCAATTACGAAATTCAAACAAGGGAATCATATAAATACATAGTTATGTGTTCAAAATCAAGGACCAAACACTAAGCATTACTATCATCACCTAAGCTTGCATCCAAAAGGCACCTAAAGCACTTCAAAGCATCCATCTAGCATCCACTCAAGGGACAAGGGACTACATTTTCTGCATACACAACATAAGAAGGGGAATTTCTTTATTCCATCCACACATTTTACTACATTGTTACATTTAGCTACATCCCACTATCAAGTGCACTTACACAAGGGCATCCTAGGGCACAATTCCTACACACACTCACCAAAACTACATGGAGTCTAAGATGTAGTGCAACACTTGGTTGTAAGATAACTTTGAGGATGACCATTGAGGTCATTCTTACTCATCATTCCGCATCTTTCTTTTTTTGGATTTGATCTGGATTTTGGGCTTTTGCAAGTGATATCTATTTTGTAGGTTACAGGTACCCTCGGTGATCAAAGAGCGACACACAGGTGATCAACATGGAATATTTGTGACACTTGTGTGACACAATAAAGATCCAATTTTGATCATTTACATAATCACAGGTGCCCAAGAACTATCTCCAAAGCCCAGTGCCCCACAGACTTCTATGGGCACCAATGTCCAACATCGTTTGTGAGATCCGAGTTTATTGTGAGTATTTTCGACGTTGTTCACCTCATGTTCAGCAATTTTTCTCAATCTAGAGCACTTCTAGATCAAGTGTAAATTAGTTAAGTCTTCTTCCCTTCTTCTTTACTTAGGGTTATAAATAATACATCTTATTTTTCTTGCATCATTTCTTCATTTTTGCATTTAAACATTTTTGGTGCAAGAATGACTCTTAAATATCTTAGATTTAATATAAATTAAATTAAATTAGTGTGTAACCAATAACAAAGCGAGGAAGAATATGGGATGTCTATATAAATGGATACACATTGAATGTATAAATATTATATGTGGAAAATACGTAAGGTATGATATGACAAAGTAATCCATAAAAGTTACCAAGGTAGAAATGGAAAATCTAGAGCAACCAAGGTTTGAACGAGGTTAAGGATTTGATTAAGAAGAAGGTTCACTAAATTATTTAGTCCTAAACAAATACATAAGTTTTTCATCAATATGGTATTATTTAATCATAATATTAAGGGTTAACAACATGTAGTATAATCATATTATTAATAAAATAGCAATGTTAATGCATCTATATGCTTGATCAATTTTGATTAGTCAAGAAACAATAAAACTTAGATTTTTCTTGGTCATATGATAGAACACTTAGGAATATTTTCACCTTGATATGAAAATATGATTATTAAGAGATCATAGAAAATTTAATTCATCCAAAATTATTTCAACACAACTATAAGCTTCCTTAAAGAGAAAACTCCGTGTTTCATTTCATTATTCGAGATGGAAATGTGCCTTAACTACTAATCAAGCCTTGTAGCCCTACTTTGGTGATGCTTTGAGAAAATAATTTACTATAATATGTTTTAACCTAAATCATGATGCTTTTAAGATACCCTTTCATACCAATAAAAGGTTCATGAATATTCTCGTATAATTCCTTAAGGGAAATTTTCACATTTCTTCTCTGGGATGGTCCAATTAGGTCTAAACTAGGCCTAGTTCAAGACAGCTTAGCAATAATTTCATCTACACTACATTAAATGAGATTAAACCAAATAATTTTTTTATATCATAGTAATCATTCCTTGTACAAGTAAATTTTAGGTCATTTTATTGAAAAACATACAAGATCAAGCATTTTTTCTTCTTTCTAAACAAACTTTCTTAGCACCCATAGGTATTAGCCTCGATTTTTTGAGTTTTACATGATCAAAACATCTCAAAATGAATTTAAAAAAATATTTACTCTTATTATTCCCCAATAACATTATCAAAAAAATTTAGAAAGTTTTCATAGCTACAACTCAAGTTATATCTTTTTGTCTTCCTATAAACTAGACTAAACACCAAGACAACAAGCCTTCAAAAATTAATATCTTGGGAAAAATTTGAGGAATGTCATTATATATATACTTTAGATACTATGGCTTGATAATGTATGGATCCTTCCCAACTATAAGCTTTGCATGTTTCTATCGTCTAGAACCTTGTTTTGAACTATGTTTCTATTAAAACACGAAAATCAACATCCGATTCAATGAAAATATGATTCAACATATATCATCAGGGTAAAAATATGTCAAATATTTCATTTTACATAAGATAACACAAGAAAATATGTATTTCACTTACTCAAACCTGCTACAAGCATTAAGAATCATCATCCACTTTAACTATCCACATTTGTTATTGATATCCAAACTACGAACCACACCTCGAACTGATATCTAATGTTCATTTTATGATTTCACATGGTTTTGGGGAGTATGATTCATACCATAACAATATATATCCTCATCCTTCATTATTAGGAAAGTCAAAAATTGATTCCTAAACTCATCCCTACAAAATTGTTCAAGCATGCTAATTTTATTAATTTCATATTTTAGCTCATCGTGTGACGTGGAGGATGTTATAAAATCACCTAAAACTTATAAAATATCCTCCACACATACAAAAACTCAAAATTACCTCTATTTAGGATCTAGACCCCAAAATCTTCTTGGAAATACTTCAAAATATTCAAATTTTCAAATAGAAGATTTTATTTGGAAAATTTTATATGACCTTCAGTAAACCTAATGTGACTAAAAAAAGAGTCAAAATAGCTTTTTCTTTACAAATATGAACATTCAAAACCTTTTATAAACTAAAACATACAAACGATGCATCTAACATTGATGCTCTCGTATCAAACTACCAAGGAACAAAATTGTTTATGAGCTCCTCCTCATGAGGCTTTATGATTTCTTTTATAGCTGCACATTCTCTTTGTCAATCTCATTCTTTTCTTTTCATCATTTGTATTCTCTTCTTACAATCCTTGATCCCATGTCCTTATTAGGATTTATAAATACTAGTTTATCTTATCATGATCTTCAAAGGAGTAACCTTTATCCTTGATGTTCATCCTCTTTTTAGACTTTATGTATATGTAGCTACACATGTAGAAAACACATTAGAGAAACCCATCTCCTCTTCATACTCCTTGCTCCATTCCTTTCACTTAATCCATTCCTTTTTGTTATCTGAATCCCTATTTCCATATTGGGCTTCAAAACATCCTTTCTTAGTCTTCACTGGCCTTACTCCCTCTTTATTATTTAAAGAATCATTTTTTCTTTATTAGTCATACCAAGATCATGGTTTATCATCATCTTCAACCCAAGAACCTCCTCAAACAACTTTGCATTCAATTGTTCCTTAATCAACTTACTATGCCCTTGTTTTATCACATAGTTTCTTAATCCTTCTTTGAACTTAGTGGAATTTTCACCATGTTCTTGACTTGTAATTTCTAAAAACACAAGAATATCTCTTGGATTTGGACTGCTCCCACTCAAATCTTATTTTTCCTTATTGTTCGTAGACCATTCTTGCACTTATTTTACACTTATCAATTTTTTTAATTCCATAAAGAGGATTTCATAGGCTATCATATAATTCCTACTCCTCCATGAATCTAGGAGTTTGTTCTTAGACTGATATTTTCTTCATATCCCTTGTTTTATCTTCCATTTATTTTCTCTATTTGTATACTCTTACTCCTTTGTAAGTTTCTTTACATCTTTGATGTCTTATTGTCTTATTAAGTACATTTTTCTTCTTTATGTCTATTATACACTCTTTAAACTCAAACTTGCCATCCATTTACATGTTCTTTAATCTTATCAACTTCTTAATTTGATCTCCCTCGAGAGATTCTCTCTCCATAAATTAAGACTTATAACCCATCACATCTTCACATTCATCACTCACAAAAGCATTAGACATATAATATTGATACTTTGGAAAATTGCCAAGTGTTTGTGGTTGCCACACTTTATTTCTCTTAAAACTATATTTCATTCACTACCTTGTCTTTTTTAAATCATCCTTATCTTGTCCTAAAATCTTAAAAAATTGTCCTCTTCTTCTTTAATATCTTCCTCATCTCCTATGAGGTCCAAACAATCTAATGTTTTTATAAATTTCTACCAAATTTTCTCCTCATCTATATTATAATTTTCCACTTATTCATTTTCAATTTTAGCTTCTTCTTTATGTAATGTAGTAAATCTAGGATCATCACATTTCCAACAAGATGTATTAGTTAATCAATTTCAACTTAGTTCAAGTCTTGCAATTCTATCTTGTTCTCAATCCTAAGAAACAATACAAACATGAAATTCTTTCCTATATGCTCAAATCAATGCACTCAATTCTACAAACATGTTTTTTATCCTTCATCCAATCTATCTAAGTCACTCAAATCCTTGGAAGCTCAATAAGTAATCATTTTACTCTCTTTTTGCAAAATTTCCAATTTGGGATTCTTAAGAGCATTTTCATTGGATGGATATATGTTAGAATGATATACAAGGCTTATAAATATCTTTGTGACATATTTCCAATCCCCTAATGGTGTTTAATAACTAAAAAGGGTTTATATTAAGTACTCACCTAAGGAAGACAATCTCCCACCATGTCGATTTGTCTCGGTCTAGTTTAAGCTCTCTATCTGAATATTGTCAAAGCTTCCTTGATTATTATACCCTTCAAGACTATGTCAAGGTTTCCCTACTCTCTTCTTGACCTCTTGGAACTTGTGTAGTATATTTTAAAGGCTCTTTAAACTTCAAACTAATATTTTCTTGCTAAAAGGTTATATTTCTCGTCGCCTGATCGTGACATGACACCACATTGTCACAAAAATATCTCTCCTATCGTGAAGAATCAACTTGATTTATTTTTCAATAGCTTTGTGGACCACCGAAAATGGTTACTTTAAATTCTTGGGATTTTTTATTGATTAAAAATTTATTTAGAAGATTTTTACTAGTGTAACCTTAGTTAAAGGGTTTAGCAGTTTAAGACAGACTGAGAGATGAAATTTCATTGGCTTATGTTCTTTTTTCTGGCCTTCTTCAAATCTCTAAATTTTGAGACAATGTGTGCCCTCTACATAATCTCCCTCATCCTTCAACTTCCTTTGAACAACTCAAAAATCCTTCCACATATAGAACTTCTTACCAAAGCCATACCTTATTCTAGGCTTCTAGGTCTCTTTCATGCACTCACATCACCCACAAGTGAAATTTCACACTAATATCACTATAAAAACTAATAATTATTAAATTCATCAAATACACTACTTAAATGGTTGATTATAATCATGTAATGCCTTAAAACCTTAAATTACAAAAGATAAAGTTAAATGAGAAAACTATACGATTACAACTTCTTATCTTCTTTGAGCTTTTAGATCTAATGTTAGCTTCTTTTCATTGATCAATGATGAATAAACAATTACAAAGTCCTTATTTACCTTCTCAACTCAACTCAAATTTTATTTCCCATAAATTTCCAACATGGACTTGTGACTAAGTCACATGAGAGAGTTATCCAACAAGAAGGGCTTAAAACAAAGTTAAGAGTTATAATAGCACATTATCACTCTAATGAGGTTTCGAGACTCAATTATGACATTAATTAATCAACACTTTCTTGAAATACACCAAAACCCCCTACATAACCTAGAAATCCAAAAATTGGCTCTAGGAATTAATTTTGTTGAATAAGCCAAAATGGAGGGAAACTCCATAATTCAAACTTTAGACCTATAAAGCCACACAAGACATCAAAATTGACTCATAGACATCCCCAAAGACCTAGAAAACAATAATTTAACCTTTACATGTCCTTGTAATGATGCCCCTGCATCAATATGGGGCACTATGATGTGTTTATCACCAAGTTCTTGTTTTTACATGCTCCTTCATGTTGTCTATCAAGTTTTAAAAGTTATTCATCAGGTGTTTCAAATTTATACTTGCATTCATTGAGTCTACTAGATAGGCCAAACACTTCCTTTTTGAATCACATTTATCAACTTGATCACCATCAAACTATATACTTGACTTAAATGTTTGTGAAATCCCTTCTAACATGGCTATCATGGTGTGGATATCAATTAATCTTTTCTTCTTAACCATCATTATCTTAGAATTTATGCCATAGCTCAAGCCTTATGGGCTTTTGAAAGGATTTATGACTCCATTATTATTCTAATTTGAACTAAGTTAACCTTATTCTTATTCTTATATCATCCTCATCATAGCCTCATTTTTCTTCAAGCACCATACCTGCATATCCATCATTTCCATAACATGATAGAATGAAAACTTTAGCTTGTACATCTCTTAGTATCTTGTTTTCTTTTTCCAATAAATTTTTATCCTTCTCCTTATTACTATGTTTATATGTTTCTCCTTTATAGACCTTCAAAGCTTCTTTATGTTGACATATGGTTCTTGGAAGGATCTTTATTCCTCTATCTTCTTCAAAACTTGTCATACGGTGTCTTAGTTCTAAAACCTCCTCCACCTTTTCCGTGTCCTTTTTCACTTTTATTCCTTGTATGCCTAATGACTGTTCATGGCCTCTTCCTTTACTTATTCACTAATTTTTTCCCTAAGTTCATTCTTTTCCATTTCTATTTTTGTTCTATATTGATCCTCCATCATTATCTTACTTCATTGCTCTATTTTAGGTGTAGAAAACCAAATTCTTAATCTTCTTATTATCGTATTCATGAAGACCATACCCTATTTTGAAATAAATGGCTTCTTCTTGATTCTCTATTCTTTTAGCGCCTACAATCTCTTTTTCTTTATGAGATTATATCATGGACAATGTATTTTCTTTTGAAAGCTTATTTTCTTCCTTTACAAGATATTTTTTCCTCTATTGGTATTAATAAACAACCTCATTCATGCTTGGTATCACCTTTGTCTTGAAGAGTCTTGAAATTTTCCTTTTATATATATTACTTCTCTGTTGGAGGTCCTTAGTCCCAACTAACTTTTTCTTCTACCTCTTTCATTTGAGGTCCATGACTTTTATTTGTTCTGCATTTTATTTCAAGAGATAATTCTCCTCTTCATCTTCTATGTCATCTTCTTATACTTGTTCAACTCTATATTCTTCAAGACCTACAAACACAGACTCATATGAATAGTTAGATTGAAAATTTTGAGGCTCATTTTCCCCTCTTGTTACCTCTAAGATTGGAATATATCCTTCATGTTTGACCAAATTATGTAATTCTTGATGATATTCTCATCTTATCTCTCATCCATCTCTTCTTCATCCAACATTGGCCAAGTGTTTGTGGTCACCACACTTTCTTTCTCTTAAAACTATATTTCATTAACTACCTTTTCTTTGTTTAAATCATCCTTATCTTGTCCTAAAATCTTAAAAAATTGTCTTCTTCTTCTTTGATATCTTCCTCATCTCCTATGAGGTCCAAACAATCTAATGTTTGTATGAATTCCTACCAAATTTTCTCCTCCTCTATATTATAATTTTCCACTTATTCATTTTCAATTTTACCTTCTTCTTTATGTAATGTAGTAAATCTAGGATCATCACATTTCCAACAAGATGTATTAGTTAATCAATTTCAACTTAGTTCAAGTCTTGCAATTCTATCTTGTTCTCAATCCTAAGAAACAATACAAACATGAAATTATTTCCTATATTCTCAAATCAATGCACTCAATTCTACAAACATGTTGTTTATCCTTCATCCAACCTATCTCAGTCACTCAAATCCTTGGGAGCTATATAAGTAATCATTTTACTCTCTTTTTGCAAAATTTTCAATTTGGGATTCGTAAGAGCGTTTTCATTGGATGGATATATGTTAGAATGATATACAAGGCTTATAAATATCTTTGTGACATATTTCCAATCCCCTAATGGTGTTTAATAACTAAAAAGGGTTTATATTAAGTACTCACCTAAGGAAGACAATCTCCCACCATGTCGATTTGTCTCAGTCTAGTTTAAGCTCTCTATCTGAATATTGTCAAAGCTTCCTTGATTATTATACCCTTCAAGACTATGTCAAGGTTTCCCTACTCTCTTCTTGACCTCTTGGAACTTGTGTAGTATATTTTAAAGGCTCTTTAAACTTCAAACTAATATTTTCTTGCTAAAAGGTTATATTTCCTGTCTGCCCCGACTGTGACACCACATTGTCACAAAAATATCTCTCCTATCGTGAAGAATCAACTTGATTTATTTTTCAATAGCTTTTGGACCACCGAAAATGGTTACTTTAAATTCTTGGGATTTTTATTGATTAAAATTTTATTTAGAAGATTTTTTACTAGTGTAACCTTAGTTAAAGGGTTTAGCGATTTAAAACAGACTAAGAGATAAAATTTCATTGGTTTATGTTCTTTTTTGGCCTTCTTCAAATCTCTAAAGTTTGAGACAATGTGTGCCCTCTACATAATCTCCCTCATCCTTCAACTTCCTTTGAACAACTCAAAAATCCTTCCACATCTAGAACTTCTTACCCAGTCATACCTTATTCTAGGCTTCTAGGTCTCATTCATGCACTCACAATCACCCACAAGTGAAATTTCACAATAATATCACTATAAAAAAACTAATAATTATTAAATTCATCAAATACACTACTTAAATGGTTGATGATAATCATGTAATGCCTTAAAACCTTAAATTATAGTATAAAGTTAAAGGAGAAAACTATACGCTTACAACTTCTTCTCTTCTTTGAGCTTTTAGATCCAATGTTATCTTTTTTCATTGATCAATGATGAATAAACAATTACAAATTCCTTTTATGCCTTCTCAACTCAACTCAAATTTTATTTCCCATAACTTTCCAACATGGACTTGTGACTAAGTCACATAAGAGAGTTATCTAACAAGAAGGGCTTAAAACAAAGTTAAGAGTTATAATAGCACATTATCACTCTAATGAGGTTGGAGACTCAATTATGAAATTAATTAATCAACACATGCTTGAAATACACCAAAAACCCCTACACAACCTAGAAATCCAAAAAATTGGCTCTAGGAATTAATTTTTTTGAATAAGCCAAAATGGAGGGAAACTCCATAATTCAAACTTTAGACCTGTAAAGCCACACAAGACATCAAAATTGACTCATAAACATCCCTAAAGACCTATAAAAACAATAATTTGACCTTCACATGTCCTTGTAATGATGCCCTGCATTATTATGGGGCACTATGATGTGTTTATCACCAAGTTCTTGTTTTTTACATGCTCCTTCATGTTGTATATCAAGTTTTAAAAGTTATTCATTAGGTGTTTCAAATTTATACTTGCCTTCATTGAGTCTACTAGATAGGCCAAAACTTCCTTTTTGAATCACATTTATCAACTTGATCACCATCAAACTATATACTTGACTTAAATGTTTATGAAATCCCTTCTAACATGGCTATCATGGTGTGGATATCAATTAATCTTTTCTTCTTAACCATCATTATCTTAGAATTTATGCCATAGCTCAAGCCTCATGGGCTTTTGAAAGGCTTTATGACTCCATTATTCTTCTAATTTGAACTAATTTAACCTTATTCTTATTCTTATATCATCCTCATCATATCCCTTCTTTGTCTTCAAGCACCATACCTGCATATCCATCATTTCCGTAACATGATAGAATGAAAACTTTAGCTTATACATCTCTTAGTATCTTGTTTTCTTGTTCCAATACATTTTTATCCTTCTCATTATTACTATGTTGATATGTTTCTCCTTTATAGACCTTCAAAGCTTCTTTATGTTGACATATGGTTCTTGGAAGGATCTTTATTCCTCTATCTTCTTCAAAACTTGTCATACGGTGTCTTAGTTCTAAAACCTCCTCCACCTTTTCCGTGTCCTTTTTCACTTTTATTCCTTGTATGGCTAACAACCTGTTCATGGCCTCTTCCTTTACTTATTCACTAATTTTTTCCCTAAGTTCATTCTTTTCCATTTCTATTTTTGTTCTATATTGATCCTCCATCATTATCTTACTTCATTTCTCTATTTTAGGTGTAGAAAACTAAATTCTTAAGTTCTTATTATTATCGTATTCATGAAGACCATACCCTATTTTGAAATAAATGGATTCTTCTTGATTCTCTATTCTTTCAGGGCCTACAAGCTCTTTTTCTTTATGAGATTCTATCATGGACAATGTATTTTCTTTTGAAAGCTTCTTTTCTTCCTCTTGCAAGCTATTTTTTCCTCTATTGGTATTAATAAAAACCTCATTCATGCTTGGTATCACCTTTTTCTTGAAGAGTCTTGAAATTTTCCTTTATATATATTACTTCTCTATTGAGGTCCTTAGTCCCAACTAACGTTTTCTTCTACCTCTTTCATTTGAGGTCCATGGCTTTTATTTGTTCTACATTTTATTTCAAGAGATAATTCTCCCTCTTCATCCTCTATGTCAGCTTCTTGTACTTATTCAACTCCATATTCTTCAAGACCTACAAACACAAACTCATATGAAAAATTAGTTTGAAATTTTTGAGGCTCATTTCCCCCTCTTGTTACCTCTAAGATTGGAATATATCCTTCATGTTTGATGAAATTATGTAATTCTTGCATGATATTCTCATCTTATCTCTCATCCATCTCTTCTTCATCAAAAATTTTCCCTATCTAAGGTTCAAAGATTATGATTGCTTTCTCTTCCTTTAAAGAGTGATCCTCATACATTTCTCTACCTTTAACCTCTTCTTTTTCATACCTCTATGTGATCTTATCTTCTTTTCCTCTTCCTTTATTAAGGAAACCAATCTATACCTCGTTCTCCTTGCAATAAATTGGGCATCTTTGCTTACCTTCCTGTGGCATTTTCCATCTATTAATCCCCTCATGTTTCTTAAATTTATCTTCTCAAACTCTTATACCATCCTATAAGCCTCAATGTTCTCTTACATCTTATATCTCTCTCTCTCTTCTAGCCTTGATATGCCTCTTCTTCCTCTCTAAAATTTAGTCTTTTAGTATTCCTTCACTTATCTCACCCAATTCTATTTCATATTGGTTTGTTGACTCTATTGAGATTTTACATGTTCCTAACTCTCCACTCTTCAAGCCTCAATGGTTGTAGGGCACTCTTCTACCACCAAAATATTTTCTTTAAGATTTCTAAGAACCTTTATTTGCCTTATTGTCTCAACTTCCTTCTACATTCTTCTTGTTTCTATATGAATTCACACAACTTTATATCCTTTCTTCATTATTTTATTACGTTGTGATTCCACAAAATGGTGCATCTATATGCTTGATCTACTTTGATCGGTTGAGAAACAATAAAACTTAGCTTTTATTGGTCAGATGATAGACCAGTTAGGATTGTTTTCACCTTGAAATGAAAATATGATTAATAATAGATTAGAGACACTTGAATTCAACCAAAAAAATTAAGACAACTATAATATTCCTTAAAGAGAAAACTTTAGGTTTCATTTCATTATTTAGATGAAAATGCACCTTAACGATTAGCAATCCTTGTAGCTCTGCTTTGACTGAAATTTTGAAATAAAAATCACTAAACTAAGTTTAAACATAAATAATGATAATTTTCAGATACCCATTTGGCCCAATAAAAGTTTCATGAATTTTATTAGAAAATTTCTTGATGGAAATTTGTGTAGTTCTATATGGGATGCTCTAATTAGGTTTAAACCAATCCTAGTTCAAGACTATAAGCAATAAATTTTTCCATATAACATTAAATGATATGAAACCAAGGAAATATATTAAATCATCTCTATGATACATTGTATACCAAATTTTAGGTCATTTTATTAAGAAACATACTAAATAAAGTAGTTTTTCTTCTTTCTAGACAAACTTCCTTAGCACCTACAAGTCTCATAGTTTGAATTTTTAGTTTTGCATGATCAAAACACCTATAAATGAATTACAAATTTTTATTTAATAATATTATTCCCCAATAACATTCTCACAATTTTCATAAATTTTGCGTTACTAAAACTCAAGTTATGGCTTTTTCTCTTCCTACAACCTAGACTAGACAAGTGAGCATAGAGAGCCTTCAAAAATCAATATATTTGGAAAAAATGTGTTTAAAAACCTAGAAAAAAATCTATATCTCTATCCTAACATTCTTAAAAATTTTCCTTAAGATATTATGGCTTGGTAATGTACAAATCATTCCCAAATATAAGCTTTGGATGTTTCTATTGTCTATAACCTTGTTTTGAACTATGTTTCTACTAGAACAAGCAAATCCACATCTCATTCAATGAAAATATGATTCAGAACATATAGTTAGGGGAGAAATATGTCAAAGAATTCATTTTATATAAGAGAACACAAGAAAATATTTATTTCACTTACTCAAACCTGCTACAAGCATTGAGAATCTTCATCCACCTTAACTATCCACCTTTGTTATTCATCTCCAAATTAGACAACCGCACCTTGAATTGATATCTAATGCTTATTTTATGGTTTCACATGGTTTTGGGGAGGATAATTAATACCATAAAAACCTTGATCCTCATCCTCCATTATTAGGAAAGTCAAAAATTGATTCCTAAACTCATCCCTACAAACTTTTCAAGCATGCTAAATTAAGAAATTTCATCTTTTAGCTCATCTTGTGATGTGGATGATATTATAACCTCACATAAGACTTATAAAATATCCTCCACATGTAAAACAACTTACCCAAATATTCTTGGAAATACTTGAAATATTCAAATTTTCAAATAGAAGATTTTAGTAAGAAAACCTTATATGACCTCCTAAAACCTATTTGTGACGGAATGAAGCATCAAAATATCTTCTTATTGAAAAATACAAACATTCAACACCTTTTAGAATCTCAAACATAAGTATGCATATAATAGTGATGCACCTACATAAAATGTTGTTGAGCAGACGTATTGTTCTAAGGAGAAGACACACATAGCATTTGCATGTGCGAACAAGGCAAACTTGAAGGCACGGAAGGATAGGAAAGGAAACGCATGCCAGGACAAGCTTATTCGATACTTATCTATTTTCATGGATGTGGGCTATTTTTCAAAGATAACATGTGGACCACACCTTTGGATGGAAACTTGCGCAACACGTAAATGCTATTTTGGGAATGAGCATTTGATAAGCGTCATACATGAGTTCAAGATAATAATAGGAATATTTCTTCCTGTTAGCTATAGGATGTCTATTACTAGCACACTTACATGTGTGCATGTTATTATAAAGGCGCATGGCTATTATCAGCATGTGACTTATTTTGGAAAGTAAGTAGGAGGTGAAGGACGATTCCCCACCCCTATAAATATGTATCGAACTATGTAGTTAGAGATATACTGAGTAGTGAATTATTGTAGAGTTATACTACTATATATGATGTGCACATGACTTATGGTGATGTTTTGTAATGTAATAAGCTTTTATATATCATATTGCTTAATGTAATGGAGTATATTATATGAATAATGGGTTTAAACATGAATATAATTGGTTCTTGTATGGTTAATATTATTATAGTTATTGTTTAATTCATGATTCTCTATGATATAAATCTAGAATATGCTCTATGGAATGTTTATGGTTATTTATGGTTCTGAATATGTTGTATCTTCATCACACTAACATCCTACACAAGCAACTCTAAAGATGGGCATGGTACCTTTGTGCGCTTCGGTGAGGCTCTGCTCGGAGTTGGGTGATGTGTCGGCATGCTCGTGTTTTATATAGTATGTTCTAGGCTACATCATTGGTTCAATTACAGGGACCTCTTTTTCATTTGTTTTTAGGATGTTTCATAATGAAGATGTACCAGTTGACCTTATCAAGTGTTTAGGAGTGGATAAATGATCTAGAAGAAGAGTACACTTGAAGGTTCAGTATTGGATCTGAGTTTGACTCGCGCTCGTGGGTGGAGCAGAATTTTTATGACTATTTATATGAGAGCTTATTTTTATCTTTCCGATAGATATATATGAGTGGCTGGTTGCTTATGTGTCTAAAATGAATTAGAGGTATCGCACACTTTTCTAGATGCATGAATAATTTTAGGCCCTTTATGATGCTGATATGATTTGGACATGCGTTATGGAAACTTGGTTCCGTGGTGTTTTAAATAGCTATATTTTAGAGTAATCAATTTCCACTTATTCTTTCCCAGAGGTAGCTGAGTTCCAATTTTTACATTATCTAAGGGGAACTTATTTTCAAGGCATTCCACTAGTGATCAAAATCTTGATGGTAACCCTGAACTTGGAAGAAAACTGATGGCTAGCTAAACCCCACCATGCATGGGGGAAGGAGCAATTTTGGTGAAAGATGGAAGACCTAGCAGTAGAGAGGTAGAGAGAAGAAAGGCAGCTTAAGTATAATGAGGCACGCAAGAGGGAGATAGAGAAGCAACATGATATTGTAGAGTAGATGGCATTGAGGAGAGAGATGGCTCGTGAAGGATTTGAATCTCACACAAGAGGCGTGGAGCCAAAGCATCTAGAACTCCCCCATTTTGGAAAGCATAATAGGGAACCCTCCTTGGCCTCACATGGGAGCACACCAGCAGAGACGACATGGGCCATGGGCACACATCTAAATCTACCTAGAAACCTAGCCCTTGCACTTGGTTTTCTAGTATCTAGTACATCCAATAGTCAAGCAAGCTAGTTTGGGTAGTAAAAGAGTAGGAGTAAGTTAGATAGCAAGTACATCTATGGTAGGGAAAACATATTCTTTATTGTTTGGAGGTACCTTTTCAGGTGCATCATCAGCACAGAACTCAAGCATGTATAATTTTGGACTCACTTCTGGGAGTAGTACCACTTCAGCATGTTGTAGAAATTCAATTTAGTACCACTTTGTTGGGACACAAGATAGTTCATCCACCTGGTCTTTGTTCAACTATAGGTGGAGGATCAAGGGGTATAGGTGGCTCTAGTTCTGGTGGATCTGGTGGTTCTAGAGGTAGAGGTAATACTAGAGGTTGGATCGTGGGCGGTGGTCCGCACCAACCCCAGAATATTTACATGGAGATATCTCTTCATCTTCCAGGGTATATGGGCATAGAAGATGTTGTTGAACACATGCACATGTGTGAGATATCTTGTGGTGTGCAAAAGGAGTTACGGATTCGAGAGCAAGTCAAGTCAATTTGTAACTAGATTGCAGGACGTGCACACAATCGGTACATGAATTTTTACCACTGTCGGACTCGCATAGATTATGTAGCTTTACAGGATGTTTTCCTCAAGGTGTTTCATATCCCTAAGTTTGATCAAAAAAGTATAAACGTGCTCAAGGATATTAAGCGGGGCACTACCGAGATCGTTTGGGAATATGATGTTCATTTCAAGACATTATTGTCTAAAATTTCTTATGATATTCAAGCAAGCCAACATGCATAGTGGTTTGTTGGGGGCTTGATCACACCTTTCAGAAGGGCATTGTCACATAAGATTTATGCGGACTGTGCAAAGAACTTGAAGCACTTTGCGCACTAAGGAATTCAAGAGTATAGACAACGGAGTAATCCCATTCTTGGAAGAAAATATTGTAGTTATGGAAAAAGTTGGAGAGACTATCATCCAATTCAGCTTATGAGACGTGTTTGGGATTTGGTGTATACATTGTGAAGTGGAAGGGAACACCAACTATAGTTGTCCTCGCAAATCAAGTGTGTTCATTATTTCTAGACTATGAGATATGTCATTTGGACCATGATGCCATCCGTTGCCCATTATTACAACACGCAATAAGGAAGAATGTATCTTGCTATTGTAAAATTTTTGGTCCATGACTCATGACACATAAGACTGTAATTTGATGTCAGAACCATGATGTCATAGATATTGGTGTGTGACATACTAGAGTATCATATAACTCTAAAGGTAAAGGTGAGCACCATGATCATGATCAAACTCAAGCATGCTATGATTGGAATGAAGGGCACTTTGAAGGAGGTTGTGGCAGAGGTCAAGGATACCTTGTGGTGGATTTGGGGGCTAAGGTCGTGGTGGTGGACAAGGTGAGTTCCCTCATGGAATGTGTTTTACATGTGGATATCCTAACCACTACATGCACGAATGTCCTCATAATATTACTTTTATTTTTGTGGGAAGAATCACAGCTATGAGGAATTCCCAGACTTATATGAGCATCTTAGCAAGAAGCATAAATAGGAGAACAAGGTTGCAGGGGATGGTCATAATACAATGTGTTGTGGAAAATCAGTGGATGTCAAAGTTGGCACTGGAACCTAAGGTATTACCTATGAAGATTACTACACGTGCTAAAGTTACGCGCACTAGAGATACATTATAGCAGAAGCCTACCATCACTAAGGAGGAAGTTTTACATGTAAGGTACCCAAATCCTGCACATCAAAAGGAGGTTTATTAGGAAACCATGGAGGTACTCATAAATATTTAAGGTGAAATACAAAGTGTTTAAAGGAACAATCACAAAAGTTAGAACAAAATAAGGAAGTAGAGACAATCCAATCGGATATTGATGACTTAAAAGAGGTATGCAAGATGTTGCACCAAGAGAATATCATTCCATTATTAAGGAATTAGCTAAAGGGAAACACTCCATGCGTAAGTATTGATAATTTACAAAAGATCCTACATGTTAATCTTCCCCCTCATAGCTTGGATTATGACAAGAGATCACTCTCAATGTTTTTGTAGGCAATTTGGCTCTTGAGAAATATATTAATCGACATAGGCTTGGAAGTGAATGTGATTACTTTGGATGCATGGGTACAGATGGGCATACCTTCATTACATCCATCCTATAATTTATTGTTCAGATCCAATCGATCTAAGGCCACTCCCATAGGATTTCTAAAGGACGAATCCATTACTATACAAGGGGCCAAGTTCACTTGGTACTTTGAGGTCTTAGCACTTGTAGAAGCTGAAAGCTTCCCATATCTACTTGGGTGCCCTTCATATTATGCAAATAATTATGATCTATGGTTCAATAAGGGGTATATAAGTTTTGAGAACATGGAAGAAAGAGTGATTATCCCTTTGACAGATGTGAAATTTATGCCTTATTTTGAACCTTTGAGTGAGGAAGACTTGAACAACATTTATGTACGTGTCATTCAGACCCAAAAGTACTTGAGTCATCTAAGGAAGGAATCCTACAAAGTGGGAAGATACATAGTCTATTAGTGATACTAAAAGTATTTCTTGTGATAATTGGGCACATGGAACCTATGAGATGGTTGGGCGTGAAGTAAGAAGTGCATTTGTGTAGAGAAGAAAACCTTGATGTATTCAAAGGATAGGTAACAACCCTGTACCTCAATACACTGGAGAAGGAGATCCTATGATATTCCTACATGCCATGGAGGAGAAGTGGAAAAATCAAGTGGAAAGAAGGAATATGTTAGTATATACCTTGCACGGACAACAACACACTGGTGGATGGTTCACAGGGATAATATTATGGAATGGAATGAAGTTAGAATTTCTCTAACCACTCGATTCTTCAGGAGCAATGCGCCTACTACAATCTACATGTATCATGGTAATCAACATGTTCAGCACCACGTTCAATAGTGTGAGAGACTTTAGACGAAGAGGCAAGAAGCTTTACCACCTTCACTTTGGGTGCGCAAACTTTATTCCGCGTTACGAGGCTACACACAAGCCTTGTATGTTTATGCAAAACTACATAGAGAGACTTGAAATTGGCAGGACTTGATTGTAGGAATGACCCAGACTTTTGACTACTTCTCTACTAAACCTCCAATGGAAGAGGCATTAAGGGTCATAAATCACTTAACTATGGGAGACAATGTAAATTCGAAGAACTCATTCAGGAGTTATTTGGTGAGGTAGACTCAGGAGCATGTTTTGATGAAGTAGAAGAGACAGATGCCACACTACTTAAGTGTGCTTTCTTTGAGAAGGAAAAAGGTAATATGGTCTACATATTGGATGATGAATAGGTAGAAAATATGGATATAGATCGGGTATGTGCGAGGTGTTAGATATTGTGGATAAAAATGTGTGTACCTATCATGAACCTATGAAGAACAAGAAAATGAACATTGGCATGGATGTTGAACCTAAAGAGGTAATAATTGGGGATTATTGGACTGATTCTGAAGTGGAAAATATAATTGAGTTACTACAATATTTTCAGGACTTATTTCATAAGCGGCTACCATGAGTTAAAAGGAGTGTATGATTCATTAGGAGAGATGAAGCTAAAGGAAGGTGCCTGCCTAGTCAGGAAGAGACCTTACAGGATGAACCCTAACCTACACATCAAAGTTAAGGAATAAATTGATAAAATGTTGAAATCTGGCATCATCAAGCCCCTAGAGGAATCAAAGTGGGTTAGCCTTATGGTGATCCGTATAAAGAAATGTTAGGA
The DNA here is from genome assembly GCA_018340775.1 of Taxus wallichiana var. yunnanensis. Classification (NCBI taxonomy): domain Eukaryota; kingdom Viridiplantae; phylum Streptophyta; class Pinopsida; order Cupressales; family Taxaceae; genus Taxus; species Taxus wallichiana. The sequence goes on from CM031242.1 coordinate 864,757,277, forward strand.
AATAAGGGATAAAATATGTGGAATAATCCCTCACAAAATCACAACAATAGAAACTAATATGCAGAAAATATTACAGATCTAAAATAAAATTACAGAATAAAATAACACATCACAAAGAGACAAATTTAATGTGGTTCACCCAATTTGGGCTATGACCACCAAGAATCACTTGCTCATATTTTATTACAAGCCACCGCTCTCTCAATACAATAGCAGATCTGTTTGGAGCTATGCTCAAAACTCTACAGAATTCACACACGAATTCAAAACACATCTACAATGTTACATTATATCTACCATATGCACAAAACCATATAAATAGACAACTGCTTAAGCAATTTTACAAAACCGTGGGTATCAAAACCATGGGCCAAAACCATCCCATAAACCTATGGGTCAAAACCCGCCCATATGATAAAATCACGTTTCCCAATTTATCAGGCACATTTTAAGGCCCAAAAAAAAAATTAGGGGGCTATGCCCACAAACCCCTACTACTAGGGGTTACCACCCCCGGACTCCCGCCGAGGCCCATCCCAACCCTAAACCCTAGTAAGACAACTATGGAAAGTGTACAGTACTCTTAGTGTATAGTCTTCAACACTTTATCACATGAAAACAGGCTCCACAACCTAACAATCTCCCACTTGGAGACTAGTTTTCCTCTGAGAAAGCTTCTCAAACCTTCAATAGTTTCGTGAAGACCAACCAAAGCTAAACACACTTTAGTTTTTCCCTTGTGACCACCTTGGTCATCATGTCTACAGGATTCTGACTGGTATGAATCTTCTCCAGCTTCAACTTCTCTTCCTCCAAAGTTGTCATGATGAAATGGTACCTTAACTGTATATGCTTCATCCTAGAGTGGAAAGCAGAGTTCTTAACTAGGTGTATAACACTCTGAATATCACTATGTAACTTTCCTTCCTCTTTCTTATGCCCCAACTCCTCAAGTAATTTTTGTAACCAAATCATTTCCTTGCTTTCCTCTATGGCAGCAACATACTCATCCTCCATGGTTGACAAAGCCACCAACTTCTATAGTCATGAAATCTAACTTACTATTGTCCGACCTACAGTGTAAACATAACTGTTGTGCTCCTCCTGCTGTCTACATCTCCAACCATATATGAATCTACATAACCACACAAAGTGATGTTTGATCCACTATAACACAAAATTGTCTCCGTGGTCCCTCTCAAATACCGAAGGATCTACTTTATTTCCTGCTAGTGATCTCTACCTAGATCACTCATAAATCTACTCACCACTCCCACTGCATGGGAAATATCAGGCCTGGTGCACACCATGGCATACATAAAACTGCCAACTGCTAATGAGTAAGGTACCTTGGACATTTGGTTTCTCTCCTACTCTATCTTGGGACATTGTTCCTTTGATAACTTGAAATGGCCTACCAAAGGAGTCCCAACCGGTTTAGCATCCTGCATATTAAACCTCTCCAAGACCTTCTTAATGTACTCTTCCTGAGATAAAGTTAGTTTTTATTCCTTCCTATCCCAAGATATCCTCATACCAAGGATTTGTTTGGCTGCCCCCAAATCCTTCATAGCAAAGGATTAACTTAGTTGTTTCTTGAGTATTTTTATTTCTTGCATGTTTTTACCTATAACCAACATGTCATCCACATACAGACAAAGGATAATATAACTACCATCCTCAAATTTCTTTTTATACACACAATGGTCAAAATGACATCTAATATAACCTTTCTCCATCATGAAGCTATCAAATTTCTTATACCATTGACGTGGAGCTTGTTTCAAGCCATACAAGCTCTTCTTCAGTTTTCACACCATCTCCTCTTTACCTTTGACCTCATAGCCCTTTGGTTGTTGCATATATAGTTCCTCCTCTAAATCACCATGGAGAAATTCAGTCTTTACATCAAGCTTCTCTAAGTGAAAAGAAAGAAAGAGGAAGTCCGCATATAACCCCATGCTCCTAAAGACGTTCCATTATTGTTGTGTTCATCCTTTCGACACCCCATTCTGTTGTGGATTTCTTGGAACCATCTTTTTCCCACATGATTCCATTCTTAGAATAGTAATCATCAAATTCATTGCTGTAATACTCCCTCAATTATCTGACCTAAGAAATTTTAGCTTAAGACCTGTTTCATTCTCTACCAAGGCTTTCTATTTAACAAAAGTGTCAAATACATAAAATTTGTTTCTAATACAATAAACTCAAACTTTCCATGTTGCATCATTAATAAAAGTAACATAATAACTTGAACCCCAAGAGATGATACTTGAGTCGGCCCCCACACATCATAGTGCACCAGTTCTAACTTACTCTCTTTCTTTGTAGGTCCAACCTTGAGAAACCTTACTTGTTTTTGTTTCCCATATATGCAGTCCTCACAGAACTCCAAACCTATTTCTATATATCCCAACAAATCCTTCTTTATGATCTCTATGCCCTTATGGCTCATATGACCGAGCCTATAGTGCCACAATGTTGTATCTACTTTTGAAGCCACAAGATTACAAACATTAGTGCTATAAGTGGTTAAATACAAGGTTCCAACCTTCTTACCTCTTGCCACCACAAGAGCACCCTTGGTAACCTTCCAAGAGTCTATTGTAAATATCACAATACAACCATCACTTCCTAACTTCCCTACCGATATCAAATTTCATCTTAATGTAGGCACATGTCTGACATCCTTCAATAACCAAGCATTCCCATTCGCATCTTAACTCGAACATAACCTTTTCAAAATATGCTGCAAGGCTCGTCATCACTAAGAAAAACATGCCAAAAATCTCCTTGAACATAATCAACAAAATAATGCCTATGTGGAGTAGTATGGAAAGAAGCCCTTGAATCTAAAACCTAAGATTTAGTAATATTATGTAAAGAAAGAATCAAAGCATTCTGACATACATTACCCATTACCACATTTTCCTCCTTATTTTCTTCTTGTTGTTTCTTCTTGTCCCAAAGCTCCCAACAAAGTCCTTCTTTACATGCCCAGACTTTCCACAATGCCAGCATACTATCTTGCTTTTGGATTTTGACCTTTCCCGATCCTTTGATTTTCCACGGCTTCCTCTATTCTTCTGTCTCCCTCTAGTTTCCCCTTGTCAAAGCATTCCCTAAAGTAGAAGATTCACTAGATATTTTTCTTTGCATTTCCTTGCTTAGAATCACCCCTATAACATCCTCAAACTTCAACTTTGAGTTAGCTGGAACTCGAGTTGCTTACTACCATTACCAGGCTATTCCAACTCTCAAGTAAAGAGCACAGAACTAATAAAGCCCTAACTTCTTCATAAAATTCTATTGTAACTGAAACTAGCATATTTACAACTATATTAAAATCATTTAAATGATCTGCTACTAAACCATTCTCATACATCTTCATATTAAACAACTTTTTCATTAAAAATATCTTATTAGAAGCTAGAGGGTTTTTCATACAACTTCCCTAATGCATCCATCAGTTCTTTTGTAGTCTTTTCCTTTGAAACATTAAATAATACCGAAGATGCAAGACACAGCCAGATTTTCCCAAGTTCCTTCCTATCCAAAAATCCCATTCTCGCATCCATCATGCTCGAGGGTTTGTTCACCTTCTCAGATAGCGAATATAAAGATCCTTCTGATAAAGGTAATCTTCCATCTACATCTTCTAAAGACTAAAATTCTGCCCATTGAATTTATCAACCCTAGGTCTTCCATCATCTGTCATAGATCCCACTCAAGATAAAACTTTCCTTGCGATTCAAAACTTCAGCAAACCAAACCAAGCTCTGATGCCAATTGTTAGGAAATAAGGGATAAAATATGCAGAATAATCCCTCACAGAATCGTAACAGTAGAAACTAATATGCAGAAAATATTACAGATCTCAAACAAAATTGTAGAATAAAATAGCACAACACAAAGAGATAGTATTTAACATGGTTCACCCAATTTGGGCTACGTCCACCAAGAATCACTTTCTCATATTTTATTACAAGCTATCACTCTCTCAATACAATACCCATATCTGTTTGGAGCTATGCTCAACAAACTCTATAGAATTCACACCCGAATTCAAAACACATCTGCAATGTTACATTATATCTACCATATGCACAAAACCATATAAATAGACAACTACTTAAGTAGTTTTACAAAACCGTGGGTATCAAAACCATGGGCCAAAACCATCCCATAAACCTATGGGTCAAAAAACCCACCCATATGAGAAAATCACATTTCCTAATATATCAGGCATGTTTTAAGGCCCAAAACAAATTTGGGGTTACACCCCGAACCCCTACTACTGGGGATGCCGCCCTTGGCCCTGAACCCTAGTAAGACATCCGTAGAAAGTGTATAGTAATCTTAGTGTATAGTCTTCAACACTTTCTCACATGAAAACAAAGCTCCACAACCTAACAAGAAATATGGTGGGATTAGGAGTTTTATGGATTATAGAAACCTTAATGTTGCATGTGTGATTGATCTTTTCCTACACCTTTCACACTAGAAATATTAGAATGCGTTGTAGGGCATGAAGTTTATTCTTATACAGATGGATTCTCTAGGTATCATCATGTTAGAATTGCATAGGAGGATCAAGAGAAATCAACTTTCACCACTGAATGGGGAATTTTTTCATATATTGTGATGCCCTTTGGTTTGAAAAATGCACCTATTGTATTTTTGCGCATAGTTATTCAAGAATTCCAAGATTTTATTCACAACTTCCTACATGTTTACTTGGATGATTGGATGATGTATGGACTTGTTAAGGATCATTGTGACAATTTGTGCTTAATGTTTGAAAGATGTAGATAGTTAAGAATCTCTTTAAACATCAAGAAGTGCATGTTTGCTACACCTTTGGAACTTTGTTAGGGCACATCATCTATAAGGAAGGTTTTTGGTGGATCCAAGCTAAGGTTACATTTATTGTAGGCCTGGAAGAGCCTACCAGTCAAAGTGAGGTGTGCAGATTCTTGGGTCACATAGGGTATTACAAAAATTTATCAAATGATGTGCAAATATTATAATACCCCGGAAGAGTTACTAAAAGGAAAAGGGATGTTCTATTGGGGAGAACCGCAACAACATGCATTTGAGGTGTTGAAGGAGAGACTTACAACAGCACCTATTCTATGTTTTCCTTCATGGAACCAACCATTTCATGTACATGTGGACGCCTCTGGCACAACCATTGGCACAGTGTTATCTCAACCTAGAGAGGGTATTATAGATCATCCTATCTATTTTTCTAGTAGAAAGTTGACTCCTGCAGATCATAATTATACAACAACAGAGTGCAAGACCCTGTCAATGATCTACTCTTGCATAAACTTAGATAGTGTTTGCTCAAAACACCTTTTTGTATTCTATATTGATCACATGGCATTAAAATACTTGGTAAATAAGCTTGTTTTACATGACATATATATCGATGGGTGCTCTTATTCTAGGAATTTGATTTCACAGTTGTGGTAAAACTAGGTAAAAGTAATTCTAGCCTAGACCACTTATTAAGGATTCAGTTAGGGGAGGACACGTAGACAATTAAAGATACAATGCCAAATGCACAGTTATACAAGTTACATCGCGTGCCTTCAGAATTGGAGGATATTGTTGTCTTTTTATGCATGGGTATGGCGCAGAAGGAATGAAAGCATTAGAGAAGAAATAACTTGTAATTCATGTGGCACCCTTTATGTTGATCAGTGGAGATTTATACAAACTAGGCCAAGATGAAGTATTGCGTCGGTGTGTACTAGAACATGAGCACACAGATATCATGGAAGAGGATCATGGTGGTATTGTAGGTGGGCACTATGCAGGTGATGCCACTGCGTGCAAGATTCTACTCATTGGATTATGGTGGGAGACCCTGTATAAGGATTGTAAAGATTATTGTAAGGTGTGTGATCACTGTCAGTGCCTTAGAAAACCTGGGAAAAGAGATGAAATTCCTTTGAGGCCTATTTCTAGTGCAGAGCCATTTGAGAAATGGGCTATAGACTTTGTAGGTCCTATTTCACCAGCCGTGTATAGAAATGGATCACGTTATATCATCACTTATATAGATTATCTTACAAGGTGGGTAGAAGCAACACCTACAAAGGATTTTATAAAGCATTACAATAGCCAAGTTCTTATGGGAAAATGTTCTTACTAGGTATGGATGTCCGCTAAGCTTGACAAGTGATAGGGGCACACACTTTTTGAATAAGATAATTAGGATATTATTGGATGAATTTATGGTTGCACACCACAAGACTACACCCTATCATCCTCAAAAAATGGTACTATTGAGGCCTTCAACAAGATATTGAGCCAGACCTTGACAAAAATTTGTGATGTTGGAAGGAAATATTGAGATGATAAAGTTTCAACTGTGCTTTGGGCATATAGAACAACCAAAGCAAGAGGTTGAATAAGTCCACACCCTTTCGAGTTAGTATTTGCACATGTAGCGGTTCTTCCAATGGAATTCATGTTACCTTCTTTATGTATTGTGTGCGTTGGAGGTCTAGCTGATGAGAAAGCATTAGAAGAAATAATTGACAAGTTAATATAGTTGGATGAGAGGCACACCATAGCACGTTAGAGTTAGAAGTAGGAAAAATGTAGACATAAGGCATGGCATGACCAACACATCAGGGACAAGAAGCTTGAGGAAATTTGAATGACAGATGATACTACTTTATGATTCTAAGTTTTTGTGCCATCCAGAAAGCTTAAGGTGTATTGGTTGGGAACATATGTTATCACTCATATACTTGAATCACATGCTTTCCATTTGGAGGCGCTTGATGGAATGCGGTTACCTAGTTACTTTAACAAGAGTAGACTAAATCCCTACTATAAATAAGTCTTCTTGGTGTTTGTAATAAGGTAGTATTGCCATTTAGTATAGATTTCCCTTTCTGTATTTCCTTTAATGTATTTCCTTTTTGTCACTATGTTTTGTCAATTTAGTTTGGTGTTTTTTGTAATAAGTGTGTTTTCATGCTAGAAGCTAATTACAATCTAAAGTGTTTTTATGCACAGAGGAATGCACATACCATTGGTGTGGGGTGGTTGTTATTTGTTATTCACAACTTGGTACACATGAGAAAAAACTATGCAGGTGTTATTTGAGTATGGAAAGGATTTGTTAGAAAGGAGATTGCTTCCAAAGAAGACCATAAATGGAAATGAATGAAGGGGCAGTATAATGTGAGGTAAGTAGTGGCCATGGAAACTACTATGAGAGGGTGTAGTGGTGAGGTACTCGGTGCATGGAAGAATGTGGAAGAGAAGTATGTAGCCGAGGGTAGGAAGGTGTGCTAGAAGGTTATAGCTGTGGTGTAAAATTGTACCACACGGGAAAAAATTTCGAAATTTTGAAAATGGTCAATTAATGAGAGGATTTCTAGTAGGTGAAGGAGTAATAAATGCACTAAATTTTTGAAAATATATATAAGGACATGATGCAGTTCATTTTTACCTTTGCAATCACAAGTATTCGAGAAACCTAAGTGAAACCGAGCCAAGAAAATCATGTTGAGGTGTGGAGAGTTACAAAACAAGATGTGGAGAGAATATTTGTACATGGAAAAGGCTTGCGTACCCATTGGTGAAGGGTTTGAGAAAAGAAGAAGTGTTGATAAGAAGCTAGGGCATGCGGTTTCGAGCTAGGGAAAGCAATTTCGAGCTAGGGTTTGAACTTACTCGACATAGAAGACAAAATGTGGGATTTTTACAATGGCACCAAAGAAAGCACCTGTAATAGGCACAAAAGGAAAGAAAAAGGTGGAAGTTGAGGTTGAAATTTCTCCCAAGAGTAATTTTTAGAGATGCAGTACCGGAAGGAGTAATAGTTGGACAAGATTGGGATTCTTACATCTACAGATGCAAAGTAAGTGGCTATAACCACCACAGCACTAATAACAAGGGATATTTGGACACTTTTCTAAATAAGAAGACCAACAAGCACATGGTGGAAGATATGCCAAAGATATGAGGACATTGGGAAAATTTTCTTAAGTAGGTAGGAATTTATCAACTCTATGAGCTCCCATATTTTGGAAAACATAAACCTTTATACCAATGGCTTATGAGTAGAGTCCATGAGTACTTATTATATTTCATCAAATGAAGGGTTAGGCTCACATCGGCCCCAATTGTGACATTAACAGGATTGAAGGGCACATGCACAACTATTGTTAGTGATCTGACTGATAAAGTAGCGGTTATAACCATAAGAAAGGAGTTGGGGTATAGCAGGGTCCACGTGGAATGGACATCAAAAAATTGAGGAATTACCCTATGGTTCAGGAATTCACGCATTTGCTCACCAAGTTGAATGATCAAGAGATGTGGTCGTAGTTAAACACCATGTGGCTTCATATTGCAAAGAAAATGTCCCAGGGAGAAGTGTATAATTTAGTAGGCTATATTACAGAAACCATTGTTGAGGAATCGCACGTAGGTGAAAAGATAAGTTTTAGTGCCATCCTCTTATCTCTTGTATTTGTAGAAATTGGAGTGCCTAATGCGCCAAAGAAAAAAATTTGGGAATACCCTGCTAATAAGAACTCCCTCGCAAAGAGGTTTGATAAATATTTATGTGAAGCATCAATGAGTGGCCCATTCAAGAAAAGGGAAAAATTTTGGTATGACCGAATTTACGCATTATTTGAGGAGGAATGACATATTCCAAAGGAACTACCTTCGATATTAGGAAAGTTAGTACAGTTCACGGTGTATCAACATTTCTACATCCCATGGTTTTCCATGAAGGATGGGACATGGAGTCCATGTTACAAACTTCCATATATCTTCACAGTGCACTACTTCTAGGCTTCAACTCATAGATTTTCTAATGCGCGTAGACTAAAATTCAATGCCGACAAGGTAGATTGTGACTACCATACCCTCAGAAAAACATATGTATATCCGGGTCAGTTTTCCCACATTGTGAGACTGATTTCAGACGTCATAAATATGAATCCTGTAAGTTTGGCTATTGGGAATAGTGGAGCCACACTCATATATCTTCAGCTCAAGCCTAGGCTGGAGAATAATAATTATGTGGAGAATGAGTTCATACTCCTAGGGCCGCCTAAGGGAAAACACACAATGGAGAATTTTCCAGCTCCAAAGCCTAATGTGACCATACAGATAGACGAGGAGGAAGAGGAACACAAAGATAATGGAGGCTTGGATCATAGAGGCTAGAGGTAGCCCACAGACAAAGTGGAGAGTGAGCACACGAGATACTCCACCATAGGCACAAGAAGGATAAGAGGACTTATACATGGATGTAATTCCTAAATAGCACTAGTTTAAGAAGGTATTCGAAAGAACTAGGACCCAAGGCACGGAACACCACAGCCTGTAAGAAGATCACCTAGACTCTCCCTCAGAAAGAGTTACTTGAGAAGAAGAGAAGAAGAAAGTTGAAGTTGGATGAGGCGGAAGAGTCCAAAGAGAGCATGCCTAAAACCCGTCTGCAACTAGAAGATATGGAGGAAACTAGAGATGAAGAAATGAAATATGAAGAGGAATGGGTGAAGGAAGTAGAAGATATGGTGCAAGATCAACCCAAAGTGCATATGTTACTACTCAGGACGAAGAAGGGCCAACTCCTAACCATGGCGCTCAGGTTCCTAATGGTCCAAGAACAAAGAGAACAAGTGAAGAATATGTTGTACCAAGTATGGGCTATGATGAGGACATAAGAAAAATCATTTGCGTCTCGATTTCAGAGCACAGTAGGCCTTAAGGAATTATATGGATGAGAGCTGATGGATCCAAGCATGGCCACCACATGCACAAGGAAATAATTATCCTGGTCCATGCACATCCATATGGACGAGATAGATTTTGACATATGCGAGGAATCTTGTGTATCAAGGAGAGTGAAGAAGGAACCCCAAAGCAGACACATGACAGTAAAGCCTACTCTAATGTCTAATGAGTAGGTGAGAAATGCCTTGGTTAAGGTATCTGCAGAGGTGGTGTAGAGGAACATTGATAAGGCTGCCACCATTAGAGTGCTACTTGAATATAACAAGGTAAAAACTGAGAAATAGTGTATTTAAAAGGAGAAAAGGACCTAGAACAAAAAAAAGAATGAGGCCTTCATTAGCATGGAAGAAGAAATTGGTGACTATGTTCTAAAATCAAGACCTCATCTTGAGTCTAAGGTACCTGAGAAGTTTCCTTCGGCTATGCATTATGTGCACACATTGGTTGATTTAGTGCTAGAAGATGGGCCAATTCAAATGCCAGCACCAAAGGATCCTGAACAAGAAGCAGAAAGAGAAAGGGCCTCTGTGGTTAGGAAAATTTCAAATTATGAGGCATTGCTCCAAACTCTGAAGGATGAACTGAAGAAATTTGACCAAGCTCTGAATATTTTTGCGGCACTAGAAGCAATGATAAGGATCAAAACTCTAGTTGAAGATAATGACGTTCTGAAGGCCATGAAAGATGAGACATTAGGATGCACAGAAAGATTGGCACTTGTGATACGAAGTGTGAGCCCTTGCAGCAGCCCAAGACCCACATAAGGAGAGAATAGATGAGATTGGGAAGCTCATAGTGTAGAAGATGGATCTTCTAGAGGGAATGATGACTACTATGGCCAATGTTGTCCAAGTACTACAGAATGAGAAGGAAAAGATTACTTGAGATGAATTAGAAGCCATTTCCATAGAAATTCCAAACAAGACAAGGACTGCATTGGATGACTGGCATACATTGGAGGCTGAGATTAAAATAGAATATCTAGAATTGATCCTCCCGGTTGAAGAAGAGGGTGTTGTAGAGTAAAGGTATATTCTTTTGTACAATGATTCTTTACATTCTTTCCATTCTTATTCTTTATTTAGGAAAATAAAAAAGAATCCCCATAGTTGGGATGGAAATGTACTTTAGTGTGGACTAATGTTGAGTAGACACGTTATTCTAAGGAGAAGACATAGATAGGATTCATGCGCGGGAACAAGGCGCACTTGAAGGTGTGAAAGGATAGGAAAGGAAACCCGTGTCAGGACAAGTTGATTCTGAACTTATCCATTCTCATGGATGTGGGCTATTTTTAGAAGATATCATGTGGAGCACACATTGAGATGGAGACTTGTGCAACACACAAATGCTATTTTGGGAACGAGCATCTGATAAGTGCCATGCATGAGTTCAAGATAATAATAGGATTACTTCTTCCTGTTAACTATAGGATGATTATTATTAGCACACTTGCATGTGTGCATGTTATTGTAAAGGCACGTGGCTATCCTCACCATGTGATATTTTTGGGAAGTGCGTAGACATTGAAGGCTGATTCCCACCCCTATAAATATGTGAACTATGTAGTTAGATATATCTGAGTATTGAATTTTTGTAGAGTTATGCTCTTTGGATCCGATGTGTGCATGACTTATGGTGATGCTCTATAATATAATAAGCTTATATGTATTACAATGCTTAATGTAATGGAGTATATTGGATGGATAATGGTTTTAAACATGACTATAACTAGTTTTTGTATGGTTAATATTATTATAGTTATTTTTAATTCATGATTCTCTAAGATCTAGATCTGGAATATGCTCTATGGAATGTTTATGGTTATTTATGGTTCTGAATATGTTGTATCTTCATCACACTAACATCCTGCACAAGCAACTCTAAAGAGGGGCCTAGTACCTTTGTGCACTTTAGGTGAGTGCTCAGCTCAGGCTGGGTGATGTGCCAAAGCATGCATGGGTTTTTATAATAGATTCTAGGCTGCATCAAATGTGCATATCATAATATATTACTATTAGAACTTTATAGGATAGAATATTAGAAATGGTTTCTATGAAGTTGAAAACATAAAAAGAGGTTTTAATTAGCTAATTATAGAATTGGGAGTTTTATTGGGTAGTGGTTTATGACTATATATGCTAGAAATTATTTATAAGTTCTTTTTTGTGAACTTGGGTATGTTAAATGAATAGGGATGAAACCATTGTCAATTATATGGAACTGTCATATCGGTTTGGTAACTAGTGATGGTCCCATCTAGTGATGAGATAGTCTTTTGTAACTTTATGTTCCCTTATGACTAACTATTATGTGCTTCGCTTTGAAACCACATGATTTACATATGTGTGAAACTCTTTGTATGATGCATAATAGCTTAAAACCCTAATCATTGGTAGGAGACCTTAGAAAGAGATTAATGGTTGGGTTAAATTACAATTTTTACACTTGCCGACATTGGTAATACTTTAAAGAGGCCTAAAACCACACATAGGTATCCATATATCATGTGATATCTATATGGAGGCAACTATATTTGTATATTGATCATTTGACAATGCAATAATGCCTTATTATTTTTAGTTTGACTTAACTTGGATAGAATCTAGCTTGGGAAGCATGTATCTATAACCTAGTTGAGTGTGCTTCAAACCTATGTAGGCGATGCTCTTAGAGTTATTTATTTATTTATTTAGGAATTTTAGATATCTTGGAGTGCTTTAAGAATGATATTTGTTATAGGTTCTTTTGAAAGTGATAGGTGAGTAAATGAGTACATTAGACTTACTTATATAGGGTTTTGTAGGTATAAGTTCACATTAATGTAGATCATGTTGTCACCCTCAAAATTCCCCTCTTTTGAAGTCAATTTTGAAAAAAATTATTCGGTACCTTAGAGTATTGGATAGCGTCGATATTGGCATTATTTGCAATTTTCCCATTCCATGGTGAACAATTTAAAATTGGGGGTAATGGTGAAGTTTCTTCCCTTCTTTTTAATTCTTCCCATGATTGGGAATGATAGGCGTATCTTCCCTATTAATTTTTCCCATCCATGGGTAGTACGTGGACATCTTTGATTGGATGCAACATGGCCATGTTTCAAGCGATAGCGGAAGCCTCCATGCATCCAAATAGCACAACTCTAGGGGTAGGGCCCAAGGGATAGTCCTCAAATAAGCGTAGGCTTTCCACATGTCCCATGTTCAAAGTGAAGGAAGAACAAACCCAAATTGACTAAGTATGGAAGGTTCAGCAAATGGCACCACGTGCCTCATTGGCGTAACTTCAAGATTCAAAGCCGGGGGTAGTTCTCAAACTTTCACCAGTCCTCCATGTGTCTCAAGTCCAAAAAGAGAAAGAGTCAATCATTAAAATTGACTAAGTTTGGGTGGGTCAGCGGAAGTCTCCACGTGCCTCAACCACGTAATTTCGGAAGTGAAACCAAAGGGCCAATCTCCAAATGAACACCAGCTCACCACATGGTCAAAGTCAATAGAGAGACAAAGTTGGCTGTTGAAAAGTCCAAGACCGGCAGAAGGAACCACGCGTCAACTCGGCACAATTTCAGGAGGCATTTCCAAAGCAGAAACTCAAATGAGTGCTAACTCTTCACATGTCTAGGGGTCAACATAAGTCAAGTAGGAAATAGGCCCGAATCGCTAAGTTTAAAAGAACCGATAGAACTCTCCACGGGTTAGCCTGGCACAACTTCAAAGGAAAAAAATGAAAAAGGTGTCCGCAGGCTTTCTCCAATCAATTTCTTCCACATGGATGGCCCAAATTTAAAGTTGTAAAAGCAAATCAAATGGCCCATATTTTAATGTAAATAATGTAACAATCGTATATTTGAAAACCTAGTTTTTTGCCATTAACGATTTCTTTATGAATCAAGAATTCGAAAGGGCACAAATGATTAGAATGATTTGTAATTGTTTCTTGCTTGCTTGAGGAAGTTGTAACCATCTCTTGCAATTTATTTGATGGGATTTCAAAGCCATTATACGGAGGTTGGGAATTTTGATATTCTGGAACTATAATTTTGAATCAAAAGAAATCAATACAAGGGTTTTCCCCTTTTTTCCTCTATTTTCTCTTTCCTTCTTGCTCTGATCTGTGAATCATTTAATCCTTGCATGCTTAGAAAATTTGTGTTCTAGTTTATACAATCTCAAGAACTTTGAGTCTACAGATTGTGCCCGTTATAAATGTGAATGGTTCTACTCTATATCTCATTTTCTCAATACATATAAGGGTTTTATCTACCATCTCTTTTCCCTGAAAGTATTGTCTTCTTTTGTCTCCCTCCTCTCTTCAAGTCTTCCATCCTCATGTATTGATAAATTCCCATGCATAAAACACATTTCAAGATATCAGAAACCACCATTGAATGAAATATTATGTATTTGTACATAGGTTTTGCCCCTGCTTTCAATAAGGGAACCTCTCCCATTAAAGAGGAGGGACTTGCTTGTCCCCTGACTGTGGTTTCATTCCAAGTGCAAATCTGAAACCCAATAGATCCATCAGGAAGTTTCTAATCCATAACAATATTGGGTGTTGGGGATGAAATTGTGAGAGAAATTGAGAATGAGGATCAAATGGGATGACACACACATCAGCCTATTTGCACTCAAATGGAAGTGTGACAAAGTTCCATGTAGTAGGCAAGCATTTAACCATGAAATGTGCATGCAAAATAAAAAGTTCTACTCATTCTCACACATCATTAAAAATGGGTATAAATAGGATTTTTGTGTACCCAATGCAATATGAATCATACCTCTGCAAGGGAGAAGAATTTACCGTTCCATAAATAGAAATTAACTCGTGTATGATGCACTCGATGCATACCGAGCGTGTATAATCGAATATGTCATATCCCTTAAGACACATATGACCTATGATCTCACCTAAGCAAGATGAATCACCAAGTTATGTGTAAAATTCCTTGATATCACAAGGTAATTACCCCATGCAAACACCCCCTTTATCATAACATAGGATGAGGTAAGAAATTCATAACTTATAAATGGGTCCCGAAATCTATGCTTGATGAGGTACCCATGTACAAAAGATATCTCAAGTAATGGAGGAAAACCTAGTGGGAAAAACATCCACTTACAAGAGATAGAAGAATCCCTAAATTGAAATGGGTCCCAGTAGCTAAAGGCATGATGAGGTACCCATGTACAAACTACAATATTACTAAAAGAAGAAGAAGAAGAAGAAGAAGAGAAGAGATGAAGGAAACTAGAGAGATTGAAGAATATGTGAAGTTGTAGTGGACCTCACCCAAAATGAGAGAACAAGTAAGGATACTTGGCCTCAATGAAGGGTTCGGTGAAGAATCCTATAATGAATATGAAGTCAGTAACTCTACGAGGTCCCCAAGAATAGTGTCAAATATGTGGTCTTCTACATGTGGAACGAATAATATCAATCTGCATCGAACAATGTTTCTACCCTTAGGAATAACAAAAATGGAGTACTGGAAGTCTTCCCACTCTATGAAGGAAACCAAAGGCAGCAATACAAATAACTCTGAATCTGGTCCATTGAAGTGTGACATAGGTCTAGAAAACACATGCAAAGGAACTAAAGGTAATGCCACTGAAGTAGAACTGTCATAGTGAGAGAGGGGATCATTCATAGAAAGTATGCATAGGTTAAGTGAATGCAAATAAATAGCCCCCACAATAGTAGAAAGATGATCCATAAGTGAATGTGGATTATTAATAGTCTCAAAAATAGTGAAAGTAATGAAATTCCAAGAAGGGGCACTCCCAAAAAGGAGATGAATGAATCCTCTGAAACACCTATATAAGGAAGAGAAACTCCTTGTACATAAACACAAGTAGGCACTGCAAAGAGAATACTAAGGTCCAAAAACACTCATCCTAAAATGATTACTCAAAATATAGAAGAGCAATTTCTAAAAGGATGAATCATCATTGCATGAAGGAGGGGGAGTGCAATAATCTTCACATAGTGTAAGCGAGAATGGAAGTAGATGTAATGAGAGTATGAGGTTGGGAACAATACTTCTTGATGTATAATGGGAAAAGTGGGGTGTTAAAATTATCCGAAAGGTGGTTGTGAGAATTAGAGAAGTCCTCATCAGTACTCTTGTCATCAAAACTAAAAGAAAAAACCTCATCACTAGGAATGGGAACAGGAAAATCTATTTCAATGAATTGTTATCACATGAAGAAGGTGAGGAAAGAACTATATCAAAAGAAGAGGCAATGGAAATATCTGAATGGTATCTAGATAAGGAATGAAGAATGCTCCAAAATATACGAGGACACTCCATGTGCACCACATGATGGTGGAGAGGCTTGAAAACATGTATCAAAAACAAAACCAAAAACCCAATCACAATTGTTGAGCAGTCTTCAAGATGATAAGGATAAGTGGGTGTAGGAACTTTTCCATACAAAAAAGGATAAAGGCCTTTGTGAGTAAGGTAACATTCCATGCTAGCACACCATGATGTATAATTCTATCTACCAAGAAATAGAGGGTGAGGTCGAGAAGAAATACTATGAAGATCGAACTGGAAATAACATCCTCCATGGCGTATCCGTGAAAAGAGAAAGAAGTGCATAAGGGTCTCAAGGAAAAACATGCTCAAATAGACATCGAGAATTAACCAAACATACATCCAAAATGTAAGAAAATAAGGGTGCAAGAATACATACAGGTTTTAATACATCGACTCGGTTGAGAATGATTATTCTTGCAATTACAACACCTAAGAATAGTGATAACCACTTGTTTACGACACTTTATAAATAGTGTGTTGGTTATAATAAGGTGAGTGGTAAAACTCACCTTGTAGTAGGATAAAAATCACACAAGAGTGGAGGCCACAATATTTTTAGTCGAAAGCTTGATGAGCGACACTGTAAACAAGCACAAAAGGGAAAAAGCAAGGAACAAAGTGGGACAAAAAGAGTTCGGTGCGAGAAAAATAATCTCACATTACATAAGGGGCTCTCTTGCCGCAAGGATGTGGTGGAATCACTCACTATCCCGCAAGTGAAGAAGAGCACTACAATGATGAAGAGATGAAAAAATGGCCCGAAAAATACCAATAACCTTATATTGAAGCCAAAAAGATACTCCCCTTAATTGATAAAAATTAAAATTAATTTTCCTTAATTAAATTTAATATAATTAAAAACTAGATTAAAAAGGAAAAAAAAAAAGAAAAATTAAGGATAAGAAAACATACCTTGGGCTCGGGAGGGTCTATCCTAGCTCAGTGAGCTAAATGGTGATTTGGGTAGAAGAGGATGAGCTAGTGGGGTTCCAAGTTGCTCAAATGAGTTGACACCAAGTTTAACATGTGAGGAAAGTTTTAAGTTGTGGAGCTAAATAGTTTCACAAATGGCATGCATTTCAGTTTTCCGGTTTCAACAGAACCGGCGTCGGTTGGGTAAATAGCGTCGGTGGCCTAGATGGAACCAACATCGGTTTGGTAACCATCATCGGTTATCTATGCGATCATATTTTTATGTTTGATATGGATTAAATTTTAACCTTTGTTATAAATGTGATCGGAGGGTTGTAAATGTATATATACGTTTCCTGAAGTTTGTATATTCTTATAAGCTAGAAAACTAGGGTTAGAATTGAGTGAGAAGCTTGTGAGGAAAAAGTATAGTACATATGTGAGAGGTGTGGAAGATTGAAAATATTCATTGTATTTCCTCTTTAAGAAATAATAATATATTGGCTATTTCTTGGTGGGCATAGCCCACATTGGGTGAACCGCGTTATATCTTGTGTTACTCAATCTCCTCTTGTTTATTTTTCTTCTAGTTTAATGTTCGTGTGTATTTCTTGTATCTTGTATGCTTAAATGTGTGTGTGTGTGTGTGTGTGTGTGTGTGTGTGTGTGTGTGTGTGTGTGTGTGTGTGTGTGTGTGTGTGTGTGTGTGTGTGTGTAAAGCATTTGTGTGTGTTCTAACCCCAATAATTGGTATCGAGCTTTGTTTGAGGGTTTTGTGTGTTGACATATTTACTCACAGAGGGATTTCTGATTGAGTGGGAGCACAACAATGACAGAAGATAACAAATACAAAGTGGAGAAATTTGATGGCCATAATTATCAATTATGAAAGATGCAAGTGGAATATTATTTATATCAGAAAGATTTATATTTACCGTTGGATGTGAATGTGAATCCTATAGAAATGGCTGATGAAGAATGGATGATTCTTGTGAAAGGCTCTCAGGATCTATAAACCGAGTTTGGCAGCATCTGTAGCTTCAAATATTACTGAAGCAACAACCATGGTAGAGTTGATGAAATATTTAGCTAATTTATATGAAAAACCAAGTGCTTCAAATAAAGTTTATTTGATGAATAAATTATTTAATTCAAAAATGCAAGAAGGTGGATCTATATCAAGCCACTTGAATGATTTTCGTTCCATTGTAAATCAATTAAAATCGGTTAATATTTCATTTGATGATGAAGTGAAATCACTTTTATTCTTATTCTCTTTTCTTAAGAGTTGGGATAATTTGATAATGGTTGTTAGTAATACAACATCTACTAATAATATTTTGAAGTTTGATAATGTGGTTATTATAATTCTGAATGAATAAATACATAGGAAAATTACAGGAGAGTCATCATCTAGAAATGCTTTGAATGTAGAAAGAAGGGGAAGGGAAAAGGAGAGATCCAAAAGCAATAATAATGGGATATCAAAGTTAAATATGGGCATATCCAAATACATAGGTAGACGAATAAATTGTTCTAATTGTGGAAAGAAAGGGCATGCAAATAAGGATTGTTGGTTCAAGGAAAACAAATAGAATCTACTAGATAAAGGTGAAGAGGAAAATGTTGCAACTGAGGTAATGTAATATGCTCTTATTCTCTCCTTGGATGATAAACTAGAATCTTGGGTTTTAGATTCGGGAGCTTCTTTCCATATTACCCCTAATAAGGGTTATTTCAAAAATTATGTCCATGGGAATTTTGGGCATGTTTATTTAGGAGATGATGAACCATGTAATATTACTAGTAAAGGGGAGTTCATCTAAAATTTTAGAATGGAAATACTTGTGTATTGAAATATGTGAGGCATGTGCTAAGCCTCAAGAGAAATCTAATTTCCGTAAGACAACTAGGTGAAGTTGGTTGCATGGTTACATTCATAGCCAATGATTGGAAAGTTTCCAAGGGAGATCCTATTGTGGCAAGAGGAAATAAGGTATCAATATTGTATTTTTCTACCTATATTACTTATTCTTTTTCTGCTCTATCTACTTGATTCGGATGTAAGCATGTGACATAATTGGCTAGGCCATATGAGTAAAAATGGAATACATATATTAAAGGAAAGGGGTAAGTTATCAGATTTGAAACATTTAAATATTAATTTTTGTGCACATTGCATATTTTGAAAGTAAAAGAAAGTGAGATTTATTAAAGTTGAGGAAACAAAGAAGGAGAAAAAATTAGAGTTTGTGCACTCAAATGTGTGTGAACCAGTCTAGGTAGATTCTCATAGAGGATCCCAATATTATGTGACTTTCATTGATGATGTCATAAGAAAGGTATGGGTTTATTGTATAAATCATAAATGATGATGTTTTGAGACTTTTAAAAGATGAAAACCCTTGGTGAGCACTACAGCAAGGCTTTCAATGATTAATATTCAATGAATGGAATACACGAAGAAAGAACAGTTCCTAGAGCACCACAAGAGAATGGTGTGACTGAAAGAATGAACCGAACTATCATGGAACATGCAAGAAGCGTGATATTACATACTAGATTACCCTTACATTTTTGGGTAGAAGCAGTAGACATGACATTATATTTAATCAATGGTGGGCCTTCAAGTGCACTGAATGGTGGAATACCAGAAGAAGCTTGGACTGGAAAAGAGGTAGATCTTTTTTTCTCGGAGTATTTGGTTCAGAAGCTTTTGTGCATGTTGATAAAGAAAATAGGAAGAATTTGGATGTTATATCCAACAGCTGCACTTTTATTGGTTATGGCTCTAGTGATTTTGATTCCATTTTTGGGATTTAGATGATGGTAATATTGTTAGGAGTCATGATATTGAGTGGAATGAAAAGAGAATGTATAGGGATCAGATTTTGATGCCTAAGGATGAACCAGTTGATGATTTTGTGGAATAAAATACATTTTTGGATTTAAAATAGGAACCTATGGGAATCAGTGTCGGTAAGAGTAACCGATGTGGCTGAACTGTGATTGACTTCGGTAGAAGAAACAGGACCAGCGTCGGAACCGTCATAGATGACCAATGTCGATCCCTACAAGAAGTTGATATGAATATGCAGCATGTACAAAATGAGCCTCAGACACCCTATATTTCTATGAGAAGGTCACAACGGGTAAGTAGATATCTAGAAAGATTTTCACCTTCCTTATTTTAACTATTATTGACTGATAGTGGTGAGCCCAAAAATTTTGAAGAAGTAATGCAGGAGGATATCCACTTGAATTGGGAGCATGGCATGGATAATGAGATGGAATCCTTGGAATAGAATCAGACATGGGATTTGGTTAATTTTACATCCGGTAAGAGAAAATTGTAGAAAAAATGTGTTTACAGGATCATGGAGGAAGAGGGTCGGATTGAGAAAGATACAAGGCAAGGCTTGTGATAAAGCAGTTTACACAAAAACCAGGTATTGATTTTGGTGATATTTTTTATCCTGTAGTAAAAATGAATTCCATTCGTATTTTTTGATTTTATTTCTGAGAAGATTTGTAGTTAGAAAAACTTGATGTTAAGACGACTTTCCTTCACCATGATTTGGAGGAAGAGATATACATGCAGCTGACCACTCGGTTATGAATTCAAGGGTAAGTATAAACTTGTGTGTAGGTTGATAAACGATCATGTATGGACTGAAGAAATATCTAAGGCAATGGTATATGAGGTTTCATAATTTTATGCATGATCATGGTTATATGAGATGTGAATCTGATCATTTTGTTTATTTCAAGAAGCTTAAAAATGGAAGCTATATTATTTTGTTATTGTATGTAGATGATATGCTTATTGCAAGATCTAGTATGCAAGACATTAGTGAGCTTAAATAAAATTTATCTCATACATTTTCAATGAAGTATTTAGGAGATGCAAAGAAAATCCTTAGCATGCAAATTCATAGAGACAGGAAGAACAGGAAATTGTATTTGTCTCAAGAAGATTATATTAATAAGGTGTTGAAAAGGTTTAAAATGCAGAATTCAAAACCACTAAGTACACCTATGGTTGGACACTTTAAATTAAGCAAAGATCAGTTTCCTACATCACATGAGGAGGTCGAGTACATGGCATGGGTTCCATATGCTTCAGCAGTTAGAATCCTTATGTATGCAATGGTTTGTACGTGACTAGATATTACACAGCAAAGTGGGAGTTATGAGCATATTTATGGATAATATAGGTAAAGATCATTGGAAATTATTCTAATGGATACTCATATATTTGAGAGGGACATCCAAAGCATGCATTTATGCTAATGAGGGTCGATACATCTTTATGCGTCTATGTTGATTCATATATGGTTGGAGATTTGGATGGTAGGAGAAGCACCACTTGATATGTATCCACAGTAGGTGGCATGAAAATTAGCTGGATTTCAAGATTACATAAGTTTGAGGCCTTGTCTACTACAGAGGCCAAATATGTTGCATCTACAGAGGCTAGAAAAGATATGATATGGATGAGCAGGTTCATTGAAGAGTTGGGAAAGGAGTAAGAGGATTGCAGATTTTACACTGATAGTCAAAGTGTGATTCATCTGGTAAATAACTCAACATTTCATTCAAGAATTAAACACATTCAGTTGAGATATTACTTCATATGATAGGTGTTGGAGGATGGGTAGCTGAAATTAGAGAAAAATCATACAAGTGAGAACCCTGCGAATATGCTAATGAAGTCATTGGAAAATGATAAGTTGGAGCTTCACTCAAATTCTATTGGTCTTCAAGTTTGATACTTGAAGAGGAAGAAACAAGACAAGGAAAGGATCCAAGGGTGGATGCATTTACGATGTAGTGCAGCAATTTATATCCAAGAGGGAGATTGTTAATTTATGGAGCTAAATAGCATCACAAATGACATGTATTTCAAGTTTGTTGGTTTAATAGGAATGGGCGTTGGTTAGGTAGCGGCATCAATGGCCGAGATGGAACTGAATTGGTTTAGTAACCAAAGTCATTATCTCGTGTGATCATATTTTTATGTTTTACATGGATTAAATCCAACCCTTTGTTATAATGTTGGTCAGAGGGTTGTAAATTCATAGTTAAGTTATCCTAAAGTTTGTATATTCTTATAATCTAGAAAACTAGGGTTAGAATTGAGTGAGAATCTTATGAGAAGAAATTATTGTACATTCATGAGAGGTGTGGAAGATTGAAAATCTTCATTGTATTTCCTCTGTGAAGAAAGAATAATAGATTGGTTGTTTCTTAGTGGACGTAGCCCACATTGGGTGAACCACATTATATCTTGTGTTACTCATTCTCCTCTTGTTTATTTTTGCCCACATTGGGTGAACCACGTTATATCTTGTGTTACTCATTCTCCTCTTGTTTATTTTTCTTCTAGTTTAATTTCCATGTTTATTTCTTGCATGATTAAATTGAATATGTGTGTGTGTGTGTATAGCATTGGTGTGTGGTATAACCCCAATAGTAAGCTTATGAAGGTCGATCCAAGCTCAAATTTGAGCGATCGAAAGTGGAGGTGGACAGGCGAGATGAGATAGTGACATGGGATCCATGCAGAGGATGACAGTGATTTCAAGGTGTTAGATGAGTATCATACTACTAGATGATTTTCCAAACACATGGTCTCAAACTTCTCACTTGAGCGAAACAAGCTCAAGAAGGTCGATGTAAGTAAGTGGGAATCGGCTTAGAAGCATGCCCAAGGAGTGAAAGAAGGGGTCACTGGATGAGTTGGAGAAAGAGGTGGCTACCGAGGTTAGTGAGTTATCATGAATGAAGCATAATCTATGAACGGGGAAGTAGAGCCAACCAACTCAAGTGCCCAACTTGGTGAGTTGGGGTTGAGTTAGGCAAAAGAAACAAGCACTCCACTACTTTAAACTTGATAAAATTGAACCTAGTGAACTCCAAATCCACCCGTTGTATTCTAAACCTACAAAGTACACTTGTAACCATGATAAACCACATAAAACAAGCACAGTACCACCAAGTATAGCTTAATATAACCCAAATTAATACAATCAAAGCACAAATGGGAAATAGATTACAAAACTTTCACAAGAAACTAGGAAGAATGCAAAATCAAAATAGTAGGCAATGGATGATGGAGAGTGATGTAAATCCCAACAACATGTTTTGATACCATGTGAGATCATGTGAGAATGAGGATCAAGTGAGATGGTGTGCACATCAACCGATTTTCACTCAAACGACAACGTGACAAATTTCCATGTAGTAAGAAAGCATTCAATCATGCAATGTGCATGCAAAATAAAAATTTATACTCATTCTCATAGATCATAAAAAGGGTACAATAAGATTTCTTTACAACTCCCAATTCAAGACCAATCATAACTCCACAAGGGAGAAGAGGAGTTACATTCCATAAATATAAATTAACTCATGTATGACACTGCATTGACATGTATGACAGAAATGTCATACCCCGAAGACACCTATGACCTATGATCTCACCCGAGTGATATGACTCACCAAGTGAAGTGTAAAATTCTCCAAGATGACAAGAAAAGTACCTCACACTAATAGAAATTGTTAGTTTTAAACTGAACCATGAAATGGTTTGGGCCCAAAAGGAAATTCTCATACATGTAAGTGTTGGGATCTTGTAAAGTTTCAGAATAATTTATGGGAGGAATATACTCCTTTTTACTAGTATAATTAGTTTTTGAGTGACTGATACATGGGATATTAATAAAATCATGTCATGGGGATAATGGTGTGTTATTAAGCCCAATGTGTGTACTAAACTCATGATTAAGGATAAATTCAAAAATAGCATTACCAAATGATAAATTACCAAATTTAGGTGTCTACACTTTGAGATAGAATAGAAAGTGGCATATGGATGTCAAAATAATCCACACTCTATCAAATTTTTAGCATTTAAAATCCTACATTTACGATAGGGGATTGATTCTTACTAAAATCTTAGATTGCAAAAACAAGATAGAAAAGAAGTTTATGTAATAGATATGTTTAAACTAAGGGTGTTGAAACCATGTAAAATAAATAGGAAAGGGTTAATAATAAGAATAATGCAATAGACAAGAATATGTTACTATACCCTAGTCTAATACATTACTTATCAAAGCATAATCAATTAAACCAACAGAAACTAAAGTAAGGGTTGCGGGTACTTACCATTGTGAAGACACTTTTATTTCATTAATTCCCCAAGGTTAGTAGAACCTCGTGAAAAATATTTTTGGGTGGATCATAAAAGGATATTAGAAAACCTAAGTAGACCAAAGTTGGAGACCTCCACTTAGTTGTCTTAGTTGGTGCATCTTCTATTCTTGTTTCTCCTAAGAACTCAATGCTCCAAAGTAAACCTCCAAGTATAAGCTCCATTTAACCCTAAAACTTTTTAACCTTTCAATTCATAGTTGTGAGCACATGTAGATCATACTATGTGTTGACAATATTAAATAAATGATAACAATAAAACCCTTATATAATATTATATGACTTGAAATTATGTCTTTTCTTATTTGATGGCATCTTCAATGTCATCGTATAGAAAAAGGCATCGAGAAGACTCTAATTATAGTCAACTTTGCATTGAATACAAATAGTCCATAACAAAGGTATAAAAATGAAAAGGCATGGAGGCAAAATGAATACTAGGATATATGTGTGAAGGTGATCTAATAGGTTATATGATTGTGATGTAGGTAGGTATGAATTTGATCATTCTAAGGTAGTAAGGTGGTTACAAGAAGGTGGTAAGGGGTATAAAATACCATAGAAAGGCACATTAGGGAAAGATGGGGTGATGCATGTACACAATAAATTTCTCATCAAGTTCTAATAACCAACCCAACACTACTCTCTTTGATGACCCTTATGGCACGCACTTGGGTAAATGAATGCACCAATATCGTATGAAGAGAAATCACCTGGTAAGTAAAAAATAAGGTGTATACAAAATATAATTCTAAAATTTAATCCACAAAAAGATCCTATCTCCAAAATAGTTCATTAAATCAAGTCCAAATTTATGAGGCTTCACAATATAGTTTTATTATTCCAAAAATTATTTGATCTTTATCACTAATCAAAAATAATTCAGTTGTTGTTATCCTATAGTGAGTTTTTAATGTACACTCTAGTTTTATTGAGATTAACGAAGAATTCAAAATTCTCGCAAGGAGGAAAATATTATTTATTTCTTGAAATTAAAAATTGAAACATCACTACAATCATTTTGGATGGGTAATATATTTTTTCCCTTTCCAAGAACCATCATATTACACTAAAAAAGTTGCATTCCTTAATACATGAATATTTCAAAACTCTATATAGATCTTAATTCAATATTTGTATTCTTTATCTCTTCAAAACATCTAATAAGTTAGTTTTACTTTCCTACTTTTTGTGACCTTTAGTCGGTTGGTATGCCTTTGCATACTTTTTTAAATCTTAAAAAAATATTAATTGTTTATCTTTATTGTTTGAAATGTTTTGTAAATTTATAGGATTTTGGGCGGTATAAGTAGTTTTAACCTATGTTAATTATGGGTGGTTAGATCACTCATGTTTATGGGAAGACATTATGGGTTGTATTCTTGGCCCATGGTCTTGGCACTCATTATTTTGTAATACCATTGCAATAGTTACTTATTGATTTCCTTATATATATAGTTGGACATGTACTAGGATAGATCATAACTGAGAGTACATTATTGTATGGTAAAATGGTTAAGTTAATACAATAAAGAGATACGTTATTGGATTTGGTTTTTTTCTGAAAGGTTTTCTAGGATATATCTTATGTATTGTGTTATTTTGTGTTTGTCATTTATTTATTTTTGTTTATCTTAAATATTTTGTGAAATATTTATTCTCTCATATTTTCTTATTAGATCAAATTCTCTTTGTTTATTAATTTTTTATTTTCCCAATTCTTTATTTTGATTTGAAAAAGACTTTATTATTGTTATTTCATCCTATTTAGGGAAATTACTCTTATATAAAGATAATTTTTTCATGTTGAGGTTGTTTCAATTTTATTTTGAAAACAAGATTCATGAAATGAATCATGTATGTGTATTAATGTCCCAAAATTAGGGTTTCACAATATAATACTTATTTCATCCTAAGTATTTTATTTAAAATATTCCAAATATATATATTCCTCCTTTAGGGTCGACTATTTCAAAGGCAAGTAAACTATCTAGGAAAATTAATTACTAAGGTTAGAATCTAGTTATCTACAAAGCAATCAATTTTTGAATTCACTTTTTATAATGGATTTCATCATGTCCAAAAGATATTTGCAGGATCACACAATGCAACTTGGGAATGTGATCGGTTCATTAATTCCAATCATTGAAGTTGGAATTTGATAACATTGTGTAATGAACTCCCTCTCATGTTCCAAAAATGAACTTGAATTATTTCTCTGGAAGAGCACTAATATATCCCAACCATGAAAATAATTGATTCATATATAAATTCCTAATCCCTAAATAAAATTAATAATAATATAACAATAAAAAGTAAATAACTCAAGGTATACATAACAAGAATTTATAAGATTTCATTTATCATTTTTCTCTTTATTTTATTTAATAAGGGATAGGTTAGAATACATTCCTTTCATTCTCATGCCCTATTCATAATTTCTTTATAAATGTTTATCATCATCTAAATATTCATTCAAATAACATATCTCAATCCTAATTTTCTTTTCTTTTCAAAATAGAATGATATGTAAGGGTATGGTATTGTTTCCATTTCTAAAATATAAATGATGTGAGAATTTATTACACAAGGCCTCATTTCCAAATTTCATGTGAATATGTATTAAAACATATATAAAAAGTACATAAATTTTTAACATCATTGTTTCTACTTCTTAATATTACAAGATTCTAATTCATCATTTCTAAATTTATATAAATATAATGATTAAAGAACATATGTATAAATAATTCACAAATTATTTTCATTCACAAAATAGAAATAATATAGTATAAGTTATCCAAAAGGTTACAGTCATATGTCTTACGGAAACAATTCAATAATACAAAGAAACAATAATTATATACATTTATACCATGTTATATAGAAGCATCTACACATTACTTAGGTGTTTTACTAGTAGATTAGGAGATGTAAAACATCATCGAGAAAATAATTTATCCAACCATTGAGCCATAGGTATCCCTATGCACATCCTAAAAGATAAGAAGTGACCCTACTTCATGAAAAAGGTAGATACACAACCTATGTGGAAAGAGAGAGAGAATCATCTATGAAAAATTAAGTTATCGTCTACTAATGGAATCTTGCATGACAACAATTAACTAGAACATGAGAAAAATAAAACTCTTTAAAATAGTACATGTGATGTTTTCATGGCCATGAGGCATTCGAAAGGTAGGTATCCCTTATACATTCCAACTATGAGTATTGATGTTGTTGTAATATATATATATAATTTACATTTTACCATTCCTACTTAACGATTAGAATAATTGATCACTTGAGACCAGTGTTTTACATCATGACATTTACTACACCCTCTAAAAGTTTATAATACATGCACAATATGATCCTAAAATAGCATATGTGAACTCCCAAACACCATACATGTTTGCGATAAATAGATTAACAAATAGGGTGATGATGTGCCTCGTAGATGTCTCATGCCATCTACAAGGAACATCATGACCAGCTTGCTAGAATTATGTTGGACAAGTAAAAACACTAACCAAACACTAATCTCCTATCACTTATGGTTTTCAATTAAGGTTAATGACAAATAAAGGTTCCATTTGACTATAAGAGCAAATAATAACAACAATAGATCCAAATGTTTCACCAATAATCGATAAACAAGTCTAATCATAAGCTTAATATATATTGAACAAAATGTACTTGAAAAATGGCTCTAAGACTTTAAAACAAAATTAAAAACATTATGATCGGTAATGTTAATCCCAAGGTAAGTTTTTTTATCTTCAACAATGAAGAAGAAGTTAGTCACAAAGCATTTCAATATGTGTTTCTATGGGTGTCTTCCCCTATTTTTCAAGGTATATATATATTGAGATGTTTTAGAAATATTTTATGAAATAATGCATCTAATTAAAATAAAATAATCATCCCAATTAACACTTTATATGCCTTTACAAGGTTTTTAAAAGTAAACTTAGTAAGTTACCTCATAAACTACTAGGTATTAATAACTTAATAGTATCCATTTAAATTTTTTTAAAGGCATCAAGCCCAAGGATTTTAATAAAATTTCACATGTTATATTCATTAATATAATATTATGCTATATTCTATGGCCAAGATATTATGATTTTTATTAAATATTCTAAGAAAAATAAAATAAAAACTTCTAACCATTCGGTCAATAAAGTTCGAAAAATCCTAGTGTAGTTAGGACTGCATAGATGAATTAGATTGAGTGTTTATATGTATGTGATTTGTTAATAATAACTCACATTATAATCGGAATACTTAGTATTTGTAATCATACAAGATTAAAATACATATGTCGTAGTTTACTAAATTACAAAATCTAGTATTTGTATAAAATGTCTCTTATTATGAATAATGCATGTAATCTATTGTCTTATTTTTTAAGTTAATACAAGAGTATGAGAGAAGAGGAGAAAGATAAAGTGGAGATCGTATAAAGAGTATTAAAATAGTGGATAGATTTTAAAAAGGGAAATACCAATTCTTTTTTTGGTTGTTTTGATTTATGCAAGTACCATTCTCTAATTTTATATTTATTTTCAAGAATTATCATTTACTTGTTTTTTAAAGTATGAGAGTAGAGGTGTGAGATATATTTATCTCTTGGAGTGTGAGAAGAGATGAGATTTATTTGTTTGTTAGAATGTGAGGATTATAAGCATTTGTGTTTATTTTAGTTTGCATTAAAAAGAATGAGTGTTTGAAAATAATATAGGTTTTATTATTTATTATGGTTAAAGTGAAAGATTATTTTTGTGTGTGTAATAGATCCGGGATTTATTTCAAGAAGAATAAATGAGACATTTCAAATTCATCACTAAATTCTAACCAATTTAGCTTTTAGTAAAATAGGCATATCTTTTGTATTGTGTATCAAAATAAGGCCATTTTTGTTAGAAAGATAAAGCGAGATTAATAACTTCTATTTATATAACAAATTAAACTTTTGTATTTTGTATGATAAAATATCATTTTAAAAGGGCTAGTTTTGGAAGAGTAAATGTGAGTGCAAAATAATATTGAAATAAATGTTAATAAATTTGTAATATAAGAGTAGTGCGGGAAATGTGTCAACACACACACACACACACACACACCCCAAAGACTTGCTCATTTGAAATAATTGATAATGAGTTATACAAAATGATAAACCATAAAATTTTAAAAATTACAACATCATAACAACTTACATAGAAAAGAGGTGTTGCCGTAAAGCTAGATATTATATTTTATAGATAAAATGAGGGATTCTTTTGGTTTAATCACCTTGAATTTTTAATAACTAGAAAATACAAAAGGACATAGATAGAATCGTATTTCAATACAACATGATATATGTTTTCATGCAAATATGCAATAGGGAAATTGATAATTTCCAAGCACGACAACGATACCCCAATGTTAATTTTTTCAAGTCCCATCATTCCAAGACACCCCAGAGTCTATCCAGTCAGTCCAAATGACCTCCTAAATAATTTTATCTCATCCCCCTAGGTGATTTAGAGAATTCTATTCATTCCCCCTAGGTGATTTTAGGGATTTCTAAAAAGATACTATCTTCTAGCAGTATTAGGAAGGGTTATTGTTGGCCTTCCCAGGACTGGATCAACCCCTTGGAGTGGAACGTAAGGGTAAAATCCAACATGCAGGTGAATTGAAGACCTTAAAACATCATGGAATTGTTTTTGGAATATTTTGGGAAGTTTTGAGAAACTTGGATTTGTTTGAGAAAAACTAGGGTTCATAAGCCTAGGCAGTACATAGGCCTAAAACAGTTGTTGGGCTTCAAAAGATGATTCCGGGAGCTCCGGATGGAGTTAGAAGCAAAACAAAATACCTCCAGAAATATTATTCAAATAAATAAATGATAAAGAAATAATATTTTTCAAAACACCTTGGCACATAGTATTGGCAGGCGGTTTTTATCAGGTACAAGTGGAGTCTCAAATCAAAAATCTGATTTTTCATGGATCATATGGATGAATAAATACATTACACCCCCTGCATTGGATTAAAAAATTTATTTCAGTTAGGATCATATAAAATTTCACCAATAAATTCCACCAGGAGCTCAAGTTATCTTCTTTCCAAGTTTCCCTCTCAAAGGCAGTTCAAGACTTAGTCATTTTTCGAGAGGACATGTGTCACACTCAGAGCCTAGAGGGATTTCATGTCCTAAAATTCCCGAGGTCAGATACACCAACACTTGAAAAAAATTTCCCAACCCCTATGTGACCTCTTGGACCCTCATATGACCTCTAGACTTGACAGTTCAGCCCCCAAGTGCATTTTTGGAGTATCCATTCCCTATCGTCGGATCTAGTGCCATGTATCAGCTCTAGGACCACCGTGGAAACTGATGTCCCTTATGTACCTATACGATGGAAAATTGACAAGTGAGCATAGGAATCTACAAGTGACTCTTCCTTGCACCCGACCTCCCGAGCTCGTGCCGAGACAAACCCGATGGGGATGGATTATGCGTAGGGTATGGGTAAACTAGTTAGCAATCTTATATCTTTGACACGCACTAATGGAATCTATGAATCTAAGGAAAAGAAGGCCCTCCTAACCTAAACTGGTGTGATAGATCGGTCGAGTAAGGATGACTGCTCGAAGGCTCCAATCAATATCGAGCTCTGGCGTGATCTGATCTATAGGTTGTGGGATACATGGAAAATGACCTGGGATGGTTTCGTGTATGTCTCCAGACAAGGTCATATGATGGATGATGGATATATAGCGGATTCTATGGCTGATTCTCTGGTCTAGTCCAGAAATCTTTAGCTTTGTTAGCTATTATGTCTAACAAGGATAATTGTGCAATGATGGTAGGCGGAAGTGGAGTAGATCTGAATACTAATGTGTGTAAGCCAAGATCTATGTCTGATTCACCTGTGGATTCATTGGGTTGTGGGATTTGTGGGTCACAACCATAGATTTGTGGTTGCTATGGACCTGCTATGGTCATGTGTGGAATCAGTCCCTAATCCCTAGTATTCAATAGTCGTATGCCTTTTTGGCCTCTATGTTCAGAATTAACAGTTGTGTAATCTTTTCGAGTATCTTATAGGCGTTCTTGCAACCTGAATCCTTAAGCTAGTATCTATGTCTGTGAGAGTGTCTCCTGCGTCTGGCTGTGGGACCAAAGGATCACAACCAAACATTTTCTCTCTTTCAAGTCCTTCTATAGTCATGCGGATACTTATCTAGGGTAATCTATAGTTTGGCTTATTTGACCAAAATGTGTGCGCTTGGTCGTCTTCTATATTTAACCCGCTTAACTATGAGCTGATATGTTGTAAGTCTGTTATTGTTCGGAAGACTTGGATTCTAAGGTTCTGATCTATATCAGTTATTTCCGTAATAAGATTGGGTTGAGGCACAATTGGCTCAAATATGTATTCTCTGGGCTCTCTAGGTCCCATGATTATCATACAAAAGCAAGTGATATAAAGCTAATTAATGACAGAATAAACTAAACATGCAAGATATATTTATGTATATTCTAAGTCTGATGCATATTGCTATCTAATATATCTAAAATTGACAACTAAACTAATAACACAATTAAAACAAACAAAGCGACCGAGTATAGCTACTTGTCTGTGTAATTTGTAGATCTATTCTAAATAACCTGATAACTGATCTACTCTATTTGAAAGACTCTCGATCCTACCTCAGAAGTGAGGAGTGAATCATAGTTTCTCAGAAACTATCAATCCCCACAGCTTCCCTGGCAATATCGAAAGTAAAATTTAACTGAAATGAAATGATTAGCTACTCTATTTGATATGCTTTTAACTAGAACTTTGAAAGCTAGAACCTGGATTCTGTAGAACAGTGGCAAATCCGATGGTGTGTGACCTTGTCCCCTCAGTGTGATCTCCTCATTCTTTCATGCTCACATGGATCCAGAAAAGTGTGTAATGCTAGCATCAACAAAAGTAGATATTGGAACAAAGGCAGCTTAGGATGTAGACTGAATACAATGCGAGTAGGAGAGGGATAGTGCAAGAGTACAGAGCTTGGCCTATGTAATTCCTAGCGGGATTTATTGCGAGTCATGCAACATAAAACGTCCAACACCTGAAACTATCCTGTTGGATGAACAAAACCTGTAACTTTAATGGCTTCCTATTGAAATCAAACTATCCTACTCCAATTGATTTGGATGAAATGACAACAACACTTTGCACAAGGAGAATATGTGGCTTTCTGACAGCTAAACAATGCTAACTATACATCTAACAAATGAAACTATGAATCCTAAACAAAAGGAAAGGCTAAACTATTGGAATGAGAAATTCAGAGGCAAATTTGAGGGGCCATTTGCTTGAGCACAAGCCAGCTATTTATAGAATCCCATTTACCCAAAGGTGAAAACCAAATTGATCTCTTAAACCATAAACAATGCCAAAACACTATTCCAGGGAACCAGAATCATAAATACAAGAAAAGGCGGTGAAAAAATTTGGTAAACGTTGAAAATTTACACGAGTCACGTTAAAAGATCATTCGAAAAATGCGTGAAGGACCGCCACCCTGAGTAAGAAGGCGATTACAGGACCGCCACCTGTCAGGCGGCGGTTTCATCACTGAAGACCAAAACACAAAAAAAAGGAGGGGAGAAGAGAAAAAAATCATGCAGGGGCTAAGCGGGGTATGCGGGATGTTAACACATACTTGGAGAGCTTTTCTAGATCTCGAACACCTTGCGAGGAGACCTGTATCATCATTGGGGCACGTGTTACATTATTTCGGTGGTGCAATACCCTACAATTTTGGGTACGTACAATTACCTAATGTGAGGGACATCAGACCTTGGAAAATTTTCCCATTCCCCTATGGGGAGTCATTTGGACACCCACATGACCAACTTTCAACTCTTAGTGCTTTAAAATAGCTTTCCTCACCTTCATTCCCTGTCGTCGGATCACCGCCACGTGTCGTCCTCTTGACCACCATGGAATTTTATGTCCCTCATGTCCCTAAGGTTAGGTACATCAAGCTTGGAAAATTTTACCCAAGATTCTCCTCTCATAATTTCAAAAATTTTAAAAATCTAGTTGTGCCGCTCGGTGCTTCCAGCCTACTTCCACTCTCGTGCCAGACAAACTTCATCCTTCCTCGTAACTTGCTACCATCACTCCGCCATTGAAAATGATCGGACACCTGCTCAACTGAACATTGAAACACATTTCCCACAGTGTGATGTGTAGGTCTCAGAAGGATTTTTCATCAAAACAAGAAGGATAAATGAAGAACAAAGAAGAAAAAATAAGTGAAAATCTCTATAGCACTGAAAATAGAGATCGAAGAAATATATGCAAGTCGGTGCATGAAATAATGAACCGTTTGTTGATGTTAATTCCTCTTTCCAAGACCATAAAAATAAACCTTCAACCTCCCCCTCATGTGACAAAGCATCCAAATGAAGAAATCTTTTTCCAGATCAACAAAGAAAGAAGTGGGATTTCCGCCAAATCAGTTGTCGGATTGAAGTAAGATCGCACGTTAAGAACGGAAAAAAAACCCACATAAAAAATATAATTTTCTTCACAAACAGAGGAGAAAACCAGACCTATAATTTTGAGGTCCATTAATGGCTGCCATACCCAAAAGCACTACCAGGTCCAAAAATTAAAACTTTAAAATCTCTTGGACTATTAAGCGGGTGGGCCCGAAATTTTAGAGGGGTGATATTGGGAAAAAACACATATCAAAAAAATTCGTTGCATTTCAATCGACCTTGTAATCCCACTTTCTAAAAATAGTAGGTCTTGCTATTTTGGGAAAGTAGGCAACAAAAGAGCTTGCAAAGGAGAAAAAGACATTGGAGGTGCAATACAACCGAGAACTCACCAGAACAAGCATTTTTGGCACTTACTAAAAATAGAAAGTGGACCCAAGAGAACCTTCTAAAACTAGATAGTTGATCCAGAAGGAACAAGGAACACAAGGAGAAAGAGGAATTATGATCACAACAATCGAGTAGAAGTTCCAGGGACTTTATTTTTCACACTTACTAAAAATAGTAAGTTACTTTTTCTAAGGGAGACATGAAGCTAAAGTGGATGGGTCAAAAGCCGACACAACCCTTCACCTGCAAGTATGATGTGGAAGATAATGATGTCTCATACATGGGCCTGAATGACCTTAAGACTCACATGGCCTTCAAGGACCAAAAGAGGATTGAAGACCAAATATTCACAAGTGGTTTGTTCACCGCTTCAAGACACCCAGTGTTTGTGCAGAGTCTCGAGCTAGTCTTATCCTGCTCTTTCCACTACGAGCCCGAGACACGAACCATCCAATCTGACAATGGTACCACAATTGTGATCATCAACGGAATAGTTCACTCAACTTGGAGAGTGACTCATAAGAAAATTTGAATGATTTTCATAGTGTGTAAGATATTCAAAGATTTATAGTTTCACCGCATTTAGATCTTTCCATCGCAAGTATCAACGTACTTCATTGGGCAACATCTCTTCTTCCTCTCTTTCCCTCTCTTATTTCTCTCTCCATTCTAATTCTTTGTTATGTGTCATCATTGTATTTCATCCTATTCACTTAAGTGACCTATTTCAAATTTGTAAAAAGTATTTTCTCAAAATTATAAGAGAAATACTTAATTCATGGAAAATGAAAGGTCATGAGTAGAATATGGAAACCAAGAGTCATGTGAGGGAGGTGAAAATTTGATTCTATTCTATAAATTGTAAAGCCATTCCCATTTCAAAGGGTTGGCAATTGATCTTGTAAACTCAAAAGTGCATTGTACTTAGAGAAAGCAAAGGAGATAGCCATTTTATTCTACTTTCCTCCATTCCCACATTATGTACAACTTATGTTTAAGCATCAATATAAGAAGAAGGATTTTTAGCCTCTTTGATGAGGAGATTTTAGAAACTTTGAGTTCACAATCTTATCTCGTCTTGTTGCCATTTGTAGGGTTGTTTCTTCTCATGAATGCATGTGTTGAAGTTTCTAACTAGTGTGTGTGCAGGAATCTGATTTTCTACCTATAACATTAGTTCTCCTACCTCAATTATCACTCCCTTTCCCACTTTCAGACAAATTCCTCTATAGCAATAAATTGCTAGCTTTGTCGCAGGTCGTGGAGTGCCCCCTGTTGATCCTCGCCGAAGGCCACCATAGAAATCCACATTTTCTCATGCATGCATATACAGAAGTGCGCCGGTTAAGTAGACGGACTTAGATTCCCAGAGCATTGGCAAGAAATCCATAAGTTTTTCCACCCAATAAATTTTCTCACCAACAATTTTTGGCACCCACCGTGGGGAAAATTTAGCAACATATGTACCCAATATATAACCGCAAGGTCTGAAAATTAAAAAATAAGATTTCAAAGGAAAATTGTTTTTGAAGGTGACTCCATCAAGGAATGAATCCCTGTCACATTCATTTCCTACATCATGAATAAATTTCTAGATTGGAGTGAAGTACCAATGAGTGACAGTGAAGAAGAAGAATAAGATGTCTTCCCGGAAAAGAAGATCGTTGATCAGCCATGGTTCTAGACTAGTGTTGACAAAGGAAAGAAGAAAGAACATGTCATCAATGAAGAAGAATGGATTCAAAGGAGACATAATATAAGGTGTGAATCTCAAGAATATGCCAAATTATTGCAAGAGATGAATGAGAAACTTGAAGCAGCCCATAGCGAGAAAGAAGAAGAGGAGAATTGTCCTATAGAGGAATACCTTGAAGATCATTCGTACCATAGGGTTTTCATACCGAAAGGTTCTTGAATGCCACTGAAGAAAATCCTATCCTTGAGCCTTCCGATGAAGATAAAATCAGCATTCAAGAAGATGATGAAAGATAGGATGGTGCAAGATCCACTAAAGAATATTTTTGTAATCTCGCACAACTCACTACAAAATTGAGAACATTTTCCTTCTTTCACTGTTCTCTAGACGAATTCATTGCATATGGTGATGAAGAAATGAACATGTTGAAAATAGAATATGTGGAAATACTTGAGAGCATAATAAAAGGAAATTTTGACCCCAAAGTCTTTGATGAAATTTGGAGGTATGTTTTATCTCTACAGAGAAGATATGAACATTTTGAAACTCCACATCAAATGGAGGAAGAAGGTGAGATGTACCCTATGGAATAAGACTCGGATTTCTACCCATAATATGAGGTTTTCATTCCCAAAATATTCTCGGATGCTTCTGAAGAAGATCTTGTCATGGAACCTCCCAATGAAAGCCAAAGCAACATCATGGAGAAAGAAGTAGAAGAGACAAAGATAGAATCACCATTCAGCAATTCCATTTGGCTCAAGTCACACCCATGGGGGAATAATATATTCAATAAAGGAAGATCCTTGCTACATAATGGATGATCTAATGCTCTCTCGAAGACTCACCAATGATGAAGAAGATGTTCAATTCAAAGTAAGCATGGATGATCTCTTTTTAAGTTTTTATCTTTCAATTGATGATGAAATGGAGAGATGTGAAGAAGTGTAAGAAACTCAGCCGACATCATGGCCTAAAAATGATGAATTCAATATGGTCATAGATAATCATCCTTCCTATTTTGATTCCTCAAGTGACGTAGAAATGTTGCATGAAGAAATGAAGGAAGTCAAAGAATCAAACTCTCTCCCGATGCAATCA
Source organism: Taxus wallichiana var. yunnanensis (assembly GCA_018340775.1). Taxonomy (NCBI): domain Eukaryota; kingdom Viridiplantae; phylum Streptophyta; class Pinopsida; order Cupressales; family Taxaceae; genus Taxus; species Taxus wallichiana. The sequence continues at coordinate 864,794,213 of CM031242.1, forward strand.
TGGATGATCAAATGGAAGAAGCCCGCTCTATTTTCAAATCCGAGGAGAATGAACAATTTAAACACAACCTCTACTCACTTGAGGAGCAGAATCATCATCATGGTGAAAACATAGCCTTTCATCTTTCACCTGAGCAAGAGGATTTAATAATGGATGATCAAGATGTAGCTGAAAATTCTTCTCATACTGTTGCCCCAACACAGTTCTCTACTTCTTACCAAGGAGAAGATGATATGGATTTCGAGCTTGAAGGAGTGCCATTCCCTCGAAGCTTGGACATCTTCTCCTTGTCAATAGGTGTCATGAATCAAGTATGCCCATGTATGCAAGAAAGTGAATCTTCGGAAATGCAAATCATGAAAGAGGTGAACGAGAATGTTTCAGATGAATCATGGGCCCGTATGGATCATATTTTTAACCATCTCCTAGAGGCACAACAAGAAGATTCCTCCAATAAAGATAAAAAAGAGCCTATGGAAATTTCAGAAGAACTATCCATACAAGATATCTTGAAGGCCACAGAAGAAACTGAGGATCCTCAACTCAGTCTTGAACTCTTGACCCGAGGCCATGGAGATACAAGAAAAGTATGAGTCAATTTGTGCTTCCTATTTTGGTGCACCAATTTTTGATGTTGAAATAGAGCAGTTGGATAAGCTTGATGTCCCTCTTGAACCAATGGTTGAAGGATACAATGAATAAATCAAGGTGTTTTCTTTCCCATTCAAAGAGTAAGAACCTTTCCATGATAAAGAAATTAAAGAAAAGAGTTTTGAGACCTCTAAAGATGAAGCTCTTTTTGATAAAGGATCGGTAGAGTGCAGCGATTCCCAAAATGATGAGGTAATCCCTCTAGATAGTTTCCTTGAGCTACAAGATAAATATCCTTCACAGGCGTACAAAGAGTAGTTGTAGGAAATGATGAAGCATAAATTTTTGCAATAAATCTTGGATGTAGTAGAAGTTACAAAAGATCCCAAGCTGATTCTTGATCTCTTCACTCGTGTCATGGACATACAAGACAAGTATGAGTTCGCATCTAATCCTTTCACAAGACTCAAGCACCTCACAGTGGAGAGAAGGAAAAGGATAAATTTAAGGTTTCTCGTGGAAAGGATGTCAATGAACATAGACTCGGGAGCAAAGTAACTCAGAAGATTCAAGGAATTGGAACAAAAATCAGCTTTGGGGCAGCGATGAGATGCTCGATGGAGAATCAGCTATATCGATAAACATGGAAGGAAACTGGCACTATGAAACCAAATTCAAAGAATATGAAGGAAATGGAATTTCAAAGAAAGGACCGAGCATCAAGAAGCTCACATGGACTCACTCTAAGTACAAAAATAATTATCAAAGCACCGGGCTTTCATAAGCAATCGAGGAGAGGATTTTTTTTCTAGAGCTAGTTAATGGCTTTACAAATCAACATCACTCGGTGTTGCCCACTCGGGGGCAACTCTTGAGGAATGAAAATTTCTTTAGTGAAAGTGGGTTTTCCCCTACCTTATACCATAGGTGTTTTTCCCTTCCTATTTTGTGTTTCTTTTCGTTTGTGTGTGTGTGTGTCTTTCCTTCTTCTCTCTCTCTCTCCTATAAGTTGTACATGACTCTGCGCAGGCGTAATGGATAAGGCCTTTGGTCAACAAACTATATGGTCTAAAATTGAGATTCGGATTCCCATGTCATGTCTTCACTATGCTCAGTCCATTTCATGTCCCCAAGCTAGAGCCAGTTGTTGTCGTGCAAATGTGCAACAGGAAATTGACAATTTCAAGCACGATAACGATACCCCAGTGTTAATTTTTTCAATTCCCATCATTCCAAGACACCTCGATTCTATCTAGTCAGTCCAAATGACCTCTTAACTAATGTTATCTCATCCCCTAGGTGATTTAGAGAAGTCTATTCATTCCCCCTAGGTGATTTTAGGGATTTTGAAAAATATACTATCTTCTGGTAGTATTGGGAAGGGCTATCATTGACCTTCCCAAGACTAGATCAACCCCTTGGAGCATAATGGAAGGGTAAAATTCAACATGGAGGTGAATTTAAGACCTTAAAAAATCATGGAAATGATTTTGGAAGATTTTGGGAAGTTTTGAGAAACTTAGATCTGTTTGAGAAAAACTAGAGTTCATAAGCCTAGACAGTACACAGGCCTAAAACAATTGTTGGGCTTCAGAAGATGATTTTGGGAGCTCTAGATGGAGTTAGAAGCAAAAAAATACCACCAAAAATAGTATTCAAATAAATAAATGATAAAGAAATCATATTTTTCAAAACACCTTTGCGCATAGTATTGGCGGTGTGCGTTTTAATCAGTACAAGTGGAGTCTCAAATAACAAATCCGATTTTTCATGGATCATATGGATGAATAAATACATTATACCCCCACCATTGGATTAAAAATGTCATTTCCAGTCAGGATCATATAAAATTTCACCAATAAATTCCACCGGGAGCTCAAGTTATCTTCTTTTCAAGTTGCCCTCTCAAAGGCAGTTCAGGACTTAGTCATTTTTCAGGAGGACACATGTCAGCACCAGGAGCCTGGTAGGATTTCATGTCCTCAGATTCCCTTATATTAGGTAAAAAACCCTTGAAAATTTTTCCCATCCCCCATGTGACCTCTTGGACCCTCATATGACCTCCAGACTTGACAGTTCAGCCCCCAAGTGCATTTTTGGAGCATCCATTCCCTGTCGTCAGATCTAGTGCCACATGTCAGCTCTAGGACCACCGTTGAAGCTGACGTCCCTTATGTACCTGAGGTGAGGGACACCAGACCTTTTAAAATATGCTCAGTCCCCTATGGGGAGTCATTTGGACACCCACGTGACCGACTTTCAACTCTTAGTGCTTTAAAGCAGCTTTTCTCACCTTCATTCCTTGTCATCGGATCACCACCACGTGTCGTCCTCTTGACCACCATGGAATTTGATGTCCCTCATGTCCTTGAGGTTAGGTACATCAAGCATGGAAAAATTTACCCAAGCTTCTCCTCTCATAATTTCAAAAATTTTAAAAATCTAGTGCTTAGCTCAAGTGCTTCCAACTGCTTCCACTCCTGTGCATAGACAAACTTCATCCTTCCTCTGCAACTTGCTACCATCACTCCACCATTGAAAATGATCAGACCTGCTCAACCCAAACACTGAAACACATTTCCCACAGTGATGTGTAGGTCTCAGAAGGATTTTTCATCAAAACAAGAAGGAGAAACGAAGAACAAAAGGAAGAAAACAGTGAAAATCTCTATAGCTCGAAAACGAGATCTCGAAGAAATATTACAAGTCGGTGCATTAAATAATGAACCATTTGTTGACGTTAATTCCTCTATCCAAGACCATAAAAATAATCCTTCAACCTCCCCCTCATGTGATAAAGCATCCACAATGAATAAATCTTCTTTCTGGATCAACGAAGAAAGAAGTGGGATTTCCCGTCAAACCGGTTGTCGGATTGAAGTAAGATCACACATGAAGCACCAGAAGAAAAAACCCACATCAAAAATATAATTTTCTTCATAAACAGAGGAAAAAACCATACCTACAATTTTTAGGTCCATTAATGGCTGTCACACCCAGAAGCACTGCCAGGTCCGAAAATTAAAACTTTAAAATCCCTTGGACTATTAAGCGGGTGGGCCCGAAATGTCGGAGGGGTGATATTGGGAAAAAACCCATATCAAAAAAATTTGTTGCATGTCAATCCGACCTCCAGAAGCCCACTTTCTAAAAATAGCAGGTCTTATGCATAGAGGACTACTATTTTGGGAAAGTAAGTGACAAAAGAGCTTGCAAAGGAGACAGAGACATTGGAGGTGCAATACAACTAAGAACTCACCAGAACGAGCATTTTTGGCACTTACTAAAAATAGAAAGTGGGCCCATGAGCACCTTCTAAAAATATAAAGTTGATCTAGAAGGAACGAGGAATGTAGGGAGAAAGAGGAATCAAGGTCACAACACTCAGTAGAAGTTCCAGGGACTTGATTTTTCACACTTACTAAAAATAGTAATTTTTTTTTCTAAGGGAGACATGAAGCCGAAGTGGGACGGGTCGAAGATGACACACCCTTCATCTGCAAGTATGATGTGGAAGATAATGATGTCTCGTACATGGGCCTGAATGACCTTAAGACTCACATGGCCTTGAGGATTGTAGACCAAATATTCACAAGTGGCTTGTTCGCCAGCGTAGGACACCTGTCATCACCAATCCAAAGACTATGATAATTCTCCACCAGGGAACTCCTCATGCTATGATTTACTATGCACAACTTTTATTTTGGTGGAAGTAACTGAAACACAACAAAATACAAAACACAAGAATACCATAGAACATGACATAAAAGAACAATGACAAATCTAGAATACAACTATAAAATATATTATTAACATGAAATTGTTACAATCTCACCCATGAATTACTCCAAGTTTTACCAACTCCACTTGCCTTCCAATAATAACTATGGGAGAAACTTCACAATTACACATCTTAATGGCTTCTTTAACACACCTTCTAAATGATGGCTTCCTTCACACACTTTCTTATACAATATTTCTCACTACTTCCTTCTATGCTAAATGAGGGGGGTGGCCTCTCTATTTATAGAACTTTCAGGCTTATCCACCTTATCTCTAAGATAGGATAAGAAATCTACTTTGACGAATCATATTTCATACCTTAACTCTTATCTTTACATGTAAGCTTATCTTTTAAGATAAGATAAACCTTATCATTTCACATGGGTTCCACCTTTTTAAACTTTTTACAAATAAAATACACAAAATATTTATGACATCACTCCTTGTCCTTATTACCAATATAATATTTCTAATTCCTAATCATGTAGACCCTACTTCTCTACTTACCCTAACTTTGACATTTTAACATTACCAAACCACTTACGACAAATATTTACTTTTTACCACAACATTCCTATTATACTTTGATGGTTACCGTACTATACATTATTGGCGGCATCGTCTTTGGCGGTGTCGTTATCTTCTATTGGACACCACTACTAATTATACTTAACAACATCCTATTCATAATACATACATTAATGAAATAGAAATTACAGAGGAAAATTTTAGTGTCAACAACACCCGATTGTCCGTGTAGAGTCTCGAGCTAGTCTTATATTGCTTTTCCACTACGAGCCCGAGACACGAACCATCCAATCTGACGATGGTACCAAAATTACGTTCATCATTGGAATAGTTCACTCAACTTGGAGAGTGATTCATGAACCAATTTTAAATATTTACACAAAGTGTGCAAGATATTCAAATATTCGAGTTTCACTTTGCATTTAGAGCTTTCTATCGGCGAGGATCAACGGACTTCATCGGGAGACATCTCTTCTTCCTCTCTTTCCCTCTCTTCTTTCTCTCTCCATTCTAATTTTTCGTTATGTGTCATCATTGTATTTTGTCATATTTATGTAAGAGACCTATTTCAAATTTGTAAAAAGTATTTTCTCAAAATTATAAGAGAAATACTTAATTCATGGAAAATGAAAGGTCATGAGTAGAATATGGAAACCAAGATTCATGTGAGGGAGGTGAAAATTCGATTCTATTCTATAAATTGTAAAGCCATTCCCATTTCAAAGGGTTGGCAATTGATCTTGTAAACTCACGAGTGCATTGTACTTAGAGAAAGTAAAAGAGATAGCCATTTTCTTCTACTTTCCTCCATTCCCACATTATGTACAACTCTGTTTAAGCATAAATATAAGAAGAAGTATTTTTAGCCTCTTTGATGAGGAGATTTTAGAAACTTTGAGTTTGCAATCTTATCTCATCTTGTTGCCATTTGTATGGTTGTTTCTTCTCATGAATGCATGTGTTGAAGTTTCTAACTAGTGTGTGTGCAGGAATCGATTTTCTACTGCAACACTAGTTCTCCTACCTCAATTATCACTCCCTTTCTCACTTTTAGAAAAATCCCTCTCTAGCAATAAATTGCGAGCTTTGCTACAGGGTCAATGGAGTGCTCCTGTTGGATCCCTGGTCGAAAGGCCACCACAGAAATCCACATTTTCTCATGCATGCATAAGCGGCCACTACACCGATTAAGTAGAGGACTTAGATTCCCGAGCATTGGCAAGAAATCCACAATTTTTTCCACTCAATGATTTTCTCGCCAACACTATAGTAAATAATATGTAAGTGATGTCAAAAATGACAACAAGTAAGCAAGTTTTTATACCCCTCATTGGTAAAAAAATTCCTTCATCCATATAAGGAGTATCCAGATAGTAATGAGAATAAAATTAAACAAAATTTATTTTAAAAAATAAGGGTAAATGCACCAAGTTGAGGGGCCTAAAGGGGGTCTTAAGTGGACGTATTTTTTGAAAAATAAAAAATTTAACTTAACTTGTACAAGTTTTTTGAAATAATTACGATCAAAATTGGAAGATGTTGTATAAACATGAATCGTAGAATTTTGAGTCTAGTTCATAAGATAATAAATTTTATTGAAAATAGATAATTTTAAGTGAGTCAAATAACTAAAATACCAATAGGTGCTCTTGTTTTTGGTAAAAAACATAACATAGTGACTTTTTGTGCCCCCACTATTTTTTTAGCACCATTTTTTAAGACCTTTTGGTAGAAAGATAGCTAGGAGCATCTGTTAGTGTGAGTTATCCTATGTTTCCTCTCATGTTTAAGGGTCATCTCACATGGGTTAGGTTTAGGGTTAGGTTTAGGGTTTCATGTGTGTCATGCACTAGGGTTACTCAACACCCTATATGTACCCCTTTTCTATTCATTTATGAGCATGCCAAGACACTCCACTGTCTTTCCTCTATATGCAAGCTTTGTTTCTGTTGAGCAAGTTCTTCCATTACTGATCAATTCTTTCTTGCAATTGCTGGAGCTATCATGATTCTATTGGAGTGTAACTACTTCATGGTGCCTCATTTCGATTCGATTCTCACAAACTCTTTTCATGGTATCAGAGCTACATGACTTGCCGTCACACCAAAAGCTCAAATTGATGGTGGAGAGGGATCTCATCGTGTTAATCATTTGCTATGTCAATACCCTCCCGTACGATGGAGGAGTGTATACACCCAATTAGACCCAATAGCATTAGAAGGAAGTGACACCAAGAATTTCCGGGAGATAACCCATCCCAAAACTACTCTGGGACGACGCACTTAACTACTTAGTATCGAGTTGCACAAATTTCCATCACACCAAAAGCTCGAAGTGATGGTGGAGAGGGATCTCATCTTGTTAATCGATTCTTATGTCAATACCCTACATCAAAAATGTGAAATCTTTTTTTTGGAAAAGATTTAAACAATATATAAAATTCTTTTTCTTTTTTTTTTTAAAAAAAAAAGAAGCTTTTTACTTTTTTAATAAGATTTATTTTATTTTATTTTTTAAAGAAAAAGGGAAGTGTTTTATTTAGGATTTAATTTTTTAAATCTTAATTAGTTTTTTTATTAGTAGAAATTAATTAGATTTAATTTAATTAAATCTAGTGTATTAATTTCAATTTCCTTAATCACGATCAGTAAATATTAAGTATCGGCATCTAAATAACCTTTTTTATCATCTTTTTAAAACTCCAACAACTCTAAAAATAGCAAAATTGGGCGTTTCCAAACGGTTAAATTTAGGCATTATTTTTATTTTTTTGCTAATCATGCGCTCAAGTGTGCAATGACACTTTGAGCACCTCTTTGCCTTCCGAACGCTTTTCCAACATTCTAGCGTTTCTCTGAACTCCTTGAGTTCATTTAAAACCTTGTATTTCACACTTATTATTACTTGCGACTAGTGAGTGCATCCACCACAATCTGCAGCAAGGGGGTTTCCTTTTACGACGTGTGACATTTTTTCTCACCACTAGGGTTTGCTTTTTCCTCCTTTCTTGTTTTTTGCTTGTGCTTTCTTACGGTGTCCTATTTGTTGTGCTCCATGAAACACTGTTGTGGTCTCCTCTCTTGCGCATTATTACGTTGATTGCAAGACGAGTTACCAAGTGTTTCAAACCACACGCACGGACCCAATTGTAATCAATGCACTAAACTCTAAAGTGGTGAAAGTAGGGGGGTTGTTATTGTCCTGGGTGGTTGTGTTTCTTTTCTGCATTTCTTTCTCTCTCTCACTATGGATTCTCTTTCAATTCCTTTGCTTACGCCATTCAACTTTTTTGAATGGAGATCAAAAATAATAATGAAACTAAGGGGTAAAGCGTTATTCTGCATCACCATGGGAACTGAGACTAAACTAGACTACGAACCTAAAAAATCTAAGTGGTTAAACTGTAGTGATGAAGTTTTAGGTCTTCTCTGCATGTCTGTTTCTCCCGAATTGCACTTCCACATTGAGGCATCCTAAACACCTAAATCGTGTGGAAAACGCTAGATGTGATGTTTAGACAACTAGATGACATGGGAGCACATGTGTTGGAAAAAAACTACTAGGGTTAAATCCTAGTGACTTTGAAAACCTACAAGCCTTCTTCTCGAAATTTGTCCAAATTACATTGTTGTTAAAAGGATGTCAAGTAGAGAAGAAAGATTCTCAACTGATCTTGTCAATTCTCTCTAAGCTAGGTCCCGAATATTTTGTCTTCGTGTCAAATTTCTACGCTACAAAATTTGCTTTGGGTGACACTTGAACTATGCCCTCCTTTGACTGTTTTTCATCCCAACTCATTCGAGAACAAGACAAACTCCTTCAAATGGGGTTTCTCAAGTCCAAGTCACATGCCCTTGTAGCAAGTACTAACAAGGGAAAGAAGACTGAAAAGAAGAAAGAAACAAAGGATCAATCTAAGAAAGAAACCAAGACCAAATCTAAAAATGACACAAACACTTCAACTTCTGAGCCTAAGGCACAAAAAAGTAAGTACTTTTGTTCCTATTGCAAGAAGTTTGGTCACGCCGAGTAACACTATTTTCAGAAATAGATTGATCACTTATCGCATTTACTTAAGAAGAATAAAATAAGTGTTCTGAATCCATTAAACAAATTTCTCCGAAGGCCAAGTCTTCTATGCAAAAGGTGCTAAAAATGATAATAAGAAAGGAAAATCCCTTGTAGCGTGGTTGCTCCTTCATCGACATGGATATAGATTTTTTGTCTCGCACCACATGAGTTCTTTACATGTTGATTTTTCCAAAATTGAACCTTGTGGAATGTCCCAAATCACGATGGGTAATGACACGACAGTGTCGATTTTGGTAGTGGATCGGTAAAGATGGATGGCGGAACATTTAACCAAGTGTTGAGTGTTCCTGATATCTCTACCAATCTCCTATCGGTTTACCAAATTACTCACCTTGGTGAAGGAATGCAAGTGGAATTTGGTCCTAACTCGGTGATTATTTATGAGCTTAACAATGACACTATAGTGGCTGAGGGAAAGGAAGATCACCGTTCACGGTTGTAAACCTTCTCCAACATTACTTATGATTCTATGCCCACTACCTTTCTCACTCATGAAAATGAGGTTAGTAAGCTATGGCATGAGTGTTTCGGACATCTAAATTATCACTACCTTGAAAAATTGAGCCAAAACAAAATGGTCAATGGGTTGTCTTGTGTCAAGTTTTCTAAGGGTCTTTGTGAGGGTTATACTCTTAGAAAGCATCCTGAAAAGAACTTTGATCAAGGAAAAGCCTGGAGAGCCACTCATCCTTTGGATCTTGTTCACAGTGATGTTTCTGGTCCATTTCCTTCTCCTTCATTTACTAGAGCTCTTTATGTGCTAACCTTCATTGATGACTATTCGCGATATACTTGGGTATATTTTCTTAAGCTTAAGTCTGAAGTCTTTGAACATTTTCAAGACTTTAAGGCACTTGCTAAGAAACAGGAAGAATAGTCTATCAAGGTTCTTTGAACCGACAATGGAGGTGAATATGTAAACAATAGGTTCATGGATTTCTGCACTTCTGAAGGGATCTCTTTGCAGCATACAGTTGCTTATAGCCCTTCACAAAATGCGAGTCACAGAAAGAAAGAACCGTATTCTTAAGGAGATGGCCACTTGTATGATTCACTCGAAGTCTCTTCCTCCGCAGTATTGGGCTGAAGAAGTGAATTGTGCAAATTAAATTTAGAACCATGTTCCACACAAGACAGTAAGAGGGATGACACCCTTTGAAGCCTGGTTTGGACGTAAGCCCGATGTTGAGCACTTTCGAGTCTTCGTATCCAAGGCTATGGCTCAGATCCCCAAGAAGAAATGTAAGGCTTTGGAACCATAATCCAAACCTTATATCTTTGTAGGGTATCCTGATGGTGTGAATGGATATCGATTGATGAATCCTACTTCTCATGAGCTGTATATTGAGAGAATTGTTAAGTTCGATGAGTTTTCTTCAACTTATAATTCTCTACCTATTGAGGTTCTTCACTCATTGATTTGGATTTTGACTCATCAGATGATGATACTATTGAGTGTGCTCCTCTTCCGGATCCTCCCGACCATCAGACCACTGATTCTTCTGATTCTGACAGTAGTGATGATGAGGACTATGTCCCTTCTCACTCAATTGAAGAATCTTCGACTCTGAGCTTGATCCTCCTAGTCCCTTTTAGGCCAAGAAAACTTTGTAAAGTGCTTTGGAGATTTAGTTGGAGATACTTCGGATATGAGAAGTACTCGCTCATATTTCATTAGACCCCACTCTTTCTTCACCTTTGCTTCTGATCCACACTCTTTCTAGGAGGCTTCGGTATTCCGAGTGGAATTTTGCCATGAATGAGGAGTATTCTCTCTCTCATGAAGAACGATACTTGGGATCTCAACACTCTTCCGAAAGGAAGAAAAATTGTTTGATGTAAGTGGGTGTTCGAACAAAGTATGGAGTAGATGGAGACATTGAAAAGTTTAAAGCATGATTAGTAGCTAAGGGTTTCTCCCAGATAGCTAGGTTTGATTATACCGAAACCTTTTCTCCGGTTGTGAAGATGACTTCTATTCGACTGACCCTAGCCATTGCCGCAGCGAACAGATGGAAAGTCCATTAAATGGACATTAAGAGTGCCTTCCTTCATGGTGACCTAGAGGAAGAGATCTATATGGAACAACCTCTAGGTTATGTCCAAGATCCCTACCTCATTTGTAAGTTAAATAAGTCTCTTTATGGCCTTAAAAAGAGCCCCTCGAGCTTGGTATGCCAAGATGGACTCCTTTTTACTTACATCAGGGTTTACTAGGTGTCACTCTGATCCAAATGTTTATATTCTACGGCAAGATGACTACATACTCATTCTTGTTCTATATGTTGATGACTTGTTGATCATAGGCAGCTCTTCCTCTATTATTGATTCTGTCAAGATCGCCTTTGAGCAATAATTTTTCATGATTGACTTAGGTCTGCTTCATTACTTCCTTTGGATCCAGATTTCACAATCTAACTCGGGAATCTTGATTTCACAACCTAAGTATGCTCTTGATTTACTAGCTCGTTTTCAGATGTCCGATTGCAAGTATTCTCCTACTCCTTTTCTTTCTAGGGTTAAGTTGGTTTCAGATTGCTCTACTCCCTTGGTTAATGGTACTCTTTATTGACAGTTGGTGGGAAGCTTGATTTACTTGACTCACACTCAACCGGATTTATCATATGTTGTTGGGATCATGTCCAGATTCATACAGGAGCCACATGAGCTACATTGGAAAGTAGCTAAATGGATCCTTCATTATGTTTATGGCACCTATGTTGATGGCATTCACTATCATGGAGGGGTAGATATTGACTTGATTGGGTTCACAAATTCTGATTGGGCCGGTGACTTAGATCATCAAAAATCTACTTTTGGCTACAATTTATCTCTTGGTTTGGGTCCTATTAGTTGGTCTAGCAAGAAGTAGAATGCAATTACAATATCATCTACAGAGGTAGAATACAGAGGAGTAGTTAACACTGCCACATAAGCTATTTGGCTACAGGGTATTCTGATAGAGTTTGGCATCCACTTTTGGTAGCCTACCATTATCTATTGTGATAACACAAGCACAATCTCTATTTATAGAAATCCATTTCAGCATCAGCGGACGAAGCACATTGAGATCCATATGCACTTCATATGGGAGATTATTCATGATGGTATCATCGACATTCAAGTACATTCAGATAGCTGATCAGATTGTAGATTTATTCACCAAGCCCTTCACTAAGATGAATTTTCTTCACTTACGGTCTCTTCTTGGGGTGGGGTCTTCTACAATTGCTCATCTTCTTTGGGCTATGTAGTCCTTATTTTCTTCTTCTTCTTCTAGGAAGATTGTGTTTGTATATGGGCACCTTATTAGGCCTTTAGTTGCTAGGCCCCATTGACACATCTTTCTTAGTTGTTTAGGGGTGTCTTTCTTTTCCGTCTGAATCATCACAGCTGTTACCCCAGCTTCGATGAAGGGGGTGTTAGTGTGAGTTATCCTATGTGTCCTCCTCTCATGTTGGAGGGTCATCTCACATGGGTTAGGTTTATGGTTTCATGTGTGTCATGCACTAGGGTTACTCAACACCCTATATGTACCCATTTTCTATTCATTTATGAGCATGCCAAGACACTTTGTTGTCTTTCCTCTATATGTAAGCTTTGTTTCTGTTGAGCAAGTTCTTCATTACTGATCAATTCTTTCTTGTAATTTTTGGAGCTATCATGATTTCGTTGGAGTGCAACTACTTCATGGTGCCTCGTTTCCGATTCGATTCTCGCAAACTCTTTTAGCATCTAGTTTGAAGGCTAGAATTTATTTTAGATTTTTGTAAGTATTTATTTTTATGATTTTTATAGTACAAAAATTTTATGTTTTGAAAAATAAGTTAAACCCTTGCTAGAGATTCCCCCTAAATACCTGAAAAAATATCAAAAATTAGTTTTATTTTAATATATATAGAAGTAAGCCTAGTTTGTGCTTGTATAATGTTTTTTCAATTTCGATGAGCCTAAAAAAACATTCTTGAGAAAAGATAAACATATTTAAAATTCTTAAAATAGCTAAAAAAGGCATAGTTATAAAATAAATAATATGGAAATCTTATATTAGTCAGAAAATTTGAAAAATTATATTTTTAGAAAGAAGAAACTATGCTCTACATTATGGTATATTTTTTTTTAAACGAATTGATCGTTTTATGTTGATTTATCATGTAGGAAGTGGCATTTTTGCATTTTCCTACAAAAAAAAAAAAAATTGTTAGTGTTTAGGTAGGTCCATGCCTCGGGCTTGGGGATCCAAACCAGATCCCAAGCCTTGAGGCATGGCTTTGAAAAATTGAAAGAACAAAACATGTACATGTTATAACGCATACATGTTCTTATAGTATAAACATTGTATGTGTTTTTGGCATGCTTCTATTTACAAAAATAAATGTTATAGTATAATTTTTTCATTTATTATTATTTATATTTTATTATTTCTTATACTTTAAATTTATTTTTGTAAATATAAGAAATTAGGGTCACTCTACACCTTATGGAACTAGTCTCATAACTCCATGAGTCACAATTTAGGAGATAGTTTTTTATAGTATAATTTGGTCAATACATAGGTAATTTTTAGGATTTCAGCATTCAACCTAAATCTTTTAGCGTTTAACTTATACAATAGAAACCCTAAACCCTAGGCCATAAACCTAAACCCTAAACAATAAAACTTGATCCCTTAACTCTAAACCTTAAACCTTGAACCATGATCCCTAGACCCTAAAACCTAAACCCTAAACCCTAAACCGTAAGCATTCAGCCTTTAATGTAAGTGAGCCATAAACCATAAACCTTGAGCCTTAAGCCCTAAACCATGATCCCTAAGCCCTAAACCCTAAATCCTAAACCATGAACCATGAGCCCTAAATGCTAAACCCTAAACCCTAAATAGTAAAAACTAAATCCTTATCCCTAAACCCGACCCCTAAACCATAAACCCTAAACCTTAAACATTGAATCCTAAACCCTAAGCCTTGAACCCTACACCCTTATCCATGTGCCCTAAAATATAAACCCTAAACCATATACCCTAAGCCTTAAACCCTAAACCCTGAGCCCTAAACCATAAACCTTAAACCTTAAACCTTGAGCCCAAAACCCTAAACCATAAACCATAAACCATAAACCCTAAACACTAAATTCTTAACCCTAAACCCTAACCTTAAACCCTAAACTCTTAACCCCGATCTCGTAAACCCTAAACCATAACCGTGAACCTTGAACCCTAAACCCTAAACCCTAAACCTTAAACCCTGAACCATGATCCCTAAATCATAAACCCTAAACCTCGAACCATATTTCATCAATATTTCCTAGTATCATGCCTAGAACCATCATTGAGTCTTTTTGTACAACTACCTTGTTTATGAGAGGTGGGACAAGTAACTAAATGGATATGACATCTACCTTGTGCCTTACAATGCATATTACACATCTCTACCAAACTTGTTTCTCCCCACATATACTTGCGCTCTTGAATGTAAATTTCTTCACACTCGAAAATAATTTCATATTTCTATGTATGGTATTATGCAAGCCAATATGACCCATTAGAAGTTAGAAAAAAACCATCACACAAAAATTAATCTCAAAGGAAACATAAAAAACATAGAGAATATACCAATGTGGAGATGTAGGATCATAACCGAATTTCCTATAGTATCCTCTCCTCTAGAGAAAGAGAAAGTTATTATGTTGCTTTGGAATGGATAGAAATTTTGACAAAAATTCTTGAAGTGTTCAAAATAAGCATAACAAGAGGGGAATGGCTAAGAACACAAATGGGTTATCAATCACCTAGTAAATCTTTCTTGTTTAGTTCTGAATGGGAGTCACCTAGCATACGAACTAGTGATTTTCCATTCATTGATAATTCCTTTTTTGATAAACTCGTGGTTGCTTTCGAAAGTGCCTTCAAAAAGATAGGGGTAGTCATCAAGCCTAGTGAAGGGTGTGATGTGATTTCCAAACAACTTGAAATTCATACAAATTTAGAGGTCATAACATGAATTTACAAATATCTCTATCATTATAAATGGAATCCAAGTAACGGTGTCTCCCTATATCCAAGGATTGAGGACTACTAGGGTCTGTGGAAGGATTGGACATTCAAGAATCTGACATTTCCCTCCTTTAAAATATCAACAGATGAAAGACATCAAAATGTGATGAATCTCTTTGAATGTTTTACCTACAAAGTTGATGAACCCTTTTCAATTGAATACTCTCTGTCAATACTAATAAGAATGGGTAAGACACATAACATTACAGTGAGTGAAATATTTCCCATGTGATGGGAAAAAGAAGATAGTTGTATTAGGTAATATTTCTTTGTACCAAATTATTCTTGGATATTTGGCATTTTCCTCCTTCAAAATATCAACAGATGAAAGGCATCAAATTGTGATGACTCCCTTTGAATGTTCTACCTACGAAGAAAATGAACCCTTTTTAGTTGAATACTCTATCAATACTAATAAGAATGGGTAAGACACATAACATTATAGTGAGTGAATGGGTGAGCCTAAACCCTGAGCCCTAAACCTCAAGCCTTAAACCCTAAGCCCTAAACCCTAACCCCTAAACCCTAAACATTAAAAAATAAACCATGAAGCCTAAACCCTAAACCATGTGCCCTAAACCATAAACCACGACCATTAAAGCTTAAGCCATAATCCCTAAATCCTAAAACATAAACCCTATACCCTAAACCCTAAACCCTTAATCTTAAACCCTGAACCCTAAAACCTAAACCATAAACCATGAGCCCTAAACCCTAAACCCTAAGCCTTAAACTATAAACCGTAAACCCCCAACCCTAAACCGTTAACCCGTAATCCAATTTTTTTATCTCTTGAAACATTGTACAATGACCTGTAGCCTAAGTTTCTTACTCTTAGGCCCTAACTAGGGCATCACCTAACTATAATTCTATCCATCAAAAATCAATGAGATTTTAGGAGCATTTCTATCTTGGGGAAGACTAAATATTTGTGGAGTTTTAGGATCCAACTCACACATGTGAGAAATTTCCATCAGGTTTTGCGGGCAAAGTGCTATACAAATATAGTGGAAAAGAGGAATTAAGGTGCATGGAAGGTCAAATGATGGAGCCAAGCCACCAAAATTGATAGACACCCTCTCCATAGCATTCTTGAAGTGGATCCATTAATACTCAAGTGAGATTATGGCCATAAGTGTGTATTGTTATGTTTAGGGGTCAAAATAGACCTAATTGGCACCCCACTTTACAAAGGAAGTGCAATTTTGTACAAAGTAACATGAGGTGAATTTTAGGTATGAGTGAGAGCTTGGTAAAGGGTCCTATAATCTGTTGGGGTTAACCATATAAAAAAATTTCACATATCTAAAATCAAATAAAGCATACAAGTAATGAATGCGGAAATAAACTAGAAGATAAAATAAACAAGAGAAAGATAACACTAGATTTAAATTAGTTCACCTAGCGTAGGCTACATCCACCAAGAAATGGCCAATATTATTATTCAATGTTTTACAGAGGAAATAAAATCAATATATTTTTTCTTCCAAAACCTCATAGGATATTCAATATTTTCCCTCACTCCTACTCTTTCTTTCTTAGCAAGATAACTAACATGAAAAAAACTATTATTCTCTTCTCCCATACCCTCATACAACGCATACATGTATATATATCTATTTGGGGTAACTAACTATGCTTTTAAAATCAAGAAATCGTCTTTAAAATAAAATATTTATTCTTATTCTCGACCAAACAATAAATCACAGTCACACAGGTGATTGTTTCTGGTCACAGCATGACCGATGTCGATCACTCCTTGACTGATGTCGGTTATTATCTAAATGATGTCGGTTACATTCGGACCGACTATACCATCCACTATCAAAACCAATAACATGTAAAAGCAAGCTTTTGTGAAGCAATTAATCTCCACACTCAACAATCTCCCACTTGGAGATAAATTGTTGCACTATATTGTACATCACCATCCTTGGTTCCTTTTCCTTGGCTCATTTCTTCCTCTTCAAGTATCAAACTTGAAGACCAACAAAAGTGGAGTGAAGCTCCAACTTCTCCTTTACCAATGGCTTTGTTAGCATATCCGCAGGGTTCTCATCCATATGAATTTTCTCTAACTTCAATTGCCCATCCTCCAACACCTATCGTATGAAGTGATACCTCAACTAAATGTGTTTCATTCTTGAATGAAATGTTGAGTTCTTTTCCATATGGATCGCGCTCTGGCTATCACTTTATAATCTACAATCTTCTTGCTCCTTTCCCAACTCTTTCATGAACCTACTCATCCATATCATCTCCTTGCTAGCTTCGTAGCTACAACATACTCTTCCTCTGTAGTAGACAAAGCCACAACCTTCTGCAATATCGAAATCTAGCTAACTGTCATTCCACGTACTGTGAAAACATATCCAATGGTGCTCCTTCTTCTATCCAAATCCCTAGCCATATCTCGAATCAGCATATCTATGTAAAGAATTATTTGACCCTCTATAGCCTAACTCCATGTCGATTTCCCTCTCAAATACCCGATAATCCATTAGACTACTTTCCAATGTTCTTTACCTAGATTAGCCATAAACCTGCTCACAACTCCCACTTCATGTGCAATGTCTGGTCTAGTACAAACCATGACATACATAATACTTCCTACTTGAAGCATAGGGAACACGTTCCATGTACTCAACCTTCTCGTGTGATGAAGGACACTAATATTTTCTCAATTTAAAGTGTCCAACCATAGGTGTACTAACAGGTTTTGAATTTTGCATGTTAAACTTTTCCTACACCTTATTGATAAAAGCCTCATGAGACAAATACAACTTCTTGTTTTTCCTATCTTGGTGTATCTGCATGTCAAGTATTTTATTAGCAGCTTCCAAATCCTTCATTGTAAATGTGTGAGCTAGCCTTTATTTAAGTTTACCAATGTCTTGCATACTAGATCCTGCAATCAGCATATCATCCACATACAATAACAAAATAACATAGCTCTCATTTTCAAGCTTCTTAAAATAAACACAATGGTCGAATTCACATCTCATATAACCATGCTCAAGCATAAAAGTGTCAAATCTCAAATACCATTTCCTTAGAGCTTGCTTGAGCCCATATATGCTCTTTTTCAATTTATTTACACACAAGTTTACCCTTACCCTTGACTTCATAACCAAGCGGATGTTGCATTTAAATCTCTTCCTCCAAATCACCATGAAGAAAACCCTTCTTAACCTCAAGTTGTTATAAATGCAAATATCCTATTGTAATAAAACTTAGAACATACGAATAGAAGTCATCTTAACTACGGGAGAAAAATATCATCAAATTCAATACATGCTTTATGTGAAAATACCTATACTACAAACCTCACCTTGTACCTTTTCGTGCCACCCTCTTCTTCCTTTATCATGTAAACCCATTTGTTCTGTAGTGTTTTCTTATCTATTGGCAACTTGACCAAATCCTATGTTTGATTTTGTTCCAAGGAGTTCATCTCCTCATTCATGTCATGCTCCCACTACTCATGGGTATCAACCTGCATTACTTCTTTAAAGCTTTCTGGTTCACCACTATCAATCAATAATAAATAAGAAAAGGAAGGTGAAAATCTCTCTAGAGGTATACTTACTCTTTGTGACCTTCTCACTGAGATCTGGGGTGTTTGGGGCTCATTCTATGCCTATTGCACATTCATGTCAATCTCTATCGATGATCGACACCGTCTTGTGATACCAACCATGGTTCCTCTATTTTATGATTGATTGCAGTTGTCTCACCACCACCAATTCAAGGAGTATCAATGTTGTTTCTAGTAATTGTCTATTCTAAACCCAATCCTTTCTTCGATGTCGATTAGCTTTGAATGACATTGGTTTTCGTAGAACCAAAGCATTGGTGTCTGTGGATGTCTATTTCAAATCTAAAAATTGATTTTCCTCCAAAATATTATCAACATGTTCATGTTTAGGCACCAAAACCTGATCCTTGTACATTCTCTATTCATTCCAATCAACGGCACAACTCCTAACAATATTAGAATCTTCTAAATCCCAAAAATGATATCCGAAATCACCATAGCCATAACCAATGAAAGTACAACTCTTATACTTAGCATCTAACTTCTTCCTATTTTACCTATCAACATGCACAAAAGCTTCTGAGCCAAAAACTCTTAGAAAAGAAAACATACCTCTTTTCTACACCAAGATGCTTCTAGTATTCCACCATCCAGTGTTATTGAAGGTCCATGGTTGATCAAGTACATTGTTGTATCCACTGCTTCTACCCAAAACTTCAAATGAAAAGCGGCATGTATCCTCATGCTTCTAGCATGTTCCATGATTATTCTATTCATTCTTTCTACAACTGAATTCTCATATGGATTTCTAAGAACCGTTCTTTCTCTTCGTATTCCATTCACTAAACAATAATCATTGAAAGTCTTGTTGTAGTACTCACCACCATTTTCAGATCTAAGGCACTTTAATTTTAAGTTTGTTTCATTTTCCACAAGGTATTTCCACCTTTTAAAAGTCTCAAAAACATCATATTTACGCTTAATAAAATAAATCCATACCTTCCTTGTGGCATCATCAATGAAAGTCACATAATATTGGGATCCTCCAATAGAAGCTACCTAAGCTAGTCCCCACACATCTGAGTGTACAAGCTCTAATTCAAGATATGCAATCTTGAGAAATCTCACTCTCTTCTTCTTTCCAAATATGTAATTCTCACAAAATTCAAGATCTAATTGTTTCAAATCTAATAACTTACCCTTATCCTTTAAGATATGCATTCCTTTTTCACTCATATGGCCTAGCCAACTATACCACATGGTTGCATCTAAATATATGGTAGATAACACAGAAAAGGAATTAGTAACATAGGTAGACATATATAGAGTTCCTACCTTCTTACCTCTTGCCACAACAAGAGATCCCTTGGGAACCTTTCAAGAATCGGTTGTGAATGTAACCATGCATCCAGATTCACCTAGTTTCCCTACAGATATCAAATTTCTCTTGAGGCTTGGCACATGCCTCACATCTTTCAATGCCCATGGATTTCCATTCTTCAGCTTTAGATGAACATTACATTTACCAGTAATAATTCATGGCTCATCATCTCCTAAATAAACTTGTCCAAAATCACCTGAACATAATTTCTAAAATAACCCTTATTAGGGGTAGCATGGAAAGAATCTCCAGAATCTAAAACCCAAGATTCTAATTTATTATCCAAGGAGAGAATAAGGGAATCTTGTTTTACCTCACTTGTAATGTTTTCCTCTTTACCTTTTTCTTTACCTTTGTCTGATGTATTCTCTTTGTTTTCCTTGGACCAACACTCCTTCTTTACATGTCCTCTCTTTCCACAATTTCAGCAAATTAAATCTCTGTACTTGGATCTAGATCTGCCATGTCTTGACTTTGATCTCCCATTATTATTTCTCTTTGATGATCTCTCCTTAGATCTTCCCCTACTTTCTACATTTAAAGTGTTTCCAGATGATGCTTCTCATGAGATTTTCCTATGTATTTCCTCATTAAGGATTACACTAACCACATCATCAAATTTCAATCCTTTAGAAGTAGACGTTGTATTACTAACAACCATTACCAAGTTATCCCAACTATCTGGAAAAGAGCATAATAATAAAATTTCTTTCACTTCATCATCAAATGGAATTTCTACCAATTTTAATTGATTTATAATAGATTGGAAATCATTCAAATTATTAGATACATATCCACATTCTTGAATCTTAGAATCAAACAATTTTATCATCAAATAAACCTTATTCAAGCATTCGAAGTTTCATATAAATTTGCTAAAGATTTCATAAACTCTACTATGGTTTTGCATCGTAAAATTTGAAACCACCAATGTTTTCAAACTCAATATTATAAATCCCAGAGCCTTTTTTTCATGAACCTTCCATTCTTCATCGGTCATCATGTCCGGTTATGCATGCTCATCAAATGGTAAGCATAGATCCTTCTTGTACAAATAATCATCCACCCGCATCTTCCATAGTTGATAATTACGACCGTTAAAATTCTCTACTTGGTATTTACTATCTTCGCCATTGTTATGATCCCACTCAATCAAACCCTCTATGAGTAAATTCTCACAACACACAAAACCTCCAAAAAAGCTCGATACTAGGCTATTTGTTGGGTTAACCATATATGAGTGTTGCACAAATCTAAAATCGAGATAAAGCATACAAACAATGAATGTGGAAATAAACCGAGAAGATAAAATAAATAAGAGAAAGGTAACATCGGATTTAACGTGGTTCACCCAATGTAGGCTAAGTCCACCAAGAAATGGTCAATATTATTATTGAGTGCTTTATAGAGGAAATATAATGAAGATATGATGTCTTCCAACACCTCATAGGATTTTCAATGATTTTCCCTCACTCACTATTGTTTCTTACTCACCATTAAAACTAACATGCAAACAACTACTATTTTCTTTTTCATACCTTCATACAATGCATGCATATATATCTATTTTGGGCAACTAAATATGATTTTACAATCAAAAATCATCTTTAAAATAAAATATTCATTCTAATTCTTGACCAATTTCGGTTACATTATCTAACCGATTTGGTTACTATTTGACCGATGTCGGTTACATCCTAACCAATGTCGGTCCTTTGTCAAAACTAGCAACATGTAAAAGTAAGCTTTCGTGAAGTAATTAAGCTCCATACTCAACATAATCATCAATTATTCTATAGGGTTGGTTCATGAGAAAGTGAGATAAAAGGGCATTTAGGTGTTGAGAAGGCTACAAGCTAATAAGGCCTCAAGGAGAGATTGTAGGTGAGAGAAAAGAATATGACTGTGAATTGGGTCTAAACACCTTGTAATAGGCTAGACAAAATTTCTTAGGAGTGTTGAGGGTGGTGAGAAGCCTATATTATGGTTTTGAGCATCTAGACCTAGGTTTGAGTGATAGGAATAAGGTATGTTTTGTGACTGTTTTGATGAATCAGGATATGTAGGGCAAGTAAGAGTATTACAGAGATGATGGTAACAAGGAGATGAGCATGTAAGAACAATGAAGATACCAAGTAGGACAAGGTAATCTCATGTTTCATGCCTATAGTGGATAGATGAGAGAAAGCATTGTGATAGTGGTATAGAGCTAACATTGTTATTGAAGTGTATAAGAGTTGAAGTTGGAGATAAGGTCCTCATTTGTAGGGGATTGGGATGAGAACCACCAAAATTCTAAGTGTTCATACAAGGGTTTGTATTCTTGAGGTAAGTATCCACCATTAAGATTAGTAAGGAGAAAAATTATGTAGAACCCTGCACCACCTAAACCCTAAACCCTAAATACTAAATCCTAAACCCTAAACCCTAAGTCAGTAAGCCCTAAACCCTAAACCATAAACCTTAAACCCTTAACCCTGAGCCCTAAACACTAAATCCTAAACCCTGAACTCTGTAACCTAAACCTTAAACCCTCAACCCTTAACCATGATCCCTAAACCCTAAACTATAAACCCTAAACCCTAAAACCAAAATAATAAACCTTGAACACTAAATCCTAAACCCTTAACCCTTAACCGTAAATGCTAAACCCTAAACCTTAAACCCCAAACCTTGAACCTTGATCCCTAAGCCCTAAACCATAAACCCTAAATCCAAATCCCTGAGCTCTAAACCCTAAACCTTAAACCCATAACTTTAAACCCCAAACCATGAGCCATAAACCTTGAACCATGAACCCTAAACCCTAAGCCTTAAACCCTAAACCCTAAACCCTAAGCCTTGAACCCCACACCCGATTCCTGAGCCCTAAACCCTAAACCCTAAACCATGTACCCTAAGCCCTAAACCCTAAACCTTTATCCCTAAACGTTAAATCCTAAACCCTAAACACTAAATCTTAAATCCTAAACCCTAAACCCTAAACCTAAACCCTAAATCCTAAACCATTAACCCTGAACCTTGAACCTTGAACCCTGAACCCTACACCCTAAACCCTAAACCTTAAACCCTAAACCATGATCCCTAAACCCTAAACCTTGAACCCTGAGCCCAAAAACCTAAACCATAAACCCTAAACACTAAATCCTAAACCCTAAAATCTCATCGTCTATGTCATGTGTGAAGTATTAAGGCATTGTCTATCTCCATGAGATACATATGAGCAAAGACACATATGATAATCTTGAATTTGATTCCATAAAAGGTGAAGGGATGATCTTTATATGGAGCACCATGTTTCTAAGAACGAGTAATCATCTAAGTTGATTTGATGTAATTCACTTGGTACTATTCATAAAAAAATCATTCAACACCTAGTAGTGTGATCACACCTTAAGGAGGAGGGACATTAAAATCACCTCATTTTTTCCATAGGACAAGAATCCCATTTAGGGAGCAATCCTCTATCTAGAAAGTGATGATCTTATTTTAATAAGAAGTAGACAAACATCATAGAGTTGATTTGTGGTCGCTAAAGTGAATTATGGACCAAATTTTAAAATTAGTACCAATTCAAGCAATGGTAGTACCAAAATCCAATCTACGGAAGGTCAAAAAAACCTACAAAATGAATATATGTTTTCCCAAAACAAAGACTAACTACAATATATATTCCCTGAAGGTTTTAGGTCATTCTTTGAAATCCGAAAATGAATAAGTACTTGACCAAATTAGATTTTAAAAATTATCTTCTAGATTATAATTGCGAGCTACGGGACCTCTTCCATCAAAGTGCAGAGTGACCATAACATCTTATATTTAGTAAAATAAATTTAAAATATAAGATTTATTTTATTATTTATTTATACTTTTATTATTTCTTATACTTAACATTTATTTTAGTAAATATGGCTCCTTCCAGCCCTTACAAACTTCATATAGAGAAAAACGCATACGCGTTTTGTGATCATAAACGCGTACGCATTATAATGCATACAGGTTTTAGGTTTGTGAATTCCCAAGCCTAGGAAAACATAATGTGATCGCGTTATTGTAAAATGCGATCGCATTTCATTCATTTTTAGGTTTTTGTCCACTTTTTGGCCCCCAACTTGGTGCACTTACCCATAACTTAGACTATAGAATACTATAGAAATATATAAAAGGAGGGTAACCAACATGAATTTTGATGCATGGGAAAATATGATATGTTCAGTTATTGGTTATTCTCGTTCCTTTATCTACATGGTTCAAAGTGTGATCCATAAAGGTAGAGGAAAAATTTGACTATTTATCATCCTTACTAGAGTAAATGCAACATCATAATAAAAATTATAGCTCATACTAGGGTGAAATAGTTCCTTTTTGTGAACATTGGACGCTCCAATAAAAATAATTGATATGGGTAGGTCTACATCCAAAGACCAATCTATTCCTTTATTGTTATTCCTACTTATTTGAATGGAAATTTTTCTTCTACTATTTAGTGGAGAGTCAAGAACAAGGGGAATTTGGATAGCATGATCATGTTTCATTACAAACCCATTGACATTTGGCATCCTACCTACTCTTTCAATGTCTCTTGGGTGACCATGTGGTCTTCTTGACCCTCGGTGAACTTCCTTAGACATCTCTTCCTATTATTGTTGGAAATCCATGATCCTCTAATTATTTTTTAACACTTCCACCCTGTGATGGAAAATGTGTAATCTTTTCAACTACTCATTTGTAATTTTGAAGTTCATTGTTGGGATAGGTATGCATTGAATAATGTAACCTCCGGTGTGATGAGGATAGAGTCTTTATGCATAATTAATATTTTATGGGTAGCTTGTAGTAAGATAGAACTCTCAATAAGAAAGAGTTTCTATAAATAAGATGTTATTTTAAGTTTCGTAACAGAAAGAAAAAGTAGAGCATTGAAGTGATTTCAAAATTATGATTAAAGTATGTCTCAATATGATTTTGTGACATGTTTTCATTTCATTTATAAGGTTTAGATTTCATTTTTCTATTTTATATGTTGAGATCCCACACCCTCATAAGGTTTTCAACCTCTCCACCCTTCAAATTAGTAACAAAGTGAAGCTGATTTTATATTAGTTTCATATATTATGGATTTTTCATCATAGCAATGAATATTTTAGATTAGTTTCATATCTTTTGGATTCACCATGGTAGCAGTGAGCAACAATAG
The DNA here is from genome assembly GCA_018340775.1 of Taxus wallichiana var. yunnanensis. NCBI lineage: Eukaryota > Viridiplantae > Streptophyta > Pinopsida > Cupressales > Taxaceae > Taxus > Taxus wallichiana. Next base: position 864,819,375 of record CM031242.1, read on the forward strand.
TTTGTCTAAAGTCTAGATTCCATTTTTCTTAGGAAAAAAATATAATTTTTAGCGCATCAAAATGAAAACTTTGTTTTTTCACATGATATTTGGGTTTTAGTTAGAAATGGTTTTCCAAAACCTCCAGATCTGATATCTTATCAGTCATTATCACATCCTAACAAATATTTATTGAACTTAAATCAAAATAAATATGTAAAGGATCTATTTATGATCTAGAAAGATATGGATGAGTCTATTTTCCCCAAAATTTTCTACAACAACTAGCTCTAAACAAGCTTCGGATAGCTTAAATATTGTAGATCAAGGATAAAGTAAGGTAAAAATTACAAAGTTACAAATTCTTAGAAGAAGTTTTCAAATTTTGATTATGAAATAATCTTAATCTTTAGATCATTTCCTCACCCAATTCATGGGTTTGGTAAATCAAGCTAGATCTCATGGTGAGAATTTAATAAATCAATGGATAGTAGAAAAGGTTCGTAGGAGTCTTCCAAGAAAATTTGATGTTATAGATGTAGGTATTGAGGAGTCCAAATAAATCACCCAACTAACTGTGGATGAGTTGATGGGTTAATTTTTTCCATATGAGGAAAGGATTAATAGATGTGAGAATTCATCCCTTGAATACGCTTTAAAAATCCAAGTTTCATATGGCAGATGTAAGGGTAAAGGAAGATGAAGATATAATTCAAGAGGAAGAGATATAAATGGTTAGAAATATGGAAGGACTGTAAATTTTTCTGGTAGCAGAGGGTGTGGAAGTATCCAAAATAATCAAAATCAATCTTACATGTATGATAAATATAACATTCAGTGTCATTATTTGCAAAAAAAAAAATGGTCATCGTGCAAACAAATGCAGAAAGAAATAATTTGATCTAAGTAGGAAAAATGTAATTTTTCTAAAGAGAATTAGTTAGAGTCAAATTTTGATTCCGCATTTATCACATACAATGTCACACAAGTTCGTTCCATTGATATATGGTTTCTATATACTGGTTCCAGTAATCAGATGAAGGGAAACAAAAACATGTTTACAATTTTAGATGAGTCGGTGAAATCATAAGTCAAATTAGGAAAAAATAATATATTGTCTGTAATGGGAATGGGAATGATAAATATTTTTCAAAGCAGTGAAAAAATTCATCCCATTTGCCTACTTTGTTCAAGGTCTAAAGCAAAGTTTAATGAGTGTCAGCCAACTTATTCAAAAATGTTAGAGAGTCTATTTTGAGAAAAATCAAATGTTATTCTTGACCATATTCCCAGTGAAAAATTGATTGCCATTTTCACAATTACACAAAATCACATTTTCCAGATGAAAATTAATTGTAAAAACCATGCACGTTAGTTCTTCACTCACCCCCTCGCAACCTCCAGTTCTCACCAAAATGAGTATTAACCCCAACATCTCTCAAATTTTATCTCGAACCAAGTTCTAGTTGAAGAAACTATTCCAAATGGTAAAATTTAAAGTCTAAGTTCCCACACTAAAATATCTCATGACATTTCTAAATCTTCAAATCTTGTTGAACCGAGAGCACATTCTAATCAAAATTCAAATGACTTACCCTACGAATCAGCCCCCTCGTCAAAATTCCTCATATAATTCTTCCCATGGTTCCTACTACGTAACCCCATATCTTATTTTCGCTAATGAAATGTCTCAAGTCCTAAATGGTTTTAATTAATCACTCAAACACCAAGTCAAAAGGCCTAATTCAAAGTCTTAAAAAATTAAATTCCAAAACTTTTTCCCATTTTTTTTTGAGAAAAATTCAAATTTTTTCGAGGGGGAGTTATCAATAATCATTGAAGAGTTATTTCAAAAGACATTCAAGGTTTCTTTTAAATACCAGTCATGGTTATGGAATTTCAGAGTTAGTCATCTCAATTTCGGAGGATTAAGTTCGTTACACAAGAAAAATATGGTAAATGGATTTCCATTCATAACAAAACCAACCAAAGTTTGTGATATTTATGTATTGGTGAAACAACATAGAGAATATTTTCTAGTAGGCTAGTCATATAAAGAAATATTTCCATTAGAGTTTATTTATTCATATTTGTGTGAAGCTATGCAAACTCCCCGCATATGCGGAACCCAATTCATTGATGATTTTGGGAAAAAAAAAAATGAGTTATTTTTTGAAGCATAAGTCGAAGCATTTGGAATTTTCAAAGAATTAAATTCCCTAATAGAAAAATAGAGTGGTCAAGTATATTAATTTGTTAAGAACATATCGTGGAGGAGGTATATTTCAAATGAGTTCTTAGATTTTTGCAAATAGCATAGAATCAAGAATTAGTTTTCAACCAAGTACACGCCGCAAGAATATTGTGTAGCATAAAGGAAAAATACAATGATTATAGAAATATCCGAAGTAAATTGAAAGCCAAACATCTACCAAATGAATATTGGGTTGAAGCGATAGCATGAGAAAAATATATTTTGAACATATGTTCAATCAAAATGTCAAAGAAAGAGTTCCTTAGAAAGATTAGAGCAATAAAAACAATATGTATCACATTTCAAAGTGTTCATATGTGTGGCCTAGGCTTATGTTCCGAAGAAAGAAAGAATAAAGTTTATGATAGAGATGAAAAGTGTATTATTGTTGGTTGTAGTGAAGATTCAAAGGCATACAAGTTGTAAAATCCCATTACCAAAAAATCTATCATAAGCAAGAGATGTTGATTTTTCAAGAAGAGGTATGGGATGATAACATTGATTACTTAGTAACAATTATTACTGGTGACACTTCAAAATGGTGATGACCCAGTTGAAGTTGATGTATAAAGTGATCAAAATTTTCCAAAAGGTATAGCTCAACAATACCTTTAGTTCATACTCAAATAAATTTTCAATAAGAAGATGCATTAGGACATGCAAGCAATTCATCCATCAATAATGATTCAAATCCTACATTAAAAATAATGAGATCTTATCTTACAGATAGATCAAAGAAACAAAAAGTCTTAAGGATATTTATGGCCATACTTAAGGTGAAGAAAATGATTATTTATATTCAAAAATTCAATGTTTTCTCATGATCCTATATAATTTTAAGAAGCAATAAAGGATGAAAATTGGATAAATGTAATGGATGATTAAATTGATGCAATTAAATGAATGATACATGGTATTGAATTAATTTTATAGAAGGTGGAGATATAATTGGTGTGAAATGGGTATATAACACTAAGTTCAATGTAGAAGTCAATGTTGAAAAGTACAAAGCAAGATTGGTTGTAAAGGATTTTTGCAATTCCTAAAATTGATTATAATGAGACATTTTCTCCATTAGCAAGACTTGATACAATCATAACATTATTATCCATAAGAATGTAAAATAGTTGTAACGTATATCAAATTAATGTCAAATAGGCATTATTGAATGGTTTTCTAGAAGAGGAAGTGTATGTGAAGTAGCCACCAAGTTATGAAGTTGAAGGAAAAGAACACTTAGTGTACATATTGAAGAAAGCACTAAAATCTTGGTAAAGTCATATTTATTAAGAAATGGGCTTGGTAGAATAGATAGTAATCCTACGGTATACATAAATATGAATGAACAATGTCAATTTTTAATAAAAAAATTATATGTTGATGATTTAATTTTCATAGGAATTTTTAAATTGAAGAGTTTAAAAGTGTAATGAAAATAGAGTTTGAAATGATATATTTAGGTCTTATGAAGTATTTTATCATTAGTGAATTCATTCGGTCAAAGTATGGAATTTTCATATGTCAAACTAAACATGTAAATTATGTTTTTGTGAGGTTTAGACTGGTAAATATTAAGCCACCACCAACTCCAATTGCCACAGAACCAAGTTAAGAAAGGAAGTGAAGGATCAATGTCGATCCAGGTTTGTATAAGATACTTGTATGAAGTCGATGATTTGGTGACCAAAAGGCCAGATATCATGTATGGGATAAGCCTAATCTCAAGATTCATGCATTCACAAAAGGAATCACACTAGAAAGTTGGAAATATGATTTTAAGATATATTATAGGAGTAGCAGGAAATATAATAATATATGAGCCAAAAAAATGGTTTCAAGTTAATAGGTTATACTTGACATGATAATTTTACATGTATCGTGGATGATAGGAAGAGTAATTATGCATATATTTTTCATTTTTGATCATAGGTAGTGTCACGGGAACCCAAGAAGCATCACATAGTTACTATTTCATTAGTAGAAGAAAAGTACATAGCAACTACATTCACAAGATTTCAAGTAGTTTAATACACATAGTATTGTCAAATTTACTACATGAATAAGAAGAAGCAACTCGGATATTTTTGACAACAACTCTACCATAGATTTTTCAAAGAATCGTGTTTTTCACAAGAGAAGGAAACACATCATCACAAGATATCATTTCATCGAATATATTATCAACAATGGCGAAATATACCTAGAGTTTTATATATCAAAAGATCGGTTTGTAGATATTTTCACAAATCCATTTGTAATCAAGTGAGTTTGGAATATTCCAGAGATTGCTTAGGTGTCATAGGATAATTTTTTAAGATTAAGGGAAGTTTTTGTAAATGTGTATTCTTCCCAACTACTCATTTGTAATATCAAAGTTCATTTTTAGGATAGGTATACATTAAATAATGTAACCTCTAGCTATGAGGAGGATAGAGTCTTTATGCACATTTAATATTTTATGGGTAGCTTGTAGTAAGATAGAACTCTCTAGAAGAGTAAGAGTTTTTACCATGCCCACAATTTTAAAACACAAATACAACAAAAAAACACTAGAAAAAATTCATTTTTTTACTTGATACATGACACCACATGGGATCACTTACGATAACTCAACATCACATAAGATATTTACACAAACATGAAGACACATGACGCATATCAACCCACATTTTCCCCAAATGACAAAGTACAAAATTATGATTCAACTACAGTATAAACTCACGTATAAGCACTTTCCACGACATGACACTTTCATGGTTTACATATTTCTTACAGATCCTATTTCATTATTGACCTTAATTATTTAAAAACACTTAACATGTAGACCTTCATTCTTCTTTAAAATAGATTGCATTTTCTTTATTTCGTTTAACATTTTACCTATAATGGTTCCATTTGATTTTTCTTGTTTTCTCTTAGCAAAATTAATTAACATATCCCGATTATTGATGGGAACATTTAAACACACATTAGGTTATTATTACTTGTTATAAGGATGTGTTACTAAGCAGTGTGTTTACTTGGTTTTGTAATTTACCTTCGCTGTAACAAGAGAGATTCTCCTGAAATAAAAGGGGGACTATTAGATCAAGAGTGGAAGGATTTTATGTTCTGTTCATAGTAGCATTTAAACACTAAGGTTACACTCTTTTCATTTTTAAGTTATTACAACTAACTATGTATTCTAACTACTTAACTTAAATACTTAGTTTGCATTGTTCATGATACACAAAAGAGGGTTTGCATCAAGTCAAAAGGGACAAGTCTCAAATTCCCATTTTTATAATTTTAATCATTTAACATTATTTTTTAAACCACGATGAGGGGTATAGTGAATATTTTCACCCCTTAAGTACTACAAGTTTATCATTTATTATGTTAAATGGTCATTAATGAGGCCCTATTTTATTTGTATTTGTTATAAAATTCATCTTAGTCATTTTAGTCATGTTGGCATCATTCAAGGGTGTGTGAAATTTAACAACTACTACAAGATCTCATCTCATTTACTCATGTTCTTGTAACCTTTACGTCATTACATTGACTTCATTTTAGAACAACTAAGGTTCATATAATACTTGTTCTTCACTTAGACATCAAGATTCTAAGGAATATGATCTCACACATAACAAAGTTTATATTATTCCTGGGAAATTTAAGTATTAGATGTATGTTACATTGAGACATTAATTTGAAATTTTATACATCTTATTACCTTTTAATCATTATCCTTCTCATTAGGAAATCATACATTAAATTGTATTCCACCCTAACTCTCGTGAGAGGTCCGCGATTAACTAATTTTATTAACACCCAAAATGGATCTCGCACTAAACTAGTAGGAAAACTTGAGACCAAATATCCTTATCTCATAACCTTTGCATAACCAAAGGTACTTCTTATCAAGGTAATGCTTATATTTGGGAGGAGAATAAGGGACTAAAATCAATAGTTTCATACATAGGTAACTTACGACACATGTTTCACTCATAGATCAATCCCTCATATCATAAGTACATAACATACTTAACACTAAGTCTAGGGAATAAATCACGAGTTTTACTTTACTTTAGGTTCAACACCTTGTTAGGACCAAGTCTAGAGGTTTATACTAGATATGTGCCTTGTCCAAAAATGACCTCCCAAGAGGTCTTACATTAGCATAATCAAATTACGTCCAAAAACTTTCACATTCAACACTACGAAAGTTTCACAAGTGGGTAAGTGCACTAAGTTGGGGCCAAAAGGGGGTCTTAATTGGATGTATTTTTCTAAAAAATAAAAAACTTCAATTGTATGATTTTTTTGAAATAGTTACACTCAAAATTGGAAGATTTTGTATTTACATGAATTGTAGAATTTTGAGTCTAGTTTCTAAGCGACTAAATTTTATTGAAAATGGATAAGTTTAAGTGGGTCAAATAACTAAAATACCAACAGATGCTCTTGTTTTTGTTAAAAACATAATAGAGTGACTTTTGTGCCCCCCACCATTTTTTGAGCACCATTTAGTATTTTTGAAAAACCTTTTGTAGAAAGATAGCTAGGAGCATCTAGTTTTTTTTTATTGATGGCAAATAGTTTTGAAGGGACTATACCCTGTTTACAAAGAAGGCCAAAAAGCCAGATATAGCAATCAAAGTATCAAAAAAAAAGGATCAACATCCAGAATAGGCGTTTGAAATCAACCGTAACCAAAAAGTTACATCAGGAGCAAAACAGAACAAGCACTGCAACCATGCAGCCAAAAAAACAAAAAAAAAAGAAAAATGACAGAAAAGATCGGCGCCTACAGCGAAAAACAACCTTACTTCTTAGCTGCTCTGGTGATTTTAGATTTTATGGTTTGTAGAGAAGTGAAGAGGGCCACCGTAGTTTGTGTTAGAATTTTTTTAGATTTTTTTATCAAGAATTTATTTTTTATGATTTTTCTAATACATAAATTTAAAGCATTGAAAAATAACGAAGCTCATTGTGCCCCCCAACTACCTCAAAAAAATCAAAAATTAGATTTTTTTAATATGTATAGAATTAGGCCTAGTTTGTGCTAGCATAAAAAAAATTCAATTTTGATGGGCCAAAAAAAAGATACACGATGAAAGATAGGCATATTTAAACTTCAAAAAATAGTTATAAAAAGGAATAGTTAGAAACTAAATAATATGGAAACCTTATATTATTCAAAAAAATTGAAAAACTATATTTTTAGAAAGAAGAAACCTTCCTCTGCATCGTGGTAAAAAAAAATTAAACGAATCAATCATTTTATGTTGATTTATCATGGTGGAAGTGGATTTTTGCATTTTCCTACAAAAACACAATATTTGTTGTGTTTTTACAGGTCCATGCCTCAGGCTTGGGGATCCAAACCAGATCCAAGCCTTGAGGCATGGCTTGGAAAAAGTGAAAACACAAAATGCATACGTGCGTTATAACACGTATGCATTTTGTATAGTATGAACATTATATGTGCTTCTAGCATGATTTTATTTACAAAAATAAACATTTAAGTTTATTTATATTTATTATTATTTTCATTTATTATTATTTATATTTTATTATTTATTATACTTTAAATTTATTTTAGTAAATATAAGAAATTAGGGCCACTCTACACCTTATGGAACTAGTCTCACAGCTCCATTAGTCATGATTTAGGAGATAGTTTTTAATAATATAATATGGTCAGTATATAGGTAATTTTTAGGATTTCAGCATTCAGCCTAAAGCTTTTAGCATTTAAATTATAAAATCAAAACCATAAACCCGAGGCCCTAAACCTTAACCCTAAATCCTAAACCATAAATCCCTAAACCCTAAACATTAAACATTCAACCCTTACTTGTGAGCCCCCTAAACCCTAAGCCTTAAGCCCTAAACCCTAAACCCTAAACCATGAACCATGAGCCCTAAATGTTAAACCTTAAACCCTAAAAACTAAATCCTAAACCCTAAACCCCAACCCCTAAACCCTAAACAATGAATCCTAAACCCTAAAGCCTAAGCCCTAAACCCTAAACCCTGAACTCTACGACCTAAACCCTTAACCCTCAACCATTAACCCTAAGACCTAAACCCTAAAATATAAACCTTAAAACTAAAATAATAAAACCTTAACCCTGAACACTAAATCCTAAACCCTAAAACCTAAACCCTAAACACTAAATCCAGAGCCCTGAGCTCTAACCCCTAAACCTTAAACTCGTAACTCGAACCCCGAACCTTAAGCCATAAACCCTAAACCATGAACCCTAAACCATAAATCCTAAACCCTAAACCCTAATCCTTGAACCCTACACCCTGATCCTTGAGCCCTAAACCCTAAACTTTAAACCCTGAGCCCTAAACCCTAAATCCATAGCCCTGAGCTCTAACCTATAACTCTAAACCCTGAACCCTAAGCCATAAACCCTGAACCATGCACCCTAAACCCTAAGATCTAAACCATAAACCCTAAACCCTAAGCCTTGAACCCTACACCTTGATCCCTGAGCCCTAAACCATAAACCATGTACCATAAGCCCTAAACCCTAAACCATGATCCCTAAACCATGATCCCTAAACCATAAACCCTAAACCTTAATCCCTAAATGATAAATCATAAACCATAAACCATAAACCCTAAACTATGAGCCCTAAACCCTAAACCCTAAAAACTAAACCCTAAACCCTAAACCCTAGACACCCTAAGCCCTAAACCCTAAACCCTTAACCTTAAACCCTAAATCCTGAGCCCTAAACACTAAACCCTAAACTCTAAACTTTGTGACATAAACCCTTAACCCTCAACCCATAACCGTTAGACCTAAACCCTAAACTATAAACCCTAAAACCAAAAAAATAAACCCTAAACCCTAAACCCTGAACCCTAAACCTAAACCTGAACCCCTAAACCCTAAACCCTAAACAATAAATCCAGATCCCTAATCTCTAACCTCTAAACCTCATATATTTCCAGTAGGTCTTATGAGTGAGTTCATCTTTTTGAATATCAATATTAGGACCTTATTTCCTAGTCTTGTGCCTAGAACCATCATTGAGTCTTCTTGTACAACTACCTTGTTTATGAGAGGTGGGACAAGAAACTAAATGGATATGACATCTACCTTGTGCCTTGCAATGCATATTACACATCTCTGCCAAACCTATTTCTCCCCACATATACTTGCGTTCTTGAATGTCAATTTATTTACACTCTGAAACAAATTTCACATTTCTCATATTTCCATGTATGGTATTATGCAAGCCAGGATGACCCATTGGAAGATGGAAAAAATAACCATCGCAACACAAAAATTAATCTCAAAGGAAATGGAAGAAACACAGATAGTATACCAACACGGAGGTGTAGGATCAAAACCGAATTACCTACAGTATCCTCTCCTCTGGAGAAAGAGAAAGCTCTTCTATTACTGGAATGGATAGTAAATTTGACAAAACTTCTTGAAGTGTTCAAAATAAGCATAACAACTAGGGAATGGCTAAGAACACAAAGGAGTTATCAATCCCCTAGTAAATATTTCTTGTTTAGTTTTGAATGGGATTCAACTGGCCTACGACTTAGTGACCTTCCATTCATTGATAATTCCTTCTATGATAAACCCATGGATGCTTTCAAAAGTGCCTTCAAAAAGATAGGGGTAGTCATCAATCCTAGTGAAGGGTGTGATGTGATTTCCAAACAAATTGAAATTCATACAGATTTAGAGGTCATAACATGAATTTTTACAAATATTTATCATTATAAATGGAATCCAAGTAATGGTGTCTCTTTATACCCAAGGATCTAGGACTATTGGGGTTTGTGGCAGGATTAGACATTCAGAATCATTGAGTGTCTGAATCAAAATGTCATTGCATATGGAGAAACATTGGAGTAATGCATCTTGGAAAATAAACTTGAACCTCAGAAATCCTCTCAAATTGCCAGCTTACACAAGCACTAGACATATCAAGATTTATTCTTCAAATGAAACCTTCATTCACAAAGAACTTGCAACTAAAATAATTATTCAAAAGAGCATCAAAAACATTTATTTATACCAAATTGTTCTGGATATATGACATTTCCCTCCTTCAAAATATCAATAGATGAAAGACACCAAATTGTGATTACTCTCTTTAAATGTTCTTCCTAGGAATCAGATGAACCCTTTTCAGTTGAATACTTTGTGTTAATACTAATAATAATGGGTAAGACACAAAACATTACAAAGTGAGTGAAATAGTTCCCATGCGATGGGAAAAATAAGATAGATGTATTGGGTAACATTTATTTGTACCAAATTTTTCTTGGATATATGACATTTCCCTCCTTCAAAATATCAATAGATGAAAGGCATCAAATTGTGATGAATCCCTTTGAATGTTCTACCTACAAAGTAGATGAACCATTTTTAGTTGAATACTCTCTGTCAATACTTATAAGAATGGGTAAGACATAGAACATTACAAAGTGAGTGAATGGGTGAGCCTAAACCTTAAGCCTTAAACCTTGGGCCCTAAACCCTAAACCCTAAACCTTGAGCCTTAAACCCTAAACCATGTCCCCTAAACCCTAAACCCTGACCTTTAAACCTTAAACCTGATCCCTAAACCCTAAACCTGAGTGTTAAACCCTAAGCCCTAAACCCTAAACCCTAAGCCCTAAATCCTAAACCCTCAACCCTAAACCCTAAAACCTAAACCCCGAGCCTCAAACCCTAAACCCTAAACCCTAAACCCTAAACCCTAAGCCTTGAACCTTGAGCCCTAAGCCCTAAGCCTAAGCTCAAACCCTAAACATTGAACCCTGAAACATGAACCCTCAACCCTAAACCTAAACCCTAAACCCTAAATAAACCTAAACCCTAAACCCCTTAACCCTAAACCCGAGCCATAAACCCTAAAAAATCTAAACCCTAAACCGTGAACCCTAAACCCTAAAATATGAACCATGAGCCCTAAACACTAAACCATAAACCCTGAGCCCTAAAAGTCCTAAACCCTAAACTCGAGCCCTAAACCCTAAACCCTAAATCATAAACCCTGACCCAAAGGAAAGTCTTAATAAGATCATTTAGTGTGTTTCACTGTGTAGGGAATAGTGTCTAAGATGATTGATCAACTCATTTAGATTTGATGAGAGATTACTTCCTCTGAAGGCCTAAAAAGGCCATTTTTGGTCATTTTGTAGATAATTGAACACCCTTCAGAACAAGCTAAAATGAGTTAGTAATGTCATCGAGGTATCAAGGACCATCATGTGTGAAGTATTAAGGCATCGTTTGTCTCCATGAGAGACATATGAGCAAAAACATGTATGAGAATTGTGAATTTGATTCCATGAAAGGATAATTTTAGAGCTAGGAAAGGTGAGGGGATGATCATCTTTATATGGAGCACCATGTTTCTAAGAATGAGAAATCATCTGAGTTTACTTGATGCAATTCACTTAGTACTATTCATAAAAACTCATTCAACTCCTAGTAGTGTGATCAAACATTAAGGAGGAGGCACATTACAATCACCTCATTTTGGCCATAGGACAGGAATCCCATTCAGGGAGCAATCCTCTATCTACAAAGTGAGGATCTCATTTTAGTAAGAAGTAGACAAGCATCATAGAGTTGATTCATGGTCACTAAAGTGAATTATGGACCAAATTTAAAAATTGGTACCAATTCAAGTAGTGGTAGGGCCAAAATCCAATTTAGAAGGTCAAAAAACCTACAAAACGAGTATATGCTTTCCCAAAACAAAGACCGACTACAATATATATGCCCTGAAAGTTTTAGGTCCTTTGCTGAAATCTTGAAAATGAGTTAAGTACTAACTAGATTAGATTTTGAAAAACTATCTTCTAGATTATAATTATTGGAGCTACGGGACCACTTCCATCAGGTGCAGAGTGACCCTAACTTCTTATTTGTAAGTATAATCCCCCAAATACACATATATAGTCCATACTATACAAAACATGTACATGTTATAACGTGTATGCATTTTATTTTTGGTAATTACTAACCCAAAAAATAAAATGTGATCACGTTATGGCAAAATGTGTACGTGTTTCAGCTTTTCATATTTTTGTCCACTTTTTGGCCCAAACAACTTGGTGCACTTACCCAACTCTATCTTGTTAAAGCATGAAGCCTTAACAAGCATCCCTAACATGGTATATTCCCTTAGGATACACTATAGTTCAACTAAGAGGATTAAATAAATTTCAAGTTTCTTGATGGATTCAAGGATGGTTTTACCATCAATTTTCCCACAACTCATTACTTCATTAAATACGAGACTTGTATTATACGTAAGGTGACATCATGGATTATCCAGTGGATATGATATTTTCATAACAAAACACAAGGGAAAAAAGTTTCATCGTGAGGTTTTATCGAAGCACAACACTTGAGGGTAGAAATATTAGTTGGTAAATGCAAGCACCCACACTTAGGATGATCATGGTCAAAGTGAGGATTACTCAATATGGAAGGGATATCAAGTAGTTCTCAACTACCTAGTGTCAAATCTCACCTACTAGTCATGTAATAATTGAAGAAAGATGATGAAATGAAGGGGTTTAAAGCACAATTTCATTTTAATTCACATAGAGGTACTCCTTTCTCCCATACATGATGTAGATTTCACAACATAGCTATAAAATAAATCAAGAAGATCATTTAGTAAAATTTGGCTAATTCTTTAAACTCAATATCAAAGAACAATTATAATTTTATCAAAACTTCATACATGACAAGGACACTTTTTTAAGTAAATACTATAATGACACTTTACTATAACATAGCTATACATGTTTTCTTCTTTTTCCAATAACATATATAAATTACAATAATGCACAAAAGACATTACAACCACACCATTTAGTCATCTTCTTGCATCTTGTTAAACCATGTGAGCATGGGTCAGTGAAAATCACTGGCATGGATCCACCCTCCCTCTAACATGTTATCGTCATGCAAAAACAATTTTAAAGGAGAGAAAAATAACATAACTAATTTCCATATTTTTGGAGCATGATTTCAATTCAAATTTAAGAGAGAAAAAGGGAGAGTATAGAGAGAAACCATTTCATGTTTTTTTACATAAGAAAAGGGGTGTAAAAGCATTTTATCAAGTGTTACGTGTAGCAAACATATATGAACATATATATCATAGTATATTATAGTTTCCAATACATATCATTTTTTTCTTTGGTTACTAGGGAGGTTAAGGATGTGACGCATCATGCCAATATGGTATTTCATTAACCATCTATTTATAGTCTCCGAATAACATATTTTAAGTCCATATGCATGTTATCAACCACTATACTAGTCTTATCGAAAGTGTGGTTACCCGTGATCTTAGCATGGAAACTTCAACACACAACCAAACAGAATAATGCAAGTTATAGACAAAAATGAAGATAAAATTATTATTGCAAACCCTTGTTGTTTCACACATGGGAAACACAAAATAAATAGGTGATTACAACACATATCCTCACCCAAGTAATAGGTGGGATTTGCTAAACAAGGAGATGAGATTATCTCCATAAATCAAGAAGTGGAGAGAATCTCTCAAACAACTCCAAGAAGTTACAGGATTACAATATCTCCCAAAATAACTTATTTTGCAAATAAAAATATATGTGCTCCACAAATGAGCTTATTAGGTGTAATTTAAATAACTATTTCACAAGACATAGTGTGAATGTTTTTACACTAAGACCCTCCCATAAGCAAATGCTATGGAGTAAAAAGAGAAGGGGTATCGGATACTATGCCAAATAAGGTACCGTTACATAAAAAAGAATAAAAAGAATGAATAAGGGATTCATTGTGTTGAATTCCCCAAGGAAAACTTCCTTCACTTCAATATTTTGTGATTAAATATGATAACGAGGAGAAGTAAGGGGTTTAGTGAAGATATGTGCAATCTCATCACCTATAGATACAAACTTCAAGTCAACAACATCATCCCTGAATCAACTTTCGGATGAAGTTCATATGAATTTCAATGTTTTTGTGTGTTGATGTTCAATAGGATTGTGTGTTATTTTCATAACACTCTAATTATCACACCATATGATATAATGTGATTCATGTGGAAATACAAACTCATCAAGTATCCGATGAAGCCAAATAACTTCTGGCATGTTTTTACCGGACCTTTGTACTTAAATTCAATGGATGAAAAATCAACTACATTTTGTTTTTTATGTTCCCATGCAACTAGACTTAGTTTAAGATGAAAAAATAATCCAGAGGTATATTTTCATGTATCTCAATAACCTCCTAATTTGAATCTATATAGCCTTCAATATCACAAGATCCATATGGTGAATAATGGATGCCAAAATTCAAAGACCCTTTTATATATCTCAAAATTTTCTTTGTTACTTTCCATTGACTCTCATAAGGCTCATGTGAAAAATTAGACACAAGATTTATAGCAAAAGTAATTTGGGATGAGTATGAGTAATATATAGAAGATTCCTAACTAGTTGTCTATATAAAGTGGCATCAACTAGGTTAGACTTGCAATCAACAGTCAATTCAATACCTAACCGAAATGGTCCGGGAGATAGCTTACAGATTAGCAATTTTGAACTTTTGTAATAATTTTGCAACATACTTATTTTGTCTTACTTTAATTCTTGTTGAGGATTGATGAACTTGGAGACCAAGGAAAAAATGCAACAAACCCAAATCTATCATATCAAAATTGATTTTCATCTTTTCCTAAATATTTTGGATCAAGTAAAACTAAGCTTCCTATTAGGACATGAGATTGTCAACATATAAAACTAATATCAACATGTCATCACCTTGATTTAGTACATATACTGTATGATCAGTTTCACATCTATGAAAACTAGTAGACAACAAAAAATCATCCATTTTCTCATACCAATCTCGAGGATATTGTTTAATACCATATAGTGAACAATGAAGTCTACAAACTAATAAAGAGTACTGCACAAAACCTTGAGGTTACTCCATATAAATCTCTTCATAGAGATCATCATGCAAAAAGTTACTCTTCACGTCCATTTGAAATATTGACCATCGATGAGAAGCAACGAGGGATAGAACAAGGCGTACAAAATCCATCTTTGCTACTGGAGAAAAATTCTCATAGTAGTTCACTCCTTTCACTTGAGAAAATCCTTTAGAAACAACATGAGACTTGTATTTTTCAAATGATACGTCGGGAGCATATTTGGTCTTATAGACCCATTTACATCTCATAAGTGGTCTTCCTTTAGCAAAAGGTGTCAATTCCCAAGTATTATTCTTCAAAAGAGAAGAATAATCCTCTTTCATAGAATTTTTACATTCTTGATGACTAGAAACTTCAAAAAATGTGACTAGATCATTTGAAATGGATTGAATTATAAGAGATATTCTGAAGGCATAGAATTATTCCAAAAACAACATTGCTTAAAGTTTCAGCTTGTGTATGTCAATGATCACTATGAACACAACCAAGTCACCAATAGATCAAGAGTGGATTGTATCCATTTTTGATGTTATTATGTAGGAGGAGGAGAAGGTGGAACTGGTGCTACAAGCTCTTCTTCAAAATCATCATCAATAAGCATAGCAATAGATTCAGGAGAAGATGAAGTATGAGACAAATGTTTCTCACATACTTGATCCTCATTGGTAGAATCATTCTCATCAATACAAACATCCCTTCTATAAATTACCTCAAAATTATTTTGATTAAGAAAATGATATACCTTCACATGTTCACAATGACCAATAAATATGATTTCTTTACTTTTGGGTTGCATGGATTTTCTTTTTTCATCAGGTACAAAATCCTAAGCTTTACTTCTAAAAACATGGAAATCAAATACATCTAGATTCTCAACTGATCATGCTTCCTATGGAATTATCCTTGAACTTCTTTGTGTGGAATCTAATTACGAACATAGTTATTACAGTTTATGGCTTTAGCCCAGAATCTTGGTGCTAGATTCTTTGACTGAATTATGCAAGTAACCATTTCCTTCATTGTCTGATTCTTACGTTCTGTAGCTCCATTTTTTTATGGGTATAAGGAATTGTATATTGATGCAAGATACCATGATTAGTACAAAAATCTCCAAATGTATTACTTATACATTCCCCCATTATCAATGCAGATTTTTAATACAATGTGGTGATTGTTTTTCAACAAAGGATTTGAATTCCTTAAAATAATCAAACACATCACTTTTATAATGAAGGAAATACACCCAAGTTTTCCTTATAATATCATCAATGAATGTCAGTACATATTTATAACTAGAAAATGAATGAGAAGGAAGAGTCATGAGATCACTAAGCACTAAATCCAAAGGAGCCTTAGCTCTTTTAGCTTGTCCTTTTAGAAAATGGTCTTGATGCTTCTTTCCCAACATATAACCTGGAAAAATACCATCATTGAAAGAAACTTTAAGTAGACCAATTACCATATTCTAAGAAAATAAGCTGTTGTAAATACCTATAGTTGAGGTTAGCAAACTTTTCATCCCATAATTTTCGCATAGAATCTAAGTATGAAATCATAGAATATCCTTCTAAGATATTAAAATTATAAAAAGGATACAATAAAAAGTCAATTTCAACAACGCATATAGCTATAATATCATCAGGATCATTCGGTTCTCTTATTACAACTTTATGTCGGAGAAAATTCAATAGTTTTCAAATTGCTTGAATTACACATTTGATATACTAACAATGATTATTAGAAATGAGGGGAACATGGAGAACATCATGAATAGAACCATCTATTATATTAACAATACATGAAACCTCAACATTTAATGATGTAGAGTTTCCTACCATAATCCTTGAAACATTGCAAGGAGAAAATGAACTCAATAAAGTTTCATAAAAATATATGTATTAGAAGAGGATGGCAGATATGGCTGAAAGCTTATGTTGTTTTAACATTTTCTCAATTTCTTAAATTCTCACAAAACATCTAGATTATAAATTTTTTTGCCACAAAAGGGAATGGATCATACACTTTCCTCTTGAAAAGCTTTTTCCCTTTCTCAAGACTAGAAAACTTAGGAGCTTCAAAGGTTTCATCGGTGGTAGGAGGAGATGATTTAGTAGATTCGTAGTCTTAGGTTCAGATTTTTGCTTGATTTCCCTTTCTGATTAGGAGAATTTTCTAACAAATCCTTATTTGAGTTTGGTAAGGCATCAAACGACATCAATTATGAATGTTTGCGAGATAACCTATCACAAAAAAACTTCAAATGAAGGGAATTCATGTTGAGAAAGAAATTAGAAGTGAAAATTGAATAGGGACCTTTTAACTTTGACAAAATTAAGAAGATGCACTCGTTATCTTTTTTCTCTCTACCACCAGCTTTCAATTTTCTTTCGATTTCCTTAAATTTACTCAAAAATTCTTCTATGGAAGGAAAATCGAAAGGTACAATTTGTGTAAACTCCATTTCCATTTGTAATAATTTAAACTCATTAATCTTGGCAAATTCAAATTTATCCCATACCTCTTTTGGAGATTTTATAGTTGTAATATGGAACTGTAGACTATCGGAAACATTTAGAGAAATAAGCCTCTAAGCCTCATCGTGTATACATGTGTAACCATACTTGACTTTTTCACTAGTGAAGGTAGGTATTGAGTCTTGAAAAATGCGCTTTAGACCCCGTGATTTAAGTAATTGATCCATTTTGGCTTCCACGCATGGTAGTTTGTCAAATTTAAAGGTTCAAACAAACGTAAATCCATTATGTTTGTGGGCACATTATAAGAAGGGACTCCTTTGGACATGGTGGAAAATGCACAATCCCCCCCCAAAAAAATAATAATGGAGGAAAAAATCTTCCAAAAAAATAGTTCTTCACCAAGAAATTTATGCCCGCTTCCAATTTAAATTGTCCTTGAGAAAAATTAATTTTAATTGAAAAATTAATTTTTAACAAAATTTCACCTCATAAAAATATCTCAGAGAGCTATGAACCCAGATGATGGTGATTTAAGTATAGAACTCGAAGATTTGTGTGAGGGTCTCAGAGAGATGTTGAATGGGTGTGTTGAGGTGATGACTCGACAAGTTTCGAATGGGCATGTTGAGGTGATGACTCGGGAGTGGGTAATCGATTTGATGAGCCAAATACAAAGTTGAGTTGACAAGTTAAGAAAAGAGGTGTGACTTGAACTCGTGAGCACCTTCCTCCAAGAAAAAAATCTTACCATTTTACCATCTCAATTAATCATTCAATACGGTATGAATTATTGTATTTGTATTTTATTTATTTTCAGGAAAAAACTTAAAAATATGAATCGACTTAGGTTTATAAACGCTAATTTACCACACCAAAAATGATCTAATGAGATTTAAACAAAAATCCATGAAAAATACGTCACCAGAGCGCAAAATCCAAAAGAATGGTGATTGAGAAAAGCTAAAATGGTGGGGGCTAAGCCAAGCAAAAATTTTGCTACCAATCACAAGCGAGACCACCCGCAAGCCATGAAGGAAGCAATTCGATAGCACAATTCGAACCACCATGGAACACAACTAGACTAAAAAATAGCCAAGAATAATACAAATTGAGCCAATGGAAAAACATAATAGGTAGCTTTAAATGTTGAAAAAATGGTCAATCCATGAGCTATTGAGTTTCTCATCACTCCCAATTTGTTTTCAAGCAAAACATAGAAAGGAGAAATATTGAGCTAGGAAAATAAAGGCTCGAAACTAATTTTTTACAAAAAGGAAAAATTAACAATTCCAAACCGAGTTGAGAAAAACTAAATCATATACACACTAGCCAACAAATTGATGAGTTAGATTGAGCCACTAAGAAGGCAGGTCAGGTCAAAGAGGAGAGTGGGTGAGTCACCGAGGAGGTAGGCCATATCACCAAGGAGGTAGGTTGAGTCACCAAAGAGGAAGGATGATTTGAGCCTTGAAAACAAGCTTAAACAAAATAGCATACCGAGATGTGTAAGAATTGGACGGGGTTGAGGCCGAGTTGAGGCCGAGTTGTAGAGCAACAAGCCTCAAAAAACACATTTCTAGTAAAAACATTCAAACAAAAGATGATCATAAACCGAAAAACCGCAAACAAAGAAGCAATGAAATCTACTCTACAACTAAATTTCACAGCAAAGGTTGAGATTGAGAATTATGCAACAACCTAAGGCTCTAATACCATGAAATTATGGTTAACCAGATCTTAGCATGGAAACTTCAAAGACACAACCAAGAGAATATGTAATTTGTAGATAAAAATGAAGATAAAATTATTATTGCAAATCCTTGTTGTTTAACACATGGGAAACACAAAATAAATAGATGAGTACAACACTTATCCTTGCCTAAGTAATTATTATGATTTTCTAAACAAGGAGATAAGATTATCTCCATAAATCAAGGAGTTGAGAGAATCTCTTAAATAGCTCCTAAGAAGTTACAGGATTACAATATCTCCCAAAATAACTTTTGCGAAATAAAAATCTATGTGTTCCCTAAATGATCTTATTAGGTGTAATTTAAATAACTAATTCAAAAGACCTAATGTGAACTTTTTTACACCAACATTATCCCTAGTACAAAATTTAGATGGTCAACATGGGTCCTGACCTCATGTTATGTTGTTGTGTAAATTATTCCAAGTGGCCACGAAATGGGTCGTGCAAAAAGAGAACCCAACATCATAACGAGGTGTTTAATGCCTCTAATTGACTCTCTATTATATAGTGAATTATGAGAAAAATATATATTGTAAAATTGATAAGCAGAGATCAAATTGGATGTAACTTCCTAGAGTTCGTTGGCTAAATTTGGTTATTTTTCCTTTAGCAAATAAGCCCAAGTGTCATCCAAAAGGGGCCCGCCAAAAGGGCGCGAAAAATCCAAATGGAATGTTTCAAAGTTCCATATTATTCTCTACTAAACATAGAAACACAAGGAGTAAATAGTATCCAAAACCAATAAATGAAAATCAAATGCGAGTATTTTTCCGGGGTCACTTGGTTGAATTTAACTACTGCCCAATAGTAGCCTAAGCCAAGTTGGCTCTAAAATGGTTATGAAAAGTGCATTTTCAAAGAGTATGGTTCAAATGAACCATGCAACATGATTTTTGCATGATAAAGAAGAGGTTTGAGGTTTCACATTTAATATTTTAGGGCCATGTGCACTAAAACCTAGGTGGTTTTAGAGGGATTTTTCTATTTTCAAAAAACTACCTCAACGGGAAGTTCGCATGAGAAGCCTTGGGAACCACTTAGAAAAACATGGTCAATGGTTGTGTTGGCAATGTTTTAGAGTCTGGATGACAACCTCGTACAACAAGGAAGGATTTACATCAGTTAAATTTTGGAAACAAGTTTAAGAGACACTCTTTGTGCATTGATCTTGAGATGTATTTGTCATATTTAGAGGGGGTTTTTTTATTAATTTCCCGATGTTTGATTTGAAGTGGTTTACACAACAGAAAAATACATTTTTTTCAACTAATCATTTAGTATTTTACTCAACCCAAAATTATAGATGCAAATTATGAAAGCAAAAAATATGAGAAAGGATGAAAACCCATGCCTAAAGGAAGTAGAAACGGTCAAGGTTGTGGAGTTTGGTTCCACATCTCAAAGAGGCATTTCGTTAAATGGTTTGCATGCATTCACAATGGTCTCTATTTTTCATACATGTCTTCCGAGGCTTTTGCGATACAATTTCTAAAATAATTCCCTTGTCAATTGTTTTTATTGGATGTCCAATCTCTTAATCAAAGCTCTCAAACTTGGCATGGAAGGGTGGGATGTTGGAAATGGTTTTGGAAGTTTGGATTTACCCTACTCTTTGCATTTACTTAGAAATTTTCTAAAGCTATTTCAACAAAACCATTTTGTGCCGCCTTGCAATCCTTGGTGTCATGTGACCTTATTTTCTCGAGGTGTTTTAATAATAAACCTTAAATCTTCCTAAACTAGCTAGCATAGCAGAGAATGTCAATGGTGGATATGATCAATCATAGGCATTATGTAATATGATCAAACGCATGCCATTTAAGTATTTACAACCTCATCCACTAGACCATCGTGGTTGCATACATACATACAAATCTTACATGTTTAAGGTGTGATCGAAGTTATTCATTAAATCAAATTTTTTGAAAGCATCCTTAACATATTCATACATTGTGTATCATGCAATCACATTCTATTAAACTTGATCTCATTAATAAATTTTTTCAAACAAATCACATGCCTTTTGTAGGCCTCCACATTTTTAGTTTATTTCTATTAAGGTATTACAACCACAACATCTAAAAAATGTTGTCAATTACTCTTTAATGAACTCTATGCAATGTCCCAAGGCTCCCATTTTGGTATGAGCTACGAGGCTACATAGGAAGAGATGGCATTGGCAAGGGTTTTGGAGTTTGGGATTTAAACGTGTTAATTTCTATTGCATGAAATTCTCTAATGCCTTTTTAACAAATCCATTTTGTATATTATCCTATAATCCATGTTATTAATGAAACCACTCTCCCCCCATTTTTTACGTTATGTCAAATAGTCCATGCACTACCATTCCTATAGATTTTCCCACTAAGAAAATATCAATGGAAGCCATGTCCACATGAACCGCAAAGGGGTAATCATTTTCAAAATCTCCTTTTTGATATTTAGAAGAAAGATGATTTAGAGTGATCATTTTCCATAGAGATTGTGACTAAGGTCCTCCATACACATCATTTTCAGAATGATTAGACATTTCTTGCAAATCCATGAAAACCATATCAAACATCTCTCTTTTATTTTAAGGTGACATAACTACCATATTGGTAAGACATGTCAAGAATGTTACATCAAATACTTCAGATTGTATAGGCCCATCAGCTCTAGCAAATCATGTTCCATCCATCAAAAATCTCAAGATCATAGCAAAAAAGTAGATGGAGGCGAGCTAAAAGATAAATTTTACAGACTTCTTACTATAAAAATCTCTTCCCCTTTCTTAATGTGGACATATCTACCCTTCTTAAAAGATCCAAAACTATGTCCATGTAGGGGAAAAATCGACAATGGGTGTGGAGTTAACCTTTAACCTATTAAAAGTAGTTCTTAAAAGCTTCTATTTTAGTGCAAATTTCAAAAATGTTGAATATACACCTATCAGCCACATTTTCTCAAAAAATGCAAGGATCTTTCAACAACTCATTTTGGCAGAGGTAGGGAGGATTACTGCAAAGGTGAAAAGATTTGGTTGCGGGATTGTTGTTGCAATTGGTGAAACATAGTAATTTCTTGGATAAGTACCCTTGCCCTACCATTGCACTTCAAACATATCTACCATGTCCAACACAATACTTCCACATACTCCTTCCACTTACTTCACTCTCTCACCCACCTCTACATTTAATCCTCAATGCATTTCCTTCTTTCTTTTATAGTTATTTTATTATATTGAGTTGGGTACAACATTTCCCTCCCCTTATAAGAGCATCATCCTCAATGTGACATTACATTGAGGCTGCAAGAAAGTAATTAAGCTAGGAATTCGAAATGATAAGACCTATTTAGGGATCATAACTCTTTTGTTAAAATGCAACCACAAGGTATAAAGTAAGTCTTGACAATTTCTTAATGTTCTGTGAAGATTGTTAGTTTTACATTATTACTTAGTCTTTTCCTTTACAGATTTCTTAATCCTAAAGCTCTTAATATTTCATTATTTAGGATTTCTATTGACTTATTTTCATGGGTTCCCAACAGAACATGACATCACAATGTCACACAAAGTGTAAACACAACACTAACAATCCATAAGACACCTTGTAACACACTTTCACAACTATATCATAAGACAATACCTCAACCCAACCATGGAAATAACATACATTCCACACAACATATTACTCGACGCACATATGCCACATACATAGATAGTATACATAACACAATCTTAACATAACAATAAGGAATCCCCAACAATACACATACATAGGTTTCATGTAACTTAAAACACACAACTATAACTACGGTAACAAGATGGAATCAAATATAACACTATCAATGAGGAGCATCAAGCCTCAACAACATAAAACATAACTAGACTCACATGAGTACTCATAAATCATAATACCAACTCCATATACCTCCCAATCTCCATAAGCCTCCCAAAAAAACTCCATATACCTCCAAAACAACAAAATGAAGACAAATTTTCCTTTTCTCTCCACCAAAGAAGTCGGTCACCATATGGCCCTAGGCACATAGATTCAGGCACCTCTAACCCAAGTGAAATAATAACTTGTAGTTTGATACCTATGTTAGAAGTACAAGGGGCTGAAAGGAGGGGGTGAATCATTCCTTTAAAAATTTTATTTCATTTACCATTCATCATATGTTATCATTCATATAACCATTCATTCAACCATGTACCATATGTGTGTAAACATAAGCATATAAACAACCATAAGCAAGATCAAGAGCAAGAGAGTACACAAGACACCAAAATTAAGTTGGAAACCCTCATGGGGAATAAAACCCACTGAAACTCTACATATATTACTCAAAGAAAAGTAAATTTAGTGTAACACCAACTACACAAGGAGCACTAAGCCCTAATTTAGTGAAGCACCCACTCCGTAAGGAGGATAAAACCCCTAAATATGACCAAGAACCAACTCAGCCACCTGAAGATGTTTGATCTCTAAAAATTTTGTTGCCACAACCAATGGAGATCACTAATTCAATTCACAAACCCTAGCTCATACCTTAGGGCATCAAACTTGCTCTTTCTTCACTTTTTTCTCTATCTTCTTACTGTCATACATTGCCATGTCTTATTATACACATAATTATCTTCCTCAACCTTCAATTCATGCTCACACACCTATAAAATATCTCTCTCTAGGCCGCACACCTTCCCTCCAAGAGCACTAGCTCAAAACTAAGCCAAACAAGCACTTAAATATGCTATTCTTCCTTAAAAATCAAATGAGGTCGGTCACTCATGATAAATGTGATCCATACACCTTAATTAAATTCATAAATTCAAATTACAACAGTTACATAAGACCCAAGAAGGTTGGCCTAGCCAAAAACATCATTTCATGTGCCAAAATGGCTCAAAACCCCATGGGCACATTCTTAAAAAGTCCCTAACATTAGTTCCATATTTTATAATGACCCATGAACCTAAAATATGAGTAAGTAATCATTTAACATCCATACATGGTCTCAATTAATATCAAACAATCAAAATATTTCATTAAATGGGCGCAGACTCCTTTACAATTCTCAAAACAATTGTTTCCTTCACCCTTCAACACCCTGGAAACTTCATCTAGTCACCAAATCACTCAAAATGAATGAAAAATTTCCATGTAACCACTAAAAAAATTTAGAACCTTTATATCACTTCTAAGCAATTTATAAGTCATGAAACAACCTCTACTTCAAACCACAACAATATGTTCCGTCACCAAATCGACTCGCCAAAATAGTTGTCTTCAAGGGTTAGATCATAAAATCCAATATAAATGCATTAAATACTTAAAATTAGATTAATTAAATGTTAAATTAATCCTTTTTACATTAAAGGTGATAATAAGCATCACCAAATCCATCTCATGCTTCAAAAAGTGTCAAATCGGCACCCAAACAGATGTTGTTTTGAATTACCAAAAATCTTCCTTCTCAAAGAACACCCGGAAACACGTAATATGACCTAATCATGGGAAATAAATATAAAAATTTAAATACATTTTAATCCTATTTCCAACACAACTTTAATCATTAAATAAATTATCCTGAAACTCAAGATATGGCCAAAACAACTGCAGACTACGTTTTAGATCCCAAAGCTGTCCTTTGACGATCAACTGTTTGGACCTCAAAACCTCATGAACATGCATAAAATTGATCTGAAACCTCCATGGACATAAATATAAACTCACATTCATCACACAACATCAATTTTTCATATCACTCCTTTGGACCAACTTGTCCTAAACTGAAACTCTTCACAAACTTTTGTTTTAGGTGGGGCCCACATATGGTAAAGATCTCAAACATACCTTTGTGGAAATCCTGAGTCTTCTAAAACATAAAATCATCACATTTTCACTAGCAATCAAAATTGGCTCATAATTCACCTTCTTTTGACAACTGCTCCTAGTTATGGTTTAACTAGGGTTTTTGAACTTCTTACCTTCTTAATGTTCGCTCATAAAAATGTGATGATAAATTGACCTCATTCTTATTCTAAAACCTTATTAACTCACCATATAAACATCATTGCAATCCAAAATGTCACATGAAAATAATACTGTCCACAATGAGCATCAGAAGTTCAAACTCGAGCTGGATTTTGCACTGTTCTTGACCATGTTTCACCAAAACTTGCATATCTTCTAAAATACTCATCATGGCACCCTAAAAGTTTTCTGAGAGCACTATGACACATCACACTAACATCTCCAATCATCATAAAATCAATATTATGGCCCAATATCTCTAGTAACTAATACTTACCTAAGAAAACATGTTTGATCCTCACTATAACAACTAGGACCAACTGGAAGAGTGCAATAACTTAACATGGAATCTCTATAAATTACCCAAAAATACCTCATATTCCATAATATACCTGATTAGATGCTTCGTGAGCTCATCTAGGTCCAAAACACTTTGTCACACCTTCAAGCTATCACACTTGATCCTAATGAGCACTTATACATACACTATACCATTGTTGTGAGTGCTCAAGCACACTCAAAATCTGTTATGCATCATGTCAACATGCTTCTCCAACATCCATGAAGCTCACTCAGCCAAGCAACACTTCCCGGACACATGTATGGACTTTCTAAAGCAAGCATGCACCGTTGAATCTCCTTTTAGTAGCTCATAACCATTTAAATTAGTATGTTAGCATCTCAAACATCATCATACCATCATCCTACAACATGCACTATGTCATTAATGTGGTTTTTCATCAATGAAAAAATCTATTAGGCCTACATGCCAACAATCGCCCTCTTTGTCATTGATGGAAAACACCTTGAGCTTCTCCCCCTTTTTATATTAATGAAAAAGGCTATTGTAACTCTTACCTTAGCTTCATACATCCATGCTTTGTTTAGAAACATCAACCAAAGGTCTCAATTAAGCCTCTTCTTCTTTATTTTGCTCAAAAATTGAATTTTACCTTCAATTTTGGCATGAAAATGCCAAACTCCCCTAGAACAAGCAACTTCATCAATCGAACACCATCGGCAAGCAAAAAGGAACCATCTTCTTACCTTGTTAGAAGTAAGAACGCCATTTCCAACCACCTAGGCATGAAAAAACACAAAATTTCACCATATACCTTGGTTTGACCTTCTAGAAACAAGCTCAGAGTCAAGAGATCTGAACCATCTCCATCATCAACATGCCAACAATGGTGTGAAGGACCCTAAAACATCATTACTTCATCATTCTAGACCATGAAGAATCATCTCTAGGCCTAAAACATACAAATTAAGGCATATACATTCTTCTTCATATCATGTCAATAGAGTAAGACCAAAACAAACCCTATAGTAGAAAATCGGGCCAAATTTTACAGAAAAATCACAACGTACAAGCTCTGTCAAAACAACTTCAAGCTCTCCCTAGGCTTATGATCATTGTATCTAGCTCAAAGCACAATTTCAGACACTTGCCTTAAATTATTTACTAGAAGATATCTTGAACTTTTACTAGTCTCAAAAAAACTTTTTCCATCTATATTAGTTAAGAATAGGCTAAGATACCACATTTTGATATTTAATATGCATGGGATGTGATAATCATACCTCAAGTTCTTTAACAACTTCATATTGTCATCTATAAATGTTCTTACTTGCTCCCATGTCATCTAGAGCTCATGCATACTTTGGACAATCATTCACATACCTAGAGAAGCATCTCTTGTTGCCATTATGGCCCTGTAGCTATCTTCTTCACAAGGAAGGGAAAATCAAGAACACCTAGACAATATTTTGCATGTCTTAAAGATATCATACCACTTCAATTCAAATATGTATATTCTAAACATCTCAGACTTCTTGAAGATTTACAGAGCAATGTTCCATGCTTCATTGTCCTTCTCAATACACTACTTACCTTGACACGTGTTCCATGATTCATAGATTCTATACACTAATGTGAGGTATTTTTGTACCACTCACAATCAAATCATTTACTTTGATATTTTTTCACAATTCAAATTCAAAAAAATTCTTTCTTTGTGATACTACGGACTTACTATGATACTTTTCATTTACACAAAGGTGCATCATCAACTTAGACCTTAGATAAGTTTACATAACTTCCACCATACCTATAGCATCTCTTGTATGCCTTGTTCTTACATCTTTGCTACTTCATCAACCTTGAAGCACACTAGTCACAGGACACGGTTATTTTTTGACTTGTGGAGGACCGATCTAAGACTTTTGTTACAACCTTACAATACTTTGTCACATCCTTGAGATATAAAAACATTTTCTTGGTTTAGGCTTAAATACTTTGAACCCAAAATATCATCTGTTCCCCATACTTTCTAATCCATCTTGACACCTTGTAATGCCAAATAGTCCTTAAGCACTCTCTTGCTCCTTCTAATATTTCTTCACATCGGACCACTATTATACAAGCCTTTATACTTTTTCATAGTCATAAAAATGGATATGTCCATATTTATTTTCAAGAACAATGTCCACTCAAGAGTCTAACACCATCTTTCAAGTTCAAATATTCATATATAGACCAATACCAATTTGTTATAGTACTCATTTTTGGCATTTTCAGACTTTGTCCCGGTCAAGTATCCTCACACTAAGTTCATAGCATATTTCACAAATCTTCACACATGATTGAATTCCTTAGATTTTCATTGTGCTTGAATTCTCAAGATGCCTCTTAGGAGTTGACCATACACCCTTGCACTACTAAAACACACTTTAATATCTTTTGGCACTAGCTTATACCACCACAAACTTATTACATATCTCCTAAGAAAAACACTTCAATAAGTCACTTCAAATATCAAGTTTCATCATTATTCATCTCTATAAACATCTTCATAACTTTGAGCAACACTCTGAGTTCTTACAAGTCAATCAATAGTCTACATTCATTAGAATACTCCTTTTCAAGTTTTTACACTTCCATTTAGGTTCCTTCAACTATAAAAACCTCCTTGATCACCTATAGCATGCATTTCACTATGTACTAGCCACTTGAAAGATTGTTTCCATCTTTGTACTTTGTAGAAGAATATTGATCCCATTCAGATTATACCTTTCACCTCATACATATTGTCATCAACATACTTGGCTCATAGAGCTCAACCACTATGGTTTTATTGTATAAACCCTCTTATCAAGAACACTATATGGCAATGAATAACACACCAAATGAATAATCGTCATCACATTAACCCTAAGAAGCAACATCTCTACCTCACTTTCCCTGTAGCAATGTCTATTTGTCACTTGAGCACATGATCATACCTTTCACTATCATCAAACATAAAACTTGCTTTCATGGTCATCTTATTTGAGAATCTCTTGAATTTTGAGGTTGATCCACACCATTTAGTCTTTGACCAACAATGATCAAGGTTCCTTGCATGTAACACATTCCTTCTACCTTTGTATTCTTCACTTTAAATGCCCGATCCTATGGCTACCTTGTATATCTCTAGATTTCTAAATTTCTTGACATTTTCATTCATTTTTCAAGGTCATACATCAATTTCAGGTAACTTGGAGCATCAAAAACTTCATAACCTTTATTAAGAGGCTAGCACATATCCTTTTCCATACTTTAAACCATATATTCTCTTGAATCATTATTGCATAATGTTGTAGCATGAAAACAATCTTACAAATACTGGTTGACACTTTCGGACTTGTGAGACTCAATGTCTAGGAAAGCACTTGAACTCTATAGTCTTATGACTTAGATACACATGCCCCAATCCGTAAAATTTTTCCCATTTTTTGGCATGAATATACATAACTCAAAGGCACACCCTACATTGAAACATATACTAAGGACTTGGAGAGTGGAGTGATACCATATTGCAAATGTAAAAACTCTTATACCATACAAAGATACATTATCTTCTTTTTTAGAGGACTTGATGGACATTACGGTTGACTAACATTTCTCACCGTGAAAAATTCCATGAAAGAGCTTAGACTAGTTGTCTACTTGACTAAAAACACTTGGCTCAGCACTTTGATAATATGTGATATAACCTTAAGTCCATGATCCCTCTTTGATTCGCATGCTTATAGCTATTTAAGGCTCTCAATTTCATTGGTACTGAACCTTTGACAACATTTTGATTACCTATATGACTTAGTGACACACTTGTGATGATCTTTGCAATTGAGACACATAAACAACAAGTACATGACCTTTTTATGACAATATCATACTTGATGATACACAAAATGGATTGATTCATTGGTGATATCCACACATTCTTGATTATGAGCATAGTGTTATGTTTGTGGAGCCTATTTTCATGTTAGAGTATGGTACACCTTCTATGTGTTACACTCGGGTATTTTTACGGTGGTCCCGCTCACTGGTGAGCGGGTTTCAGTTGGGGGCGAAGCCCCGAAGAAAATTTTCATGGGTGGTTTATTAACCCATGGGTAATGGGTAACCGTTATGGGCTGTTTTTGGGCCCATGTTTTTTCGGTACCCATTGTTTTGTAAAACCACCTCTTCGGTTACCCATAGGTTTATGGGACGGTTTTGTTTTCTACCCATTGTTTGATACCCACGGTTTTGTAAAACTGCTTAAGCAATTGTCTATTTATATGGTCTTATGTATATGATAGATAGACAAGCAAATGTATTGCAGATGTGTTTTGAATTTGGGTGTGAATTCTGTAGAGTTTGTTGAGCATAGCCCCTAACAGATCTCGAGCATTGTATTGAGAGAGCGGTGGCTTGTAATAAAATCGAGCAAGTGATTCTTGGTGGACGTAGCCCAAATTGGGTGAACCACATTAAATATTGTCTCTTTGTGTTGTGTTATTTTATTTTGCAATTTTATTTGAGATCTGTGATAAATTTTGCATATTAGTTTCTACTATTGCGATTCTGTGAGGGATTATTCCGCATATTTTATCTCTTAATTTCTAACACATATATCATTCAAAACAAGAAGACATAAGCATTCAACCTTTTATTTGATGTACTTGGCATATTGATTCGGAGACATCAAACCTTTGTGAAACGCATACACAATGAGACATAATGCTAGTCACATTCGGACTTGAGAACAATACCAAGAATGCATAGAGACTCATTTCACACCATGTCATGACTTAGAGACAAGAATAACCAAACAGAAATTAGACACCTATCAAATTCAAGAACTCATGAAAGTATGGAGAGAGTAAATTTTCATACCTTACAACCTTGGAGGCATCCCAAACTCCTAGCTTTCTTATCTTATCATGAACTGAAGCATGAAGATTCCAATGATCTCCTTCAACTTGTGAAAACATGCTCCTTTGAATTGGATTAGACTTGATGATCTTGTTTTCAACCTTATTAGTACAAGATTTCTCCTTGACACCTTTAAACACAAAGTATAGAGAGTTGAGGATCGGTCTTCTTGACCTCCTTCACTTGATCATCCTTCCTCTTATCCTTTGAATCTAACTTTGGAATGAACTTCTTCTTATTTTGGAAAAAAATTGCAATATGACCTGATTTGTTTCACTTGAAACAAATAACAACATTCTTATTTCTTCTAGGTTCAAAAATACTCAATTTCCATCCACAATCTTTTGCTTTATGCCCATACTCACAACATGAGTAACATTCACCCTTGAATACACCTACACCATTCTCAAAAGGTCTTGTTTTACAATCTCTAGCTCTATGACCAAAATTATTTCAAACAAAATAATAATCATTTAATGAAGGACCATACTTTATAGTATTAGGTTGTCTAACTAAGTTAGACCTTCTTGGATCAGCTTTCTTGGTCACCATCTCAGCTGGTTTAGTGCTTGGACCAGCTTCATGATCATCCTTCTTTTGTTCTCCTTTAAACCTTGGGCATGTTTTGTCATTTGTGGCTCTTTGATCCTCTAAACACTTATCAAGAGCCTTGGATCTCTTCTCAAATTTTTCATACATATTCAACTCACTAGATGCACTTTCCAAATCTGATTCTAGGGATTTTAACCTTTCTTCATACCTGGAACAAGCTTCCTCTTTCTCCTTTAGGGTATTGGACAAAATTTCAATTTGAGATTTCAAATATTTGATGGCTAGATCATGATATTTCTCCATTTCTTCCATTACCTCTTGTTTTCCAAAAACCAAAGACTCAACAATCTCATACTTTCTCCTCCAAATATCAGTTGACTTACCCATTTGTGCTTCAGAGGATCTCCTTCAAGTTGTCAAACTTTTGCAAAAAGGACCAGCTCTGATACCAATTGTTAGAAGCACAAGGGACTGAGAGGGGGATGAATCATTCCTTTAAAAATTTTATTTCATTTACCATTCATCATATGTTATCATTCATATATCCATTCATTCATCCATGTACCATATATGTGTAAACATATGCATATTAAAACCATAAGCAAGATCAAGAGAAAAAGAGTACACAAGACACCAAAATAAGTGGGAAACCCTCATGGGGAAGAAAAATCATTAAAAATCTACTTATATTACTCAAATCAAAGTAATTTAGTGTAGCACCAACTACACAAGGAGTACTAACCCTTAGTTTAGTAGAGCACCAACTCTACAAGGAGCACCAACCCCTAATTTAGTGAAGCACCCACTCCACAAGGAGGATACAACCCCTAAAGATTACCAAGCACCAACCCAACCACATGAATATGTTTATCTCTTAAAATTCTACGCCACAACTGATGGATATCACTAATTCAACTCACAAACCCTAGCTCATACCCTAGGGCATCAAACTTGCTCTTTCTTCACTTTATTTTCTCTATCGTCTTGTTTTCATGCTGCCATCTCTTATTCTACCTGGAATTATCTTCCTTAGCCTTCATTTCATTGTCACACACCTATAAAATATCTCTCTCTAGGTCACACACCTTCCCTCTAAGAGCACTAGCTCAAAAATGAGCCAAACAAACACTTAAATATGATTTTCTTCCTTCCAAATCAAATGAGGTCGGTCCCTCATGATAAAACTGACCCATACAAATTCATTACATTCATAAATTGAAATTACAATAGTTACATAAGACCCAAGAAGGTCATCCTAGCCAAGAACATCATTTCATGTGCCAAAATGGCTCAAAATCCCATGGGCACATTCTTAGAAATACCCTAACATTAGTGCCATACTTTTTCATGACCCATGAACCCTAAAATATGATTAAAATATCATGTATCATCCATACATGGTCGTAATTAATATCAACTAATCAAAATATTTCATTTATTGGGCCCAGTTCCCTTTGTAATTCTCAAAACAATTGTTTCCTTCACCCTTCAGGACCCTATAAACTTCATTTGTTCATCAAATCACTCAAACTGAATGAAAAAATTCCATGTAACTACTCGAAATAAATTTCATAACTTTAAGAACACTTCTAAGCAAGTTATAAGTCATGAAACAACCTCTACTTAAAACCACAGTAAGATTTTCCTTCACCAAATCAACCTTCCAAAAATATGTCTTCAAGGGTTAGATCATAAAATCCAATATACATTTATTTAAGACTTCAAATTATATTCATTATATTTCAAATTCATTCCTCTTAACATTACAAGGTGATATGAATCATCACTCAATCCATCTCATGCTTCAACAAGTGTCAAACTTACACCCAAACAGATGTTATCTTGAACTTCAAAAAATATTCGTTCTCAAATAATTCCCTATAAACCCTATGATATGACCTCATCATGGGTCAATACATATACAAATGTAAATTCATCTTAATCCTATTCCAACACAACTTGAATAATTAAAGGAATCATCCTGAAACTCAAGATATAGCCAAAACACTGCAGACTACTTTTTGAGATCCCAAAGCGCCCTTTGATCCGAAACCTCCATGTACATAAATAGAAACTACATTCATCTAAGAACATCAATTTTTCATATCACTCCTTTGGACCAACTTGTCCTAAACTAAAACTTTTCATAAATTGTTGTTTTCAAGTGGGGCCCACATATGGTCAATATCTCAAAAATACCTTCGTGGAAATACTAAGGATTCTAATATAATATAAAATCATAAAATCAAACTCGCTCATAATTCACCTTCTTCAAACAATTGCTCCTAGTTAGGAATTAACTAGGGTTTTTGACCTTCTTACCTTTTTAACATTTGTTCATAAAAATGTGAGGATAAACTGACCTCATTATTCTTATGAAACCTTCTTAATTAACCTTAGAAACATCCCTAAAATCCACAAGGTCCCATGAAAATCATATTGTCCACAACGAGCATTAGAAGTTCAAACTCGAAGTTGGATTTTGCACTTGTTCTTGACCCTGTTTCACCAAAACTTGCATATCTTGCAAAATACTCATCATTGCACCCTGAAATTTTTATGAGAGCATTATGACACATCACACTAACATATAAAATCATCATAACATAAATACCATGGAGAAATATCTCCAGTCTCTAAAACTTACCTAAGTAAACATGTTTGATCCTCACTGTAACAACTAGGACCAACTGGAAGAGTGCAATAACTGAACATGGAATCTCTAGAAATGACCCAAACATACCTCATAGGTTATAATATACCTTATTATATGCTTCTGAGCTCATCTAGGTCAAAAACACTCTATCACACATCCAAGCTATCATACTGCTCCCAATGAGCACACGTGAACAAGTAAAGCACATGTACCTACACTATACCACTATTTTCAGTGCTCAAACAAACTAAAAACCTTCTATGAATGATGTTAACATGCTTCTCCAACATCCATAAATCTCACTTAGCCAAGCAACACTTCCCAATCACATGTATGGACTTGTTAAAGCAAGCATACAGACTCGAATCTCCTATAGCAACTCATAACCATTTAAATCAATATATTAGCGTCTCAAACATCAGCATACCATCATCCTAAAACATCCAATTTTTCATTAATGTGGTTTTTCATCAATGAAAACACCTATTAGGCATGCATGCCAACAAACTACACCAATTAAATGTAACTCGTTAGGATGCACTTCAACACAATGAAGCGGGCCCATAGGTACCACTAGTCCATGGTGAAACCATGTCCCTATTAC
The DNA here is from genome assembly GCA_018340775.1 of Taxus wallichiana var. yunnanensis. Classification (NCBI taxonomy): domain Eukaryota; kingdom Viridiplantae; phylum Streptophyta; class Pinopsida; order Cupressales; family Taxaceae; genus Taxus; species Taxus wallichiana. The sequence continues at coordinate 864,853,908 of CM031242.1, forward strand.
AAAACATAACAACATTAGAACCAGCATGCAAAGAAACAAAAATAAATCCAAGTGGCATTGAATTCAATTACCTTGGGCAAGCGAAGATAAATTTGAAAATCCAAGAAAAAGTCAACTTTCAATTTAAGCAAAGTAAATGGATAATTAGTCGTAGTTAGTGTGAAAATCATTATGTTAGTGTAACTATCAAATTAAATACCCAAAATTTCAAGTAGTAACTCAACCAAAATTTAAATAACAAAATTTGTTGGTTCTAGAAAAGGAAGAGAAAAGAAAAGTCAAATTTACGAATAAAATACATATAGAGAAATATCACATCACAATCACTATGTGGCCTTATACGGCCACCAAAGGGGTACTCATTGAGTTGTTGGCACTCGGATATTGAGCCTCAACTTGTAAAATATATAATAACATATGCAACATCACAAGTACATTGGATCTCGTCCAGCATCGAGTGTACATCTTGGCATCGAGTATACATCTCGGCATCCTCATAAGGGCATAGGACTCTCCGTAATGAGCGTGACTAGGGAAATAAAATAATAAATGATCAAATAATATAAGTTTCATAATTTATTTCTGAATCCAAACCCCCATAAGGATAAACATAGTTGGTATCACGTAGGATTGTTTAATGGACAACCCATATAGGAGAGAGAAGTTGAGCCTCAGGTGGTATGCATTCCACAATATATTGAGAAAGCTCAAAGTATACCAAATGGATAGAAGTGGGTTTTCAGTCTACATGAGACTCCACTTCCAAACTCATACTTGGCTCAAGGTTATAAGTACTTAGATGCACCTCTTCTCTCTCCACACATACACTTTTTACCAATTTCTTCCCTTAGGGTCGATGAGTGTAGGGTACACAACATAACACATAACTACATTACTAACACAATGATGATTTAATCACAACAACCATAGCATCTTACACATGGTATATTTATGGGTATAACACAACATCATTTCCATATCTCATAACACATCATGTTTCCACATAACGCACCCAAAAGTGCAAGTACAATACAATAAGGGTCATAAGATCACCATATGCCCCTAATTCACGACATGAATCCATCACATAATGCATGAAACATATGTATGATGAACATAGTGACTAACATCACAACATACAAACAATTACAATACAACATGGTGACACAACATGATACATCACAACACAGTGGTAACATCACAATATGATACAATTCACTACAAAGTAATTTTGTCATACAACACATTAGCACACATACAATATCACATAATAATGAAGCACTACAACACTTCGTAGTCCACAATAACATTTATTTCACACAACAAGGTGGTACATCACACGTGAAATTCACATTGAATTCACGAAAGAGAGAGTAAATATCTCATCACAAAACACATCAACATCATAATGAGTCCACACTAAGTGGTATGCACAACAAGTGCATTCATATAATCACAAGTACAATGCTTGTCACATCACAACATAGTATCACATTACTCTTCCATCTCCTCCACCATCATGCATAATCATCATAACACCAACTATCTCAAAGGTTCGAGAGCATGAACCTCCACTCTAATACCAAATGTCATGCCCACAATTTTGACACACAAATACAAAAAAACACTGGAAAAAAATTTATTTCACTTACATTACTTGATACATGACACCACATGGGATCACTTAGGATAACTCAACATCACATAAGACATTTACACAAACATGAACCCACATATATAACATGAAAACACATGATGCACATCAAGCCACATTTTCCCAAATGACAAAGTATAAAATAACGATTCAACTATAGTATAAACTCACATATAGGCACTTTCCATGACATGACACTTTCATGGTTTACATATTTATTACATTCCTATTTCATTATTGACCTTAATTATTTGAAAATCACTTAACATGTAAACCTTCATTCTTCTTTAAACTAGATTGCATTTTCTTTATTTCGATTTAACATTTTACTTATAATGGTTCCATTTTATTTTGCTCATTTTCTCTTATCACAATTAATTTATATAGCTTGATTGTTGATAGGAACATTTAAACACACATGAGGCTACTAGTACTTGTTCTAAGGATTCATTATCTTTGTTATGTCAAAAAGTACCACCCACAGGATTTTCACATTACTGAGATCCCTACTTTTTGCTAAGATGGGACTGTTTCTAGTGTGGTCCTTGAATCTTGAGACATACCTCCAAAGAAGGTTGGCTTCCTCTACCTAAATTAATACTAAAACTACTCTCAAAAGAAAAATGGAGCTAACTAATCCTAAACTAACCATGCCAAGGGACCGGAGGGAGAGAGAGGGGGTTAGAAAGATGCATGGAAGGGAAATCCTAAGCTAAAAGGTGGTGATAGCACCAGAAAATGGTGATGGACACTCTAGTGAGGGAGAAAGAGAAATAAATGGAGAAGGGAGAGGCCAGACATAAGTGACATGAGACCCAAAGCTTCATTTACCATTTGTTCTCACATGAAACACAAAAAAATGAACTTGCAAGGAGAAATACATGCACAACACAATGCAATAAGTAAAAGAGAGGAAAGGTTGCAGCTAAAACAAGCTAGGATAGACAAATGTGTCACAAAACAAGCTTTATTGCAATAAAATTATGCACAGACCATTACAATTGCAAAAGAAGGCACAAAAACACATGTCAAGGCCCAAAATGGAGGTTTTATGGCTCACAACTACTTTGGAACAAATTTGATAGAGTTCCATTACAATTTTTTAATGTCCATCCTTTCAAAATGAAATATTTTTACAATATATAGCTCAAATAAAGAGAAAGAAGAGAGAGAGAAGAGAAGGGGCATGAATTTTTAGACTTCAACCACTAACATTCCACATTCAAGTCTTCTACCAAGAACATGGGCACCTTACAGAGCCATCATTTAGTCTATTTTATCCTGTAGAAGCAAATGAATCCATGCTTCATCAAGGGTGGTTGAGCTACTTGATTTGATCAATTGCATGTTAAAATAGCTCTTCTCTATACTTAAAAGTCATGTTTTCCATTTTGACCTGCCAAAATCCATCAAAATTAGATTTTGATGATGTCAAATTGAATATCCCAATGAGAGCTTTCCAACGATATAATTTTTTCTGATTTGGATCTCTGGATCAAAAGATATGGCCTTTTGAAGATTTTACTATTGGGAGACACATGAATTTGACACATGGTATCCTGTAATTAGTTTGCGGATTGGCCACTTACCCAATGTGTGCTTTATCTTCCATTTTCCACATGTCCACCTCCTATAGGTTCATGGTTTCGGGCTTTACTTGCCTCTCTTTCCTTCGCTATACTTTTTCCTTTAGCAAGTGCGTTACCTTTATGGAAATACGGGCCAATAAAACTTTGCCATGTTTCTTTGAGATGTCGATTGGATTTACACATTTTCAATCCCTGTGACACATGGACCAATGAGATGGCCCCACACCTCCTACATTTTATACATTTTCAGACCCCTCATAAATTTGAGCCAATAAGAAACAACCACATTTCTTCACATTTTTCCTTTTTAAAGCCCTTTGATTAACCATTGTGAAGTATGAGCCAATGAGAAGGATCCACATACTTTGCATGTCATCCCTTTAGATTTCTACCTCTCGACACCCACAAACCATCGGCCAATAGGATCATTGTATACCCCTGGCACTTATCATTATTTTCCTATCTCCTCGACAACTGCGAAGTAGAAGCCAATGAGAAAGCTACACACACTTCACATGTCAGTCCTTTGCTTTGATCCTCTTTTGATAACTATGAAAGATTACCCAATGAGAAGGCTCATGTCTCTTTTAATGTCGAACTTCTTAATTCCTTCATTGTGTTTCTCTCGATTCAATGGACCTTTACATTTGTCATTCTATGAAAGGCAAACCAATAGGGTGGCGCTACATAACTCTTCGCATTGTGATTCCTAATCACTGGGGGACTTATAAAATTTTTGGATTTGAATTTGGTCGACATTTTTCCTTTAACCTTGTCTCCATGTGTTAGTCTTTCATTGGCTCTGATTTTCTTTGTCCCATGGGTTTGAGTTAAACTGTCTAAGTCTTAAACCAAACTCCTTTTTTCATAGGTTAGGAGAACCCATCAAACACTAATTTCCATGCAAACCCGAGAAAACTAAAATAGTCTTCGTGGTTTTTTTAAAAGTCAATGGCTAATATTTTTGGGCAATGTAATTTGGCAGCCCATGTAACCATCATAGACCTATAAAAATGGCTAAGTCCATTTTTAATATTGTTAAATCTAAAATTAACCTAGGGAGGTAATTTTGGATAATAATTTGGTGACCTCTCAAGGTAATCTTCTTGCTAGATTAGATCAGTAGCCTTATGCATCCATTGGGTATGGATTCAAGCCCAAAAAAATTATAAACTAATCAAAACATTAAAATCCATACCCCGAGCCATGAAGCGAGAATGGACTTAGAGAGGTATGGAAGCTTGAATTTGATCTGTGGAGATCTGAATGAAGCTCTAAAACTGCTCCAAACTATCTAATTTTCCATTAAATTTCTCAAGCTCGAGGTGAAGCAAAATTGACCATCTCATTATTAAAAATAAATAATTTTGATTTTATGAGAGTGTAAATTTGTTAAAATCCCTAGACTTCACTCTATTTTCCCTACATTTCATCTATTGAGGAAAATAATAACATCTGAAGTTTCCTCAAATCTAATTTTTGCCAAGTTTTGAAGAAAACTAAATTGAATCTTGAAAAATAATAAATCTCTACAAATTTCTAGATCTCATGTTGATTTGGCAATGAAATGCATTGATTCGTGTTGTCACAAGCACTAAATTTGACCAAGGAAGAGGCACCATGGGATCTGAACTAAAACTTATCTTTTTGGGGTCTAAAAATGCACTTTGAAATTTGCACCAATATTTGATTTGGCCAAGAATGTTTCACTAACTCGAAATGGAGTACGCAACAAAAAAAAAAGTATAAAAATATATACAAACATGAAAATCATACATGTTCCAAATGGAAACATGTAGAGTGTACACAAGCACTTCTTTTGCTAAAATAAAACATACCTACTCTACTCTAACCAGAAGAAGAGAAGCTAAACAAAACCTGCAACAAGTTATGAGAAATATCATCCTTTCCTCACAAAATGTGGCCATGTGATTTTTGGCAAAAAAATCACATGGTGGAAATGAAAATATTCCTTGCACTCCCAAATTCTTCAAAGTTTCAAAGCTAAAAACAACATAAATACCTCCTTGCATTGCTCTTCATTTAATTGGAGGTGTTGTGGCTGACCTTTGGTACTATGAATCTCTTCCTCTTTGCCCGAAATGAGAATGACTTGTTGTAACTCCTTCTTTAGTTGTAAAGAAGCCAAATATTTGATTGGGTACGGTGATTTTGGAACCAATGGGATGATCCTTGTGATTTTTCCACTTTTTGAATCTCAACTCCATAAATGGAGTCATCTTGCAAACTTTCTTGAAGAAGGAGGTTGTTTGCAAGCTGATTTGACTTTGTTCTTGCTTCTACAAAAACTCGCCTCAAAATCTACCTTCTCCATGATGACTGATTTGGAAATGTTGTCATCATATTTTTATTCCTCTTGCTCAAACATGAAGTTTGAAAGATCAAACTCTTCTTCATTGTCTTCATGAGGACTGCTTTGGGAAAGATCTTCTTTGATGGTATCCTCCATGGCAAGTTCATCAACAAAATTAGACTCCACAAAAGAAAGCAAGAAGCCTTCAATGATGTCATCTTCATTTAAAGTCTCTGAATCTGATTTGGTTTCCTCCATGTGTTCCTCTTCTTTTGGATTTGGAGCTGATACTTCCTCTTCTTCGACTTTGCAAGTTGAGATGAATCAAAAACCTCTAGGAATATGGTGCCAACATGCACACTACATTTAGAGCAAAGAGATTGTTGGTCATCTTCTTCTTGTTCTTTCTCCTCTACAAAATCATCTTTCACCTTGTGTTCTTCAACTTTAACCTCTTTTGAAGGCCTAGTTAGTAGTGGCATTTGATTGAATTCAAACTTTGCAACCCAATTCTTCAAATTTTGCACAAGTTCTTCTTTGTTAGGCTCTTCAACTTGCTACCCTCCTTGACTGATTTTTGATTTTGTTCTTCCCAAAATGGGTTTGGGAATGCAAGAGAAGGGGTGGGATGAATTTCAACTTATTTTTTCACTTTTTGAGGTGGAAGGGAAGGTGTAGGATCTTCTTGTGGAGGAGATGGATGTTTGGAAGAAAATAGGGTAGAGAATTGAAGGTGGGATGGAAGGGAAGAAGATGGAGAAGGGGAATCCTCAATGGGGCAAAGAAGAGGAAAAATCTAGGAATATGAAACACAAACTTGAGATGGTATAGATTTGGGAAGAGGAATGGGAGGTCTATGAGGTAGTGTAGGATTTCCCCATTGACAGGGTTTCCTAACACTATATTGGTAAGCCTCCAATAACTCAACCCATTTTGCAATCTTGGGCATCATCTCAATTATAAATTGTAGCTTCTATTGAGGGTTGAACCAATTTGGTATAGGGCCAACCCATGGATAAAGGACCCTAAAACCAATTTTGGTTTCCTTCATAGTCTTCTCAATCCTCATCTACACCATGTCTAGCTCCATCTTTTGAATCTTCCTCTGGAAATCAACAACTACTATGGAAATACTGACATCATCTCGTATAACATTGTTCTTCATAAACATTTTAGTTATAAGAATAACCATATGGCTCACTTGGGGTTGGCTTATTAGTAGGTTGTTCAAAATGGGGCTCATAAAACTAATTTGGAGGATTTTGACAATATGGGGATGGAGAGGAACTGATTTTTCTATTGCAAATTAGAATCCCAAAAGGAATTGAAGTCATGATTGCACAAATTCATGAAAGAATAAAATGGAAAGATATGGAAGGAAAATGGATGGAAAGGAAATCGAAAGGGTTTCTTGATGATAAAATGGGTTACGTAGATCAAAGGAGTCGCCATATGTGATTAAAAATGCCTCCAAAGGCTGATATTTCACCAAGAGCACATCAAACTTAGTGAAATGAAGATGTAAAGCACATAAGGGGGTGTAATGGAACTCCCTCTAAAAGTATTGGGATGCACACCTGTGAAATATAAACCTTTCAATACTTGTCCCACTAGGCGTGCCAGAACTGTTATGTCAAAAAAGGAGGACCCTAGGATTTTCACATTACAAATCCCTACTTTTTGCTAACATGATAATGTCTCCAAGTGTGGAACTTGCATCTTGAGACAAACCTCCAAATAAGGTTGGAATCCTCTACCTAAATCTAATGTTAAAACTACTCCGTTAAGAAGGAAAAATGCAACTAACTAATCCTAAACTAACCATTTCATGGGACCAAGGAGAGAGAGAGGGTTAGAAAGATGCATGGAAGGGAAATACGAGCTAAAGGGAGGTGATAACACTAGAAAAGGGTGAGGGTCTACCGAGGGAGAAAGAGAAAGAAATGGAGAAGGAAGAGGACAAATATAAGTGACATTGGACTCCAAAGCTTCATTTACCATTCATTCTCACATGAAACATGTTGACTGGGTAAATTATTGCTTGAGTATCAAAGGTGCATGAGAATGGAGCATGCAAGAAGGGGGCACACACAGATGTTTGGTGAAAGAAGGGCATACCTGGGAGAAATAGAATTTGGGACTTAGCCATTTTTTCATGTTACAAGCTACAAATATGTTAGAGTGTGGAGCATGATGTGGATCAAGACATGGAAACTTCGAGGCTATGTGAAAACTATTTTTGGAGCAAGTGGAAGATCAAAAGTCATACGAGTTAGATCTAATAATAAGATTAGATCTGGAGTTAAATATAGATGATCTATGATTAGGCAAAGCTTGTATGATTCTTTGGTTATCTTTGTAGTAGTGCATGGTTATTTTGAGCATGTAGCCTATTTTGAGAGTGCGGGGAGGTGAAGGGAAAGTCCCTACCCTTATATATATATGTATGTATTGATTTTCATTATTTAGAGGGAGTGTGATATGTATTGTAATAGAGTTATGTTGTTGGTTTATGAGTGTGCATGACTTATGATAGTATTATGTATATGTACTTAACTACTTTGGTTTGTGATGATTGGATATTGATTGTTGATGTCTCTTTTCATGGTTATTATATTGTCAATCTGATATTAATCCTTATGTGATCTATTTGCTTTCCTTATTATGTGTGTTTCCAAATTGAGCTCATAGATATGGTGATAGAATGGGATATGCACTTTGATTATGGTTATTATGAACATCCATGCTAACATTGTGGCAAGACAAAAATAAAGAGGGACCTGGTACCTTTACGTGATCTAGGTGAGCACTCGGATCTATCCGAGTGATATGTCACGCATCTAGGGTGTTGAGTGGGAAAATAAGACTACATTTTGGTTTTGTCTGGGACCTCTTTTCAAACTCCTTACCACGATGTTATACAATGATGGCATATCAATTGAATCTTGCGGCCATTATATATTGGGTGGTTGATGGACAAGATCATTTTACGTGAAGATATGGTTTTGGACCTGATTTCAATGCATGTGCATGGGTTGAAGAACATATTTATCATGAGCTTTATGAGATGTTATTTTGCTACTTTCCTATAGAGTTGTATGAGTGGTTGTTTGCATATACATCAAAGAAGAGTTGGAGTAACATACCAAGGATTTGGACGCAAGAAGAGTACCAAGATTTGTTTGATGCAGATGAATCTTTGACGCATCTTATAGATCATTTATGGGTTAGTGTTGTGTGCGTTATACCTTGGTACATTGTGTCTATGTATTCTCTTACGAAAGTTGTTGAGTTTGAATTTTTACGTGAGCCTAGAGGATCTTACATTTGCATTATTCCTTTTTTGATCTTGATGGTGGTGCTAAGTTTAGAGCACCTACCTATGGCTAGCTAAATGAACCTTTGCACGTAGGAGTAGGAAAAATTTTGGTGAAAGATGGAGGACCTTGTGGTAGAAAGGTAGAGAGAAGAAAGGTGGCTTAAGTATAATGAAGTGTGGGAGAGGGAAATGGCGAAGAAGCACAAAACTAAGGAGTCATGGAGTTTCGTAGGATGATTTCTCATGAAGTATTTGAAGCTCACATGGAAGACGTGGAGCTAGAGCATTAGGATATCCCTCACTTAGGTAAGCGCAAGAGAGAATACCCTTGACTTTTGATGAGAGTGTGTCTAATGAGGAAATATTGAGGACTATGGGTGCGCATTTGATCTCACTTGGTGACCTAACCTTTGAAATTAGTGTTCAAGTTTTAGAAGTAACTATTGATAAAAATGCGAGTGTAGGTAATCCAATGGCTTCAGTTAGTTATCATTTCCTTTGAATATAGAATTACATCAAGCACCATATACATCTATGGCATTATAGGCAAAAACATCTTTGTTGTTTGGAGGACCGATTGGAGGAATATTTTCTGGCACGTCATCGGGGCGAGCATAGGTGCGAAGAACATTAGAAACACGTCTACAAGTACCAAAACCTCACGAGAATGTTGGAGTTCACTTTAGTACTACTTTGTTGGGATGTAAGGAAGTACATCCAACGGTTTGGCACCCACTCCAAGAGGTGGTTCGGGAGGATCGGAGGGCTCAGGATCAAGTGGATTAGGTGGTTCTGGTGGTGGAGGAAATATTGGTGGCGGTTCTAGTTATGGATCTGGAGGACAAGACCCACATATCCAACAACCCCCACATCATCCTTAGTAAGTTTATTATGATATGTTCCTCCACTTTCCATAATATATACATATTTAAGATCCTATAGAGTATGTGTACAAGTGCGAGCTACTATGGCATGCTAAGGGAATCACCACTCCAGATACGAAGGAAAGTTAGTTTTCTACTACTCTTCAAGGGCACACACATAGTTGGTACATAAAGTATGATTCACACCAGAATATGATGGATTATGATGTTTTGTGCTCTGTGTGTTTAGTTGAGTTCCATATTCCTAAGTTTGAGCAGAAAAGTATCAACGCGCTTAAGGACATTAAGCAGGGATTATCAAAAGCTGTTTGGGAGTATGACGCGTGTTTTAAGACTTTGCTAACAAAGTTGTCTTATGACATACATCTAAGTCATCATACACGGTGGTTTTTGGTGGGTTGTTGACTCTATTTGGAAGGGTGCTATCTCATAAGACCTTTGTAGATCACGTGTGACACTTTGGAGGCATCTCTACACGTTGAGGTAGTTGGGAGTGTCAACACCTTTGAAGTGAGTATGTTTCTTGAAGCATAGATTACAGCATTGGTGAAACAATTGGAAAATCTCTCCGTTAAGTCAGCTCATGAGACACTTAGTGGGATATGGTGTGCATATTTCAAGTTTTAAGGACATACCAAGGACATTTTCCTTGTAAGTTTGTGCGCACCATGTTGTTGGACTATGAGATTTTTTGTTTGGACCATGATGCGAGTAAATGTCCTCTTTTGTAGTGCGTGATTGTAGACACCCAAAATTATGTCGTAACCCTCTATGCCCCTTTCAACTAACATACACCTTACTATGACCTTTCCACACATTATTATTAATTTAACTACCCATATTAAGTTAATAATTCCCTCACCCCTCCACCTTACCTCTCTACCTCTCCATAGACCTATTCCAAGTCTATTTATCAACCTAGACTAAGTCACCACTCCCCTTAACTAACTAAGACTCATTCTAAACCTAAAATTCATTACCTATTATCCCTCCTACCAATTTCCCACTTCATTTAGCACCAACCCAGACTCCTAGTCCATAACAAATCTTGACCAACGCCAAAAATGGAGAGAAAAGGCTATTTTTGGAAAAATAGGACCTTTTCTCCCTAACCGCCACTTTGCTCATTCCTCGATTGGTGCTTTGGTAAGCTAACTCTTGTTAGTTCCCTTCAAGAAGGAATTCCAATCCTCTACTCATATTCTTCTTCAATATTAGCTTTTGTACATTTTGGCATTGGTATTCTTGAGCATCCAAGCAACCTCATGACAAACCAAAGATCATTCCAAGCATTCATAACCTCCACCAAGCATCAACAGTGTGTTCCATAGATTTGGATCACTCATAGGGAAGTCTAGAGCCTTTTGTTTTCGCACAAGATCAAGACTTGTCTCTCCTTCAATCACAACTATTATTTCTACAACCAGCTTCCAATTTGTAAGTAATTGATTTGTACCTTGTCATGTCTTTCAAGTATTTTGGTTGTTAATCATTTTACTTGATTTTTTTCACCTTATACCCTTCCTAGAGCTCTTCCGTCTCACCTCCACCAAGCCATTTTTCCATTTGACCTTTGAACCCATCCTCAATGCATGTTTCTTCATCTACGAGTCTTTAATAAAATCCTACCACCTTAATTAAGCCTCCCAACTCTCGTGCGACTACAGAGAGCTCAAACCACCTCATTTTAATATTTCTACCCAATTGGCCCTCTTGGAATCGGTCACCTAACTCGACATCGGCTATTACTAGGTACCAACATTGGTCACCCAACCGATACCAATCTTTGTGACTGGTAATTTATCTCAAACCAATGAGCTCCTAACTTACCCAAAACCTTCCCAAACCTCACCCAATCTCACCCAAACCTTCCTAAACACCTCTACCACACTGTCAACCCTAACAAAGCACCTTGCTTTCTCTATATTTAGCTTAAATATATTCTATTGTTAGCATATGAGATACCTAAATCGTATCGTTACAATAGGACCTTTCTTTTACTGTCATTTCTTTACATTAAGTTGTTTTTAAATAGTGGATTGATGGCCTTTCTAGGAAGTATCACACTTCTTGGATCTAGCATATGTTAAGAAGTTCACTGTCATATGTTATTTAACTCTATTTGGTGGTATTGTTGTGCTTCTACAGGTAGTCCTTCCTAGCCAAAAAGGAGCTCTTCACGATCAGCCTAGTCTTCTCAATGGTGCACAACCTTCTTCAACTTCACAGGTATTCCTCCTCACCTCACCTTTACCTTATTTGTTTTATACACAACATTATGGTGAAAAATTTTGGCACGCCTGGTAGGACCCTCATTTGTGGGTTTCATTCTATTCATATAGGTTGCATCTTGTGTGTTTCCTTTCTAAATTGTTATTCACTAAATCTTCTTCTTTGGTAATCTACTCCTTCTTTCTAATTGTTCTAAATGAAACACTTCTTTTGGTGCATTTAAAAAGAATCCTTCTTATTTATTTTGTTCTTACATTAGTGAAATTCATCCTTCTTCTTATTCACTCTTGTTTACATTGAATATCATATTTCAATTTGGGGCTTAAAACACTTACATTTCATCCTTGTATGTCTACATATTTAGCTCACATAGTTAAGTAGAAATCATACGATGGAGGTCATGACCATTTTTGATTGATTAATAAAGCATAGTTCACATTTTTACACACACTCCTTATTCAAATCACTTAACATAATCTGCAAAGATCTTAAACATTCCCTTCCGTAAAGAATTCATAAAGGATTTAAAAACTCGTTAAGCTGTGGGCCTCACTTGGTGTTCTAGCC
>CM031242.1:864873966-864883966 GCA_018340775.1 Taxus wallichiana var. yunnanensis
ACGCGTCTTATGATGCGCAACACAAAATCAAATAATCTTGCAAGGATTGCAAAGAATATGGGCACAAGCGGTACAATTCACTAGTTTCCCATTTCCCTAAAAAACCTACAATACCCACACAACAAGGAGAAAAATTAATTTAACTATGGATGTAATGGAGTATTAGGAACTCATGTTCCTCACGATACCCCCTGGACCCGATTTGACATATCTTTCTCCCCTGGGGCACCAAATTTGATAAACTTGGACTTTTTGGAAACGTCTCTTCAAGAAATACATCATGGAATCTAAATAATCTAATTTTAGAAGGGGTAGGTGGATGAAAAGGGAAAAAATACTTCCACCATTCAAAAGACAACTCGGGTAGCTAAACGATCAAATTTAATGTGATCGATCTATTTCCTTCTCCGATAGGCAAAAGGATCATTAGGGAATGGCTTTGTGGGTACCCATCAATTTTTTCAAACATTTAATGCATCTTGTTGGTGGGTGGGGAATAATTTTGATTTTCTATTTTCCCTCTCTTTTCTCATTTTCTTTTTTATATTGTAAAAACCTCTTATTTGAGGGAGGTATTCGGGATGTGGGAAACTCTGTCAAAATTGTTTTCTCAACACCAATGAGTTGTAATTCTTCACAAGGGCCTATAAATTATTCTTGTGCTTCTATTATTCACATGTAAAGAACTTTTCATGTTCTCAAAGCAATAAAATTTGTGTTTTTTGGTGTTCCTTCAACCCTAACATTTGTTTTATTGTATTTCTTTAACTCTTCATTCTGTTGTTTTTATACATGTGTTTCTCATTTACAGGTTCATATTGTTGTGTTTCATGGAGAATAGATGGTGAATGAAGCCTTAGGTATATGTCACAGTTGTTTGGCCTCTCCCTACTACATTTTCTTTCTCTTTTCTCCCTCAACGGGATATTTCTACACCCTTTCCTTGGTGTTATCACCTCTATTAGTATTGGATTTCCTTTTTCATGCATTTCTCTCTCTCTCTCTCTATTCCCTTAAAATTTTAAGATAGGATTAGATAATTTCATTTCCTTCTTTATAAGTATTTTAGCATTAGGATTAGGTAGAGGAACTAGCCTTCTCTAAAGGCCCATCTCAAGTAGCAAGTCCCACAACTTGAGAGATGGTCCCATATTAGTAAAAAATTAGGGATTTGTAATGTGTAAATCCTAGGGTGTTACTTTTTTTGTATAATATTTTTAACATGCTTAGCGGGAAAAGATTGAAGCATTCTATAACTTCATACCAATAGGATTAATGTGTTCTTATTGGTATTCAACCTTTGGAGGTATGTTTTTAACACATCTAGTGACTCCACTTATTCAAGAAAACCATTATCTCAGTTACAAATCTTTTCCTTGGCCCTTCCATTCATTTTAATGTTTTCATTTCAGTCATGGCTCTCCAAAGAGCTCTTCCATTCCCTCATTTTAATTCGATCCCCCTCCATTTGTAGCAAGTGGGATGATATTCCCAAACCATCCCTGAAAAACCTACCTCTTTTCCATGGAAATGAAGATCAATCTCCTATTGATTACCTTAATATATATATAAAACCATTGTGTCATTCACAATATCATAGAAGAGAACATTTGCCTCAAACTTCTTGTTTTATCATTCAGAGGTAAAGCAAAAGATTGGTACATGAAGTTTGGCTTCACAATCCATTTCCACATGGAATCAGCTGGGAGAAACTACACAACTAGTTCAAGGAGGATGCAGATGTTATTTTCCTCATGGAACATATCAACAAAATATAGTAGGCTCCAATGGAGTTTATCTCCGATTTTAACATCAGATTTACAAGGACTTGGCATAGAATTTCTCAAGAATACATACCTATACAAGATATGGCATTCTTGTATTATTTGATATCCTTTGATGTTGATTTAGCTATATTGATTCAATCTCTAGGAGGCAACAATCTTCCCAAAGATTTTTTCATTGCATCACAAGTTGAGAATATACTTATTTAGGATGGAAAAATAAAACCTATCTCTATTGTTGTAATTCTTCCCTCACCATCTCAAATGCTTCCCTCCTTGTGCTAAAAATGAAAAATCCATTATTTCCTTTCAAAATCATAAAGATTATTTTCTTCCTTGTCCTTCATTTGATGCTCCACAAGTTTATCATGCCTAAAGAATTCCTAAACTTTGCAAAATTCCCTCCCATCTCCACCCAAGGCACTACCCAACTTCACTAAACCTTACATTAATGTTTCTAGGAGTTGTGGTATTTCAAATGTTGTCCCTAGTTTCTACCCAACCCTTACTAGACCGAGTTATCCTATAAGGTTGGTAGAATAGGAGGTCTACTATGCTTTTAGAGAGAAGGAACATCCCATGCAACACTCCAAACAACAAGGCTGCAAGTAGAATCATGCTTTTTTTTAGAGAAAGTAGGTCAGCAAAGAAGGGAATATGTTTTGGAGGATCATTTGGCTTCTCTAATTGGTCAAATTAGGTCTTTTGAGCATCAAACATCTCAGCCCAAGCATGCAACAAATCAGCAGCCCATTTTTATGTTCCTTCTCCAACCAATTCTACCAAGGATGAAAATTGTATATCAGTGGATGATTGGTATGATTCAGATTAGAGGATGAAAATGTGAAAATTATGCAAAAAGAGGAGCTGAATATCAAAACAGAGTAGGAAGATGTGAAGGACAATCAGGTTGGAATTGGGGAGGAAGAGAAAGTGTTTTTAAACACTAGTGCTACCCAAGGCCTTGAGGAAGAATGTATTGAAAGTGAGCAAGGTGCTTTAATGGAATGTAATGATCCTCATTTTTCTGTTTAGAGCTTGTTGCACTTTTAATGGAAGATCAAAGTGGGACGGAGGATTAAGGTGAAGGAAATCATCATCCAAAAATGGAAACATATTTGTTTTGGAAGTGAAATAAGGATCACATCAGTTTGCAAATATCCACCTTTAGGAAAGTCTATAGGATGACTCCATTTATGGGGTTGAGATTTAAGAAAATGGGAAAATTCAAATAATTAGGCCTTTCCCAATCAGATATTTGGCTAGTCTAGAGCTAAAACCGGAGATGTAACTAGTCATGCTCACTTCAGAGCATGAGGAAGAGCTACAATGTGCCAAGGGTCAATCGTAATACCTCTCAAATATAAATACAAAGCAACTAAAAGAGGTATTTCTTTTGTTTCCAGCTAATAATTTGAAGAATAGGGTGAGAAACCAACTTCACAATAGTTTTTCATTCTTATCAAAGACCATGTTCAGTGCCAAATCAAATGCATGGTCTCATTTTGTAAGAAAGGGGTCTATTTCTCCTGAATTTTTCAAGATTTGTTTATCTTATCATTTCTTTGGTTAGAGTATGGTGGAGTACGTTTTTTTTTTCAATAGAAGAAATGCTTGTGCACACTCTACATGTTTCCACTTTGAACATGTATGATTCTCCATGTTTGTACATAGTTTTTTTGGGTGTTTTGTTGATTTTACATCCATTAGAGGAAGCATTGTTCATGGGTAAGAAAAGAGCGAGTGTTTGGGATAGTTCCAAGTGCATCCATCTCATCGGCATGTAGTTCAAAACTCGCAATGTTTCATATTGGTCAAGAGATTGATTCAGTTTTTCTTCAAAGCTTGGCAAAAATCATTTTTGGGATAGTTTCAGTGAGTGTTCATTCAATTCCAACAAATCGGTTCCAGAGGAAAAAGGTGGAATTTTATGTTCAAAACAATTTTCCACTCTCACAAAACCTTATTCAGAAAATTTCTTAATGAGAATGGTCAATTTGAGCTCCAAGTCAACTCAAGGTTTAAGCAATGCTTAGAGTGGATTCAGGGGTATGTTCTTTCAATTCCATATCATTTTTCATGTTTTCAGGCTGACTTCATGCCCAATGGATGTTTCAAGGCCATTGATCTTTTAATCTAGTAGGTAAATTACCTCATTGAGTCGCCAAACTGTTATCCAATTTTTGCCCCCTATAAAAATTGGCTAACTTGACAAATTGGACTTGGGCAACTTCATGAGACTTCAATGAAGAATCTAGAATAAAATGGGTATTTTCATGTTTTGGGAACTTTGAATCATTTGGATGCATTTCCCTTATCTCTATGCTTTAATTTCAATATTTGGTCAATTTTGGATTTAAATGGTTAAATCGGAGAAAATTGGCTTTTGGGGCATTCTTTTATTCTTTTCCCAACTCCTAAGATCCATACTTGGCTAAAAACTTAGCCAAAATTGTGAAAATTTTGGAAAAAATATGGATTTTAGTCATTCCGAGTGTATTATGGATAAATGGATTGTGAATGGAACTAGTACCCGAGGAACCTAGGTTCCCCGCATTGGTTTGAGATCCTCAAGGCTAAGGAGAATGGAGTAATGCAAAGTATCGAGTAGAAGGTGGAAGGAAATAACTTGTTCCCCATGGGCAAAGGCTCTTCGGGATCACTTAAAATCCACAATATGAAGGGCTTAGTTCAATGTGGGCGAGGCGAGATTTGTGGAATGTGGGAAACTAGTTCCTCACAGGAACCATTCCTTACACAAGGCAACAAGTTGTAGTGCAAAGGAGATAGGGGAAGCTGGTGTGTGGGTCAACCTAGCATTAGAAGAATGAGGCCAAGGTAGAACAGGTTCCTAGGAAATTTAATTTCCCCACAGAGCGGTCCAAGATGCAAATCAAAGAAAGGGTGTCGAAGGAGTTTTGAGTGGGGATGCATTGTATTGCAGGGATGGCAGGGCCCGAAAGAACCAAGGGTTCAAGGAACAAGTTCCACCACATAACAAGTTCCCATAATGGCTTATGATCTCTGCAACAAAAAATAAAATAACCTTGTGATGATTGTGGAAAATATGGACACAAACGGTATAGTTTACCAATTTCCCCATTTCCCGAAAACCCATAATACCCACACAACGAGGAGAAAATTGAATTTAATTACAGATGTAATGGATTATTAGGAACATGTGTCCCTCACGATACCATCTGGACCCAATTTAACATATATTCTTCCCGGATGCACCAAATTTGATAAACTTGGACTTTTTGGAAACAACTCTTCAAGCACTACATCATGGAATCTAAAAATCTAATTTTGGTAGGGGTAGGTGGATGAAAAGTTCAAAAACACTTTCAACATTCAAAGCACAACTCCATGTAGCTAAAAGATCAAATTTAATGTGATGTGATCTCTTTCCTTCTCCAGAAGCAAAAGGATCATTGGGGAATGGCTTTGGGAGGGTGCTCATCATAGTTTTCAAAAATTTAATGCATCTTGTTGGTGGGTGGGGTAGAATTTTGAGTTTCTCTTTTCCCTCTCTTTTCTCATTTTCTTATATATTGTAAAAACCTCTCATTTGAGGGGGGATATTTTGGGATGTGGGGAAACTTTGTCAAAATTGTTTTCTCAACACCAATGAGTTGTAAGCCTTCACATGGGCCTGGAAAGTGTTATTGTGCCTCTATTCTTCACATGTAATGGACTGTGCATAATCGAAAGAAATAAAATCTATGTTTTGTGGTGTTCCTTCAACCCTAACATTTATTTTATTATATTTCCTTTCCTCTCCATTCTTGTTGTTGTTTTCTATGCATGTATTTCTCATTTGTAGGTTCATATTGTTGTGTTTCATGGAGAACAGATGGTGAATGAAGCCTTGGGTCTATGTCACAGTTTTTTGGCCTCTCCCTACTACATTTTCCTTCTCTCTTCTCCCTCAACATGATATTTCCACACCCTTTCGTTGGTGTTTTTTTTTTTTTTTTTAATATTGGTAAATAGTTTTTTGAAAGGGACTATACCCTTGTGTACAAAAGAAGGCCTAAAAGCCGGAATAAGAGAGAGGAGCAGAGAAGTCAGCAAGAAAGCACAAAAGTTACAAAGAAAGAACATCGAAGCCAGAAAACTTGACTACACAAACGAGACTTAACAGCAAAACAACGGCAAAAAAACAGCAAGCCTACAGCCAAGAAGCAGTAATAAAAACAATAAGGACCAGCAAAAGTAGTCGGGACTACTTCTTGGCCGCTTGATCAATACTCATCTTTACTCTTTTCCAAGCATGATACATGCCCAACGTGGTCATATGAGCAGCATCCGTCTTATCGAGCTCCTCTCTGGTTCTTTTGCTCTCTTTCTCATTGCCCCAAAGTGTAGCCGGGACACCGCTAAGATGTGAAACACTTCTTGCATGACCTTCGATGAACTCCTCGATGGCCCTGAAGGCTGCAATATTATACTCATGCCTAGTCTTCATCTTCCCTAGGCGGGAGTCTAAGGAGGTCAGTTTTTTGTATATGTCATCAATCTGGCTATTGCCAATGCTCCCTTCCCCCTCAATGCTTTTTTTGCCTTTTTGCTTAGCAAGGTTTTTGACCTCATCCTTCAGCAATTTAAGCTCAGCCTCTAAGGCCTCCAATCTCCTAGAAGGGTTATCCGTTGGTGCCGCCTGGGGACTGGCACTACTAATGTTCAGCAGATCACGAGCAATGTCTTCCAAAGGTTCATCCCCCTCAGCAGTAGACTCAAGGTTGAGTCTCCTAGAAGCCCTGGTGACACGTTTAGAGGTAGAGACAGGGTGGGTGGCAGGGGCAGCAACAGGAGGAAAAGAAGGAGAAGCATGAGCAGCCCGGCATGGGGTAAAGTAGCGGCAAGGCGGGGGGCAGCGGAGGCAGCAGGGCAGGAGACGGCAGCAGCGGAGCCCAACAAAGCCGGGCCGGGAGAGGAAGGGAGACCGGGGAATTTAATAAGGCAGTGCTTGTGAATAAGCAAAATAAGCCCTTGGTGTAAGGGAACCGCCCGGGTATGCTTCTGGAACTCCAAAATGGAGCGCTCAAGAGAGTTTAATAGATAGTGAGGGAAGCAAACCAACCTACTCCTACGAAAGTGATTCAAAAAGACAAGGTGCTTGGCAGGACAGTAACAAACCTGCCTTCCAAGGATATGAAGCGAATCATCATGCGGGTGACTTCATCATACGGAGATGGAATTGAGTTAACAAGCAGACCCGCGGTGTTGAATATAAGCTTCTCCTCCTCCTCCACAAATCTTCTCTCTTCAACCTCTTTGATAACCCTCTTGTTGAAGAAGCGGTATCCTTCCAAGCTGAGGCCAGTCGCTTCGGCTATGAGTTCCTCATTAATAAGAATTTTCTGCCCTCCATAGTCGACCGTCCTCTCATTCCACTCCTTGGCAAAGCGAACAGAGATGCTTTGATCATGTCCTTGCACTCTTTCCACAAAGTTGGTGAATCCGCCGATGCTAAGAATGTTCCGAGCTCGGTGTTTTCTTTTCCGATCGTGGTCGCGCACGGCTCAATCTCGGCAGGGAGGCCCTCCCATCTTCACAATGATGTGCTGGTTACAACAATTTTCAGAATACCTTTGGGTGTTGAGAGTGGTTCGTTTCTCACTGTTGCGGGTCGCATAAAAATGGGAACTGTAGCCGTTGGTCCTCCCACGAACGGCTGTATGATTGCCGATCTGAGCCTACGTGGAGTCGCGCGTGAAAACCCTTTCCCTGTCAGCTTTCACCTTGTAGTTATCTTCGGTTTTCGCGGAGCTTGGCATCCGAATATCAACAGCTATTGTACCTCCCGCGTGCTTATTTGTTTTTAAATTTAGACAACTCCACTTGAAGTTCCTAAACAAAATCTTGCTATCATTTGAAGTAGATATCATTTGCCATGCCAAATAAATTAAAACAGCACATGTGGAAGAATTTATGGATTTCCTCCAAAGATTAAGGCATATCTCTAGAGATTGTTTGCGTGTGAAGGTCCGCATGTATGCTGTTGTGAAGCTGATTAGGGATACTATCATTATCCCAAATAGTGAAATTTATATTAATGCCATAATTGGCCAATGCATCGGCCAGCTTGTTTCCCTCCCTGTAAGTATGTATGATTCGATCTTTGTTGAAGGTATGGTGATGCTTATGGATTCAGAGATAAAATCTTTGATATTCCAAACTAGAGAAGAGGACGATTAAGCAGCTTTAATAATATTAAGGAGTCCCCTTCAACAATGAGGTTCGGATATTTTGGGCCCGTGCATGACTCTCAATCCCAGAGAGCGAGATAAAGCTTCGCAAAATGATTGGTTTGGATTCCCATTTTTCTAGCATATGCAAAGCAATCAAATTACCTTTATGGTCCCGTATTGCTCCTCCTCCATTTGCTGTTCGGGGTTCCCCTTAGAGGCTCCATCAAAGTTCAGCTTGAACCAATTGGATTCAGGGGGATGCCATTTAACCAAAGATCTATCCACACTATTCCCTGTGGTTGCTCCAATATCCGATCCGCCAATTTGATAAGATGTGCTTTTCATTTTCGTGGTAACAATTGTTCTTGGGAGGTTTAAATCGGCCATGTCCTCTTTGATGCCTTGGGAGATCTTGCCAAAGTAGTGAATTTAAAATTTCGCTTCTTATTTCTAAAACGATATTATTTCTATCCTTCCGAGATCCTCCAAATTAAATGCGGGATGGCTAATTTCCAGATTCTTTTGATAGCACAATGTCCGAATGGTGGGTTCCATTGATTCCATAGCCGAATAAGATCCTCCGACATCACCCGGAGAGCTTCAAATTTGGAAAGGACAAAGTTCCAAGCTCTAAAGGCATAATCACAATGTTATCACCTATGTTATTGTAGGATTTCCCTTTTCATACATTTCTCTCTCTCTCTAGTCCTTGGAAGTTTAAGATAGGATCGGATAATTGCATTTCCTTCCTTACAAGTAGTTTAGCATTAGAATTAGCTAGAGGAACTAGCCTTCTCGGAGGTTCATCTCAAGTAGCAAGTCCCAAAACTTGAGAGATGGTCCCATGTTAGCAAAAATTAGGGATCTATAGTGTGCAAATCCTAGGGTGATACTTTTTGTGATAACGAGTATGATTTCACATGTAACAAATTTTATATTACTCTGGGAAATTTAAGTATTAGATGCATGTTACAAGGAGACATTCAATTACAATTTTATACATCCTATTACCTTCTAGCCACTACCCTTCTCGTTGGGCAAACATACATTAAAGTGTATTTCACCCTAATTCTCATGAGAGGTCCACGATTGACTAATTTCATTAACACCCAAAAGGGGTCTACACCAAACTAATAGGAAAATTTTAATGAGACCAAATATCCTTATTTCACAATATTTTCACAACCAAAGATACTTCTTGCTAGGGTAAATTTTATGGCCCCGCTAAAAATAACCATAGATATTACTTGGCGAATTTCTATAAATGACTTTTGAAATCTTGGAAAATGCCACAAAT
This sequence comes from Taxus wallichiana var. yunnanensis, assembly GCA_018340775.1. Taxonomy (NCBI): domain Eukaryota; kingdom Viridiplantae; phylum Streptophyta; class Pinopsida; order Cupressales; family Taxaceae; genus Taxus; species Taxus wallichiana. The sequence goes on from CM031242.1 coordinate 864,883,245, forward strand.
TGAAAAGAAATATTGTTAGTCCGTAGCAACTATCAGTTGGTAGTATTAGGCCACCGAGTAGATAATTTTACTTTTGTACACACAAGAAAGATGATTTGAATATAAAAATTTGGATATTATTGTAAACGTTAGGTGAATCAACCCAAAATATTAACTTGTACCTAGAAAAATTAGGTGAAATAGAAAATGACCTAACCCATCAAAATTAGCCAAATCCAAATTTTAAAAACCCAAATATTCATGAATTAACAAATATTAGACACTAAAATTTACATTGCTTCTTTCCAAGGTAACACTTCTATTTGTGAGGAGAATAAGGGCTTCAACTCAATAGTTTTATACATAGGTAACTTATGACACAGGTTCCACTCATGGATCAATCTCTCATATCATAAGTACATAACATGCTTAACACTAAGTCTAGGGAATAAATCATGAGTTTTACTTTACGAGGTTTATACTATATATGTGCCTTGTCCACAAATGACCTCTCAAGATGTATTAGGTTAGCTTAATCAAATTAAGGCCAACAAATTTCATAGTCAACACTATGAAAGTATCACAACTCTATCTTACTAGAGCATGAAGCCTTAACAAGCATCAATGACATGGTATCTTCCCTTAGGATACATTGTGGTTCAACTAAGAGGATTTTAAAAAAAATCAATTTTTCTAATGGCTTCAAGGATGGCCTTACCATTAATTTTCCCACAACTCATTTC